>VZTB01001873.1:193762-209430 GCA_013397245.1 Thryothorus ludovicianus
GCCGGAGCGCGGAGCGAGGCCCCGCAGGGCAGTGCCCGCCCGGCCGCGCCGCCCCTCCGCCAGCCGGGGTCCCCTGCACGGACACGGAGCGCACCGCCCCGCCGAGCCGGGCCCGGGTCCGCCCCGCCATCCGTGCGCTCTGCCCGCCTGAGCTCTGCCCGCCTGAGCCCGCAGGCACAGCTTGGGGCCGGGGGCTCCTGGGTGGCCTCGCACCGGAGGCCTTCCACTTCCACCAAAGCAGCCTTCCATCAGGAACGTGAAAGTAATGGCATCGGAGCTTATAAAAGCTGCGCACGGCAAAAGATGAGTGGAATACAAATAATATCTATAATAACAGATCTGGAACAGATTTCCCGGAGAGGTTGTGGAGTCTCCTTCCACAGGTGGTTGTATTCAAGAACCGTCTGGACACAATCCTGTGCTTTGTGCTCTGGGATGACCCTGCTTGAGCAGGGAGATTGGACCAGATGACCCCTGTGGTGAATTTTAAACTGACCCGTTCTGTGAAGATCTCAGACTGATCCAAGTCACTTCCTGAACTGGACCACGCAAAGCATTTCAGACAGATTTGAAATGCCAAGTGTAGGAACAAGGAGCGTGGCCCTGCCCACAACACAGAAAAAGGCAAACTGCGTCCTGGAAAGCAGCACCTTTGCAAGGATTTGGGGCTGCCATGGCAAAGCCACACGATATCAATGCTGCTGCTCCACGAGAAGTCAGTGTGTTCTTTGCCTGTACAAATGAGGGATCAGCAAGCACGTTGTAGAGGTGGCATTACCTCTGAGTACAGCAGTGAGCACGTTCCCACTCTAGCCCTTCCATACTTTCCAAGATACTGAAGAATGATAGACTGCAGAAGAAATCCACAAAACTGTTCTGAAGGCTGAAGATGATGCCAGGAAGCAAGAGCGTTAAAATATTTAGCTCCTCTAAAGGCAGCTCAGATGGCAGCTTATGAGAAAAAACCTGAGGTACTAGTAATTTTACTGTGGGGCACCCATGGTAACCACAACGAGCTGTACCAAAGTAGCCACCAAAAGAGCATTATCTCTGGCTGGGAATGTCACATGTAGATAAGTAACTGTCTTACATCAATGGGGCTAGCACTGAAATGCCCAGTGGTTTTAAGTGTCAACTATGTTAAGTATAACATAGGTTTAGCAGTGGTGATCTGCATGCCATTGTTATGAGCACATCAATCAAAAATGTCAGCAGGAACACTCAGCTGACATTTTCTCTGCCATCCTGAAGCTGCTTGCTCCTTCCACCCCAAGTGTCCAATACTGCAGCTATTCCCTGCATAAAGGCCAAAGTGCTACACACAACCTCTACAATTTCACATAATTACATACAAAAATGAATCCTCCTCACACCGAAAAAGGAAAATGTAGGGACAATCCAAATACATTTATAAATGGATAAATAAGGATTTGCGCTTTTCTGTGCAAACTGATTGATTTTCATATGTAATTCATCATGACAATCTAAATCTGAATTTAACTGCATAATTACAGTGTTGGAGTATTCTAGAACATTTTCTACACTATGCGAGCACTTCAAAAAATGTCTTCCAATGTGTCTGTAAGGGGCACGAGACAATCCGTGTACGTGCTCAGAAAGAAGCCACAGGCTGATACACAAGCAGCACATTCTCTGCAGAGCACTGGCCATAACTGCCTTGTTTGGTGTCAGAAGAGCAGAGGAACTGGAGAAAAAGCCCTCAGGGTGACAAGACCAATAGCAATTAGTGACATCACTCTTCTTTCACCATCACTTCAGCAGCTTGGTAGCTGAAGATTGGTTCCAAAATGAGGGGAGGATGCTGTGTGCACCTCAGCCAGCAGCACACAATGTCTTTTCCCCAGTGGAGAATCCTCTTAATCACATTCTCTTCCCTACATTTCACCAGTGTGATAAGAATATATCTGGGAATAAGGGAATATTCCTTTTCAGAGGAAATGTCAAAGTTTGGGCAGCATTTTATGATTTTGTCTTTGTTTCTGAAATCTGAGACAAGAAACTGAGCTATGACTCCACTGTTGTGGGATCTATTTGTCAGCAGCTCCAGTGTTCACACTCTCTTCCTCTAGATATGAACCCAGAAGTTTTGAAATAGTATTTATGGTCAATTGAGTTTAGGTCCTGCTGCTTCTCAGGAAAGCTCACAATCGATTCTAGTGCTTCCCTATTTGTCTCAGTAGAGCAATGCTTCTGGATATCAGGAATGTAAAGATCCCTTGATGCATAACTGCTGCCTGTGGGATGCTATATCCAACTTCTAAATGCTGCCTGTTCCTGAAGCAATGAATTTGTTCTGAACTGACCACATTCAGAAACCACTATGTAAGCATCCCCAAACAGAGAAAATCATGCTAAATGTACCAAATACCAATACAGTCTGCACATTTTCCTGTTCCTTGTGCTGCCTCACCTGTACTCGACTCCAGCTGGGAACCCAGAGACTGGAGGAAGGGTAGGGAGTCTGATCCCGCTTTTTGTTACCATGGAATTACACCCTTTGTATCTTCGCAGCTTCTAGGTTGTCATGTCCCCCATGAAATACCAAATGATGTTTCCATAAACACATCTTTTTCTTTGAAACTTTTCCAGCAGATTAAAACATACCTCCTTGGCAGAAAACAGCTGTATTTCTGAGAGCAGCTCAGCTACAGAACAAGCTGTAGGAATACAGCAACCTCTTGTGGAAAATCCAGTACACATGTAATAATTAATAACCTTTGAAACTGCATAAGCTACTCTTGATAGGAGTTATAAACCTCTATAAAACTGCTTTAACAAACAAGAGGAAAGTTGGAGAGTCCCTGTTAGCTGGACACTCAGCAATACTCAGACTTCAGAGCTGTAATAGTCATTCTCTTCAATTCTGGAATGGATTAAACATTGGTAGCCCATTATAAATTAAATTTCTGCTAATATAATCTAGAAGCTTTTCATTAAAATTGGACAAGTGTGGCATAATGGCCAGGAGTAGAATGTGGCCATGTATGACAAGAACCATAGACATGCTATAAAAGTACACATTCCTGACCAGCTGCAAACACCTGTCCTGCACATGCTGAGGAGCTCAGGGCAGTGAGAAGGTGCGAGGAGGGAGGAATGACAATATGTGGAAACAAGGGTCCTCAACAGCAGCCAGATTTTCCAAACCAAGAGGTGCCTTCCTAGGAACACGGTGCAGGAATTGCACACAACAGGAACAACACAAGTATGGCAGATGACACTGATTAGACCACTGAATTTATTCTTTTTTTTTACATTGTAGGAATATGGTCTTCTGTGCTGGAATTAAAGGGGAACTCGGGAAATTATTTGGCTTATGTATGCTCCACTTACCAGGACTTTTGGGGCTTTGCCAGGCAGAAGTTACTGTGCTTGAAATGATTTGCAGATTTATGCATACCACTTAGAGAGGAACAGGCTGAACAAGTACATCCTGGAATGCACAAAGGCTTTAAGCAACAGCTATTATTTGTTTATTGAAATTAATCTTGTGCTATAGTTCTCTTATTGTAACTTCTCAATCTTGCCATGTGTCATTTCTTTGCCATTTCATCTGCCGCAGTTTCACACAAGAGTCAGGAATCCCATTGTCTCAGTTCAGGCCTGTCTGTGCACTGAACAGCGGATACTGTAGCTCCTGCCAGGCCAGTGACAAACTGCACCATCCCAAATTCCCAAGCAGCTCTGTCCAGCACCACCCAACCTAGGAGCACCAAGTGCTTAAGGGTAGAGACTCTTCCTTGCCTCAGAGGAAACTCCTCACTATAGGGAAGTCCAACAGAACACGTCTCAGGCCATCAAACAGCACATGTGACGTTACCAAGCTGGCAAAGACATTGAACCAACCAACGTGTACTGAAATCTCTTTCCACAACTTTCATTGTCTCTTGGCTTCCCATCTCTGTAAGGTGTTTTGAGGGCTACAGCTGATAAAAACTGCATATTAACCAAGATTGTGTCCTCCAACGTGGTGAAATGATCAGCAGCAGAAATACTTTCCTGAAATCATGTCCTTCTCACTGAATGTCTGCACTGTTTGAAATAGTCCATGAAAAGCCTGAAAACAGTCTTCCTGCAGGGGTTTGATTTTTCTAGCAAACCTACTGTGTTTGTTCTTTATGTGCTGAATTTGGTGGTAATTCATATTTAAATAATGAAAGCTAAGTATTAAAACAAACTCCCTGCAACAGAAGGCACCACAGCCTCATCACAGTATCATCAATGATGGTTGGTGCAAACACAAATTGGACACCACCTGACAGAGCAGGACACGGAACAGAACACTTGCCAGGATTTTCTGCTCTGCAAGATTCATGTTATAGCAGAAGAGAGCACCTGCTCTAAATTTAGCAAACCCAAGAAAGAGAGTTTATCAAAAACTAGACCTCCTAAGTTCTTGTCAGGACCTGTTTTTACATGTGAAAGTTACCCAGGTAGTACCTGGAAGATCCTTTCCATTGCAGCCTGCTCTCTGGCAGGCCACTGGGCACTCGCACACCACCCTGCAGCAGCGTTCCACATACACAGGAGCCTGGCTGCTGCTGCAGGGCTCACCTGCCTTTGCTGGGCTGGGAGGCTGATGCAGCCCAGTGCATGGGCTTGAGCTCATGCTGCAGAACTCCTGTTTGCCCACAGGTCCTGCCAGAAACTCGAGTTACTGAATGTAATTAGCTTGTCTCTGTGGGACTGCACTTGCCAAGTGTGCCCTGCCCAGAGAAGTGCTGAGGGCTCTTTAACAGAGCTGTTCCATCCTCAGCAATCACTGTATGTCTGCCTGATTTATACCACAAAAGGGATTTACTACAGCTCCCTTCTACACCAAGCACACCCCCCCTCCCTGAACGTACTGCTTTCAACAGTTAAATAACATTCAGCTTCAGACAAAGGTCTGCAGAATCAGATCCTACAACTTTTCACTAGTTACTGATTTTCTTCAGAAACAAAAAGCATAAGGATTAGAATTCTAAAGATTTTATGGGAGCATGTATTTGCCATCAATACATAGAGTGCACTGTGCTCTTGTTGGCTTTGAGAGCGTGGCTAGTCATTTGACACATGGACAGCTTTGACTCAAGTTTGTTCAGTGACGTTCACATCAATATTCACTGCCATAGAGCCAGCCTGGGGAGTACAAGTGTGCTATAAAAGCTACAAAAGCAGACTGTTTTCCAAATCCCATACCTACAGCTTCAACAACTGTAAAATATATTGTTACTGCTGTCCAGGAGAACATTGATGGTATTTAACAAGTAGCTATCAGTCAGTTGTGGAACCAGAGACAAAAAACAGTTGTCTTCAAAGGAGAAGCAGTATTTTAATTTTTTCTACTTATTCAAGGTGTAACCAAATTATTTATTGCATATGCTACTAATCACCACCTCCTGTGATCATAATTTAATCTTTAATCAACACAAGAGTATTTACATTTGACGGATGGATGAAAGGACGCAGACATTAGTGTTAAATGGCAACACTAACTGTGGGTAACCTTCCCAGGACCCCCTGATTTTAGAGGGAGTGTCTCATATGCTTGCAATAGCTTTCCACTGCAGTCATGTGGAAAGCACACTTTAAAAAGAATCATCAACAGTATAACCATTTCTTGAGTATCACTTTCCACATTAAGCATGAATTTAAGTATACTATTTTAGTGTACAATTTCATTACTCTGGTTATGCATGAAGCTGAAGCATATTTAGAACATGGGTAGGGTTGGGATAGATATAGTTGGGTTCCTCTCTTGAAAGGACCAAGCCAAGAAAAAATTCAGATAGGCTGCAGAATGATCAATGGATCACACAGGGGAAAGCCACTCAGATTACAATGTTTCAACAGTACAACAGAATCAAGTGCAAAAGACTCGAAATTTTCTGCTACCAAAAGGAAGGATTGTTGGTATAATATATGACCCTGGTTAAACCTGGTTTTGTTATATGCCTTTGAGACCACCATAATTTGGGACTAACATTTAAACTCAAGGTTCATATTACTGAAACTGAAACAACTACATCTGCCCCAGTCAAAGAGGATAAGAAAATTCAATCCCTACAAATTTTTGAAATTAGACTATGTGATCAAAAATGCAGATCAGGAACAAATATTGTTTGATCCATGTTGGTTTCTTAAACAAATAGAACTAGTAATGCAGATTAATACTTCTACCCTTAAATCAGTGTGGCCACCATTCTTAAGTGCTTCTCATGCAAGACAGTTAGCCTGGCTACATGGGTAAACCCCTACTTCCCCAAAAGGAACAAGAGGAGATGTGACTGGAACCACAGGGACTTGGGAGTTTTAAATTATACAGATGCTGAAGTACGTATAAATAACCTGAGCACAACCACAAGTGATTTAAATAAATTGCAACACGCTCTGTGGTCTTCTCTACCAGCATTAGAAACTAATCAATGGCTCTTATCAGACACATTGCCTCAGTGGGAAAGAATCAATGAGCGAGCTCACAGTTGAGCCCAGAGGCACTTGGTGCAATCCAAGGTGAAGGTTCTTTGCCTCTTCACTATGTCTGAGCTCACTATGTCTGTGGATACTATCAACAGCAGCAGCAGCAGAATCTTTAAGGTGAAGGCACCTTCACCCACTGAACTTCAAAAAGTAATTTGCAATAAAGACTGAATTTGCAAAGGAATTGCAGCCTCGGTGGCATTTAGTCAGATTTACCTATAATGCCATCAATAGCACAGTCCTGGTACTAATCCATACAGAGTCCATCACTCAGCCACTGCACCAGGCCTGAACCATAACTGAACCCTACCCTGGATCACAGGACTGGGGAATGGCAAACCATCCACGTCAGCACATGCACTGTACAGCAACAGGGACTGCCTTGTGAGCTAACACCAAAGCCCTGACATTCTGGATCCAGAACAGTGTTTGTCATTTTGAAATCCATCCTGATGAAACTCAGGAACCTGTACTTTAATATACTGGAAAACAATCTGCTTACATGAGAATACTTTGTGGCTTCGTATTTGTAGATAACCTTATTGTAGATACAGATAATTACTCTAATGTTTGTGTTTGTAATTTCACCAAAATCAATGGATGGGATTTCAGTTATTCAGCTCCTGTCACATTATATCAGCTACTGCAGTACAATTATATGCTGATTCAGGATCTGCTGCCCACTCCTGTTGGAAATCTCACTTTATTATAGCATGAGGATTTGCAACAACTGCTGAAACAAGCTCAGAAAAATGGATAAAATACTTTGATTACTGTCCATTGCGATAGGAAAAGCACACAAGGGTTGGAACAATGAAGTGAGACAGAGCACATGGATGGTGGGACACTTTTCAGATGATCACTTACCATCATTACAGGGAGTTTAAATGAGATCTTTTACCTTGTTGTCCTCCTAATACTAACCCTATTATGTTTCATCTTAATTGTAGCACTATGTATTTGCATTTGGGAAATCACAAAGCAATTGATTTACCTGTCAGGCCTATGATTGCTTTCAGAAAAATATGTGATGGTTCCAAACTGAGACAAGAAGAATCATAAGTATGGGAGTGCGGAACTGATGAATAAGTGGAGCAAAGTTCCAAATAATGAGACAGAGAACAAAGCAGTTAAGCAATGGGAGCAACAGCCACAGGAATGTATAAAACAGAAAATTGATGTCCTAAGTCCGTGAAGGGGAGGGAATAAAAAGATCAGCCCCCTCTGCCCACAAAGGGCCCACTGCTCACTGAGCACATGCCATGACTTCTTGGGACACTATACCTTGAGACTGGAACAGAGAGGAGAAGCTACTAGCAGCTTACCCATGGATTAAGATCTGCTTGGCCTGAGACTGTAACCTGTAGGTGTGCCTGCCTTGGTCTGTCTCCATGCTAGCTCTGACAATTCACCACCCAGCACCCCTTTTTGCACACAACTGTAAATAAATCAAAAACCTCCACTCTGTGTAGAGATCAATTTCTTGCACACCAAAATGATGAAAGAACCAGTTTTGGGACAAGACTCTTCTGCAAACACTACCTTAAAAAAAAAAAAATAGTCACAGCAGAATTAAATTCTGAGTCAGCAGAGCTCCGCAAACAACTCCCAACAGCAGGACAATATTGTCCTCTGGCTCTCTCTATTGTCCCTGCAAGCAGAGCATGGCTCAAGGACATGGCCTGGACTGGGATTTACACTTGTTCCTCCCCATTTTTAAGCTTGACCCTACTACTACCAGTCAGTGCTAAACCTCATACTCCATTCTACCAACTCTAGCTCCAAACTCCAGTCATAGCATTCTCTGCACCTTGGCTCCTCCCTGCTACCTGCCCTCCTATACCAAGGGTTCAGCTCCTAGTCAGGTACTTCCTTCATTTATCCACCCTAGTCCCAAATAGGTTCAGACAGACTGCTTCCCTCAGTTCTTCCTGCTTGCTGGATCCCTGCAGAGCAGCTGGATTTTTGTACAAAAAGAAATGCAAGCAAAAAATTCTTCTTTCATTGCATTGAAATCCTTCCCAGGACTTTGTGAATTGCTTATCATGCAGTAAGCCTCAGGCATGCATTCAGCATGGAAAACCTCAGGCTCACGTGAAAAAAGCCCTATGTCTTTCAGTCATGACCTGCTTTCTTAGAATCAAGTTCACATCAGCTTTGCTACCATTAAACGGAAAAAAACCCAAAATGACAGGGCTGGCAGTTCCCATTCCTTCACTCAGAACACACACAGAAAGTGAATCTTAGACTTTTGGGCATTGAGTAATTACTACATATCAGCAACATCAGGTTAGAGAGAAGCCATGATATTGTAATAAATCCTGAGTACATTTAGTAACTCTTCTTATATTTTATTGTCAGTAACAGAAACACAGCAAGATACAAGGCACACAGCTTTTGAGTACTTCACCACAGTGTGCTAAGTGCTATATAGAATAGAAACTCAGTTTAAGTAAACAAAAGTATTTTAAGGATTATCTTAACATTTCCGTGGCTGTTGAATAATGTAAATTCTTTTAGGCAGTATGAACTTCTCCAAGGTAGGCTGTGGCTTTTGGTGAGCCACTTGTAATGTTGCTGCATGGATTTTGAGGCTCATCTGTAACATTAAAGGGGGGAGAAAATAAGTTGTGATAGAATACAGATTTTCAGCTATTCTCTTTCTAAATTTCATCCTGTTAAAGTAGCTTAAAAGGAGCAGTAAAACCTAAACCCACAAAAAGTTCAAGTGATCAATACACAGAACTCATGGTAACTAGGTATACTCAGTTATAATTTTTGTTTTCAAAGTGATTTAAGTCTGACTACCTTTAGGGAATTTTTGATTGGTTTTTAATTCCCTAGATAAGTAGTTCACAGAATGAACTTCCAAGATAAGGAAAACACAGCAAATAATCACTATGCAAGAATTAACAGTAAGTTGAATCAAAGCCTTATTTTCCCAGGTTCAAAATCATCATTTTTACAGTAGCTAACTATCACATTCTAAAGTAGCAAGGAAGCTTCATGTACAAGATTCTGGAAACCAACAGGAGAAGGAAATGGTGGGTCAGAACAGAGGAGATAAGGACAGGTGGAAGACAAAAAGAATGAGTTGTATCTGGTCTCCTTAAAAATGTCTAAGCAAAACTTCAAGATTTACAGGCTAAAGCTATAAACACAACTGTTGATAAAAGGCTTGTGTTGAAATTATGCAACTGATGTTTTACTGAGCTCTAGAGATGAGGCACGCTTGTATGCTTCAGAGTCTGAAGACTGCAAGTATGTAACAAAGAGATGATAACTGTCAGGTCTTCAGATTACCAAGAAAACCAAAGAGCTGGTTGTGAAATCAGCTCTTCCAAAGGGCAGGTGTAAGTCTGCACCAACAGCCTAATGAGACACAGAGCAGGAGCTGTAAGCATGTGATAAACAGAAGGGTCCGTTAGCAGCTGTGGGACACCAGATTTTACAGGATCCCATGGTATTCCTAAGGGAGAAGTCAAAAAGTGCTTGACTGAGTGATGTCAGGCCTCAGATGAAAAAGCAAGATACACGGCAGCAGGACATGCTGTGCCTGCTGTCTCAGGGATCATTCACAGACTAAGACACTGGGTCACAATCCTGGTGTCCCCTGCACCTGCCAGTCATGCCACCCACCTCCTTCAAGCAGCTCTGTATTTTTGCTGGACCCTTACAGAAGTTGGAGCAATTTCCACAGAGGGATAAAGCACTGAAGACAAGGTTTTGCTCTGCACTGTAATCTCAGCTCAGCCAGGCACTTAAATGCCACTGTTTTTCCTCCCTGTATTTCACTGAGGCTAATGCCCCACGCCACGTTATGAGCAGGACACACCTCTCTTATAGGCTGTGCTTCTCTGTACATGTGTGCCAACTGCCCAGGGCACACACAGAACGAGGGTGCAATCAGAGGAAGGACAGAAGCCTGGGTACTTTTTAGCCACCTAGAAGCTCAGCCACACAACCACTACAGAAACAGGTTATCCTAAGAACATTTAGTGGCAGATAAAACACCTGCAACTGCCAGACACCAGCTTAAGGGAAGTTCACTTTTTAACTTTTTCATGTTTAGATTTATGAAGAAACCCTGACCTTTTCTTCCAGACTTACTTTGTTCAGTGCTTCTGCTACCAAGACACCCATGTTCTGAGGTTTTGCGAAACTGACAATAGCACTGTAAAGCAGAAGAAAAAAGTATTTAGCATTTCCATCTCACAGAAACACTTGAGCACTTGTCACTTTCATTTTCCAGACTTAATACAAAACATTTTGTAATATAAATTTAGGGTTTGGAGCTAAACCTTTTCATCACATTAAAAACTATGTAATATCAAAAAAGACATGCTGTTTCAGAATGGAACAACAGAAAATCTGTGTGACAGGCTGTTTTATTCAGATGTATATATGTATGTGTGTGTATATATGTATATGAAATATCCTTGCATATCTCAAAAAAGTTGGGGTTATTTTTTGTACACTGTGAAATAACTTCTCAGAAGCTGAGCAGTTATTCCCTGACCAAAAAATGTTCTTGATTCCAACCTAGACCCATGTAAAAAATTCATCCTCTGCTTTTGGAGAGTTTTTTCTTTCACAGGAATTATTTGTCAAGCAAGAACTCTTTTTTTCCCCACAAGATTATCCCATTAACTTCTCCATATTCCAATGAATAACACCATGTTACCAATATTATACAAATAAACAAATCTGTGGATATTTACTTCAACAACAGGAAGATGGCACATTCTTCTGATGATACTATTATATCCACTGACACATCTGTATCTTAAAATGGAGTAGGAAAAAACATGATAAACCTCAAATACCATAAATGTGACTCTTGAAAAAGCAGATATTGCTTCAGTTAAGTTAATGATTCTGTGGATCAGGCATGACATTTCCTACTGACATTTCAATTTAGCAATCGACAGTTTGATACACTGACAAATATAAGTTATTTAAGATCTGTTTATACCATTAGGTAACTGACTGTGGAAAAGACAGCTGCAAAATCACACCCAGACAATTGGCAACAAGTGAAAAGAAAAAGCTTCTGATCCGAGAAGAAAAAAATCAAAAACTTCAGGAACACCACAAATCATTCAAATTTTACTGTCATATCCTTATATTTGTTAATGTAACTGTTTATTAAAGTGACATTTAAGAAAAGTGCACGTATTTAGGAAAAATATTCAGTCTTCGAAGAAGCTGCCAGAAAATACTTGTTTTATTGACCAAATCAACTGGTCATTGTTACTTTATTCAAAATAGAAGCATGCCTTCATTTTTGGGGCAAAGCAGCTTGATTAACCATATAAAGTAGCAAACAGCAAAAGCCAAATTAGATTTTACATTGAAAGAGGGAGTATAGCCTATACAGGAGAGAAGACTCTTCCTTGGGGGTAGTTGATGTAGGTTTGATTTCCTTCAGAATGCAGACAGCCTAAAGTTCATTCCTACTTCACTGGAAACTGTTTGACTACTCCTTTATTAGACACAGGTATGTAATACATTGTTTTAATTTCTGTTCATAAAACATTACAATAGAGATTCAGCCTTTGCCTTTCATTGCCAGGCACTGTCCTTGGGATTTGAAGTTGCTGGATTTTGGGGTTTTTTAAGTCGATATTTATTTCAATATCAGTACTATTTTATCTATAAATTGCACAAGTTAATTTAAGAATTAAACTCTTGTAGAATAAAAGTTTTCTTTGTTTTCAATGATCATTACCTATGAACTTGAACTACAGGGCAGGGGTGAACAGGCCCTGCATTGTAATACCTTGACTTTTCCTTTCCTGGATGCTTAGCATTTTTCTCAACAGGTCCATTTTCTTGCTTTTTAGACACTCTCATACCTCCAGCTTTAACTGCAAGAAGAAAGTGAAAGGTAAGTAAAAATACCTACAGAATTACACACCACATTACACACATAAGAAGAGAATACTTTTACCCCAGATAACCATTAACCAGAAATCATCTTCCAGTATTTAGCTCAATGCTTTACTTGTACACAGGCATAGACAGGAGCAGCCAAAGAGGTGCAGCAAAAGTTCCAAAATTCTCTGTCATGGCAGACTCAAATCAACTTCCAAATACCATAAATCAAGAAATCAAAGTGGTTTCAGGCACCGCCAACTAAATTAAACTTTAATACCTTACTATGTTAATAAGCATTCTTCCCAGAAACTAATACATCTCAGATTTGTATTTTAAAACAAAAAAGAAAACCAAACCACCACTTTTAGGTTTTTGAACAATGTGACTAACAGCAATAAGGGTTTCATGATTAGTTCAGGGTATTTCAGAATAAATCGAATAACGCAGATTAAGGACCAGATGTATACTCATCTTGTACTTGTGTTCCAGCATGTTTAATTACCTTTCATTAACATATCTGCCAGTCACAAAACCATTTAGCACTAATTAAGCTACAGGCGACCTAACAATAACAATTCAAGTTCTGAGGCATGTCTGAAAATTGAATTCTGAACAAGGAACACATAAAGTTATCTAAAACATTCTCTTGAAAAAAATACTTTCTCCCTCTTCAGGAGAGCATTTTAAGTTTTAAAACTGTGAGTAAGAGAGAACAACCTCAGTGTTCTTTTCTCATCCTATTGAACAAGTTGCTTCACCTCTCAGCAAGACTCCTATTCTGATCATAAACAATTAAGTCTAGAGTTTAAATTTGGAGGAGAGAACAGAGAATGGGGAAAGGTATCTAGAATTACTCAACTAGCTAGCATGAGAAATGTATTTCTACCAAATCTGACTTCTGACCTTGTATTTCCAGCAGGTTTAATTTTGGAAACAAAAATTCTCCCTCTCTTATGTCACAAGTAGCACTACAATATCAGAGTTATGCTATAGCTAGATTCAGCTTGTCTTCTCTTTTTAATTATACTGCTGCATAAGCAGCAAATTCTTTGCCCAGCCATCTTACAGCTGCAAATATGCTGGAGACCTAGACTGAACCTAATTCTTCCGGCAGCCTAACTGCAAAAGTAAAAGTATCTGAAATGGAAGTTTCAAGCGTTTGTTTCCAAGTATCTACCAGTAAAGAGAATTGAGATTCTAAATGCCCTCAGCTCACAAGGTGTGAAACTCTTGCTTGTCTTTGAGGCATCTGCAAACCAGAACATAAAAACCCCCAAACCAAATATCAACAACAAACCAGAAAACACAAAAAAAGCCCTGGCATCTTTCAAGATCTCAGAGATTTTCTTGACATAGTTTTTTTTTTATAGAAGTTCATCCAGGATATCAAAGAAAGTTATCCCAAATGTTCTCCCACAGATTGTAAGGCTCTTGTCTTTTTAGGAACCAGTCAAACCACTAACAGGAAAACCACTAAAATTTTGGAATTAGGTAGAAAAAAGGTAACTGAACCTAGACTTGCAACTCTTGGTTTGGGACCTTCCCTCACATGCAAGACTGGCAATTTCTAGATACAAGCATTGGTTTTAGTTTTAATTTAGCAGGGCAAGGAGATCCAGACAGAGGCAGACATTTTAACACTATGAGGCTTTACACAAAGCACAAGGAGAGCTAGGCAAGGAGAGAGATACCCAACATGGCAGAGATACTGAAACGTGGACAATATGGGATTGTGTCTACTACCAACAGAAAACAATGTTATCTATAGTGATTAAAAATAACCCGTATTCCTTTCCAGCTCTGCACTGACTTTAAACGAGCCACTAGGAACAACTGCCCCACCTGCTCCCACACATCCATGGGAGGGGAAGAGTTAAACATAGATGCATCGGGATGCATCACAAAGCTGTTTTGTAATTTGCTTTCCAAAGCAATAAAGAGGTATGTCAAACTTTTAATACAGAGTTCAATTTTTTGATTTTTATAAGTGACCTGTTAGCCATCTAATCTAACAGTTAAGTGACAAAATCTTAACTAATTTCCATTTTTAAAACAAAACAATAAAGTAAGGAGACACATTCCCTTTTATGCTCCAAAAACACCCCAACAACAACAAAAAACCCAAGCAAGAAAACAACAAAAAAACAAACCAAAGCGAAAACAAAGACAGCTTGGCTGAATACTGGTCAGAATAAAGGTGCTCACCTGAACTTTGATCACTAAATGCATGGTTGAAACCACCTACTCTGTTACCTCTACCCCTCGGCCAAGCTGGTTCCCACTGCAGTCACACATAAACCTCACCAAGACTTACTTGCATACTTGCAAGTCTACAAGTTGCAGTTTACTATCATGTAAGTTCAGAAAGACCAGTACCTGCTCCAGATCACTGACTGCCGTGATTTAAAGGCCCTTTCAGGTACAGCTTAACTGTCCCTGCCACACACACAAAAATCCAGGAAATGACTAAAGAAAAACTGAAAAAAAATTATTTACATCCCAAATTCATGTAAAAGCATGCTAAAAAAACCTCTCCAAACAAAAAAACATTTTCAAGAAAACAAAACAGTTCTTAGGGGTACAGGGAGACACACAAGTATGTGCTCCTCAGGCACTAACTGCTCGTAATACCGAGGGGAAGCCCCAGCCGGTTTAAAGCCTCGCAGTGACGGCTCCTCAGGTTTCAAAGGCTGAGCCTGCAGCGGCTGTCCTTGCAGTGGCTGTGCCCCAGCTCCAAAGACTGAGCCTGCAGCATCTGTGGGACACAGCCCACGCACTGGGGTGTTTGAGAGACAGCTCCGCACAGCTCCTGCCATGGCCCAGGAGCTGCTCGCACTGTACGCATATACACGACATCCCAACAAACAGGCGCTCCTGCACTCGTTACCACATCTTTAAAATCCCAGTACTACATCCTTACAGCCGCCACTCAGGCATACTGGCGGCTGGAACAGCAGGCTCGAAGGCTTCCTCACAGATAGATCTATCGAAGAATGGGAGGCTTGGGGGAGGGGAAGTAAATTCTTCACGTTACTACAGGAGGCGAGGGATACGGCTGCAACATTAAACACAGACATTTCATTGGACACCCATTTCTCTCGCTATCCCTCAATAGCGCGTTCCCGATCACCGAGCAGCGCCAGACCCGCACCCGCCGACCGAGCGCACCCGTGACGGATCAGCTGCGGGATCTGCTGGGGTGATCGGGCCGCGCACCACAGACCCGCCTCCACCATTCCTGGTCCCACACGGCCGCTCCTCTTCGCGGAGGAGCCGCATCTGTGTGGGACGGTGCGGCGGGGGGG
>VZTB01001873.1:209487-267864 GCA_013397245.1 Thryothorus ludovicianus
CCTACCGGCGGGAGGTCGCCGGCCCGGCGGGACACCCCTCCTCAGCGCCATGGCGGAACCGGGAGCGCCGGGAACCGGGCGGGGCAGGATCACGGAACCGCGCAGGAAAGCGCGCACCGACCCGAACGGCAGCGCCTTGTGCGGAGCGGAGCGGCCAGGGTGGGGCGGGCTCGTGAGAGCGGTGTGAGGGGCGGTACGAAGGTGATTGTGAGGGCGGTGAACAGCGTGAGGGGCAGGGAGCGCTGTGAGGGGCGCTGTGAGNCTGTGAGGGGCGGGAACGCTGTGAGGGGCGGTACGAAGTCGATAGTGACGGGCGATGAGCGCTGTGAGGGGCAGTGAGCGGTGTGAGGAGCGGGGATTTTAAAAAACATTGCTCAAAATTCAAAGAACTTGATTTAGTGAGGTAAAATCTTACCCTCTTCAATCAATAGTATGTGCTTGAGACAAGCAAAACATTGTCATTCACGTGCCCTCTTTAAAAAAATCCATGACATTAATAAACATCGGCATTTTACACAACATAGTAGAAACGCAACAACTGAAAGTAGATACAGCTAATCTGGAATTATTTACTGTATAAACTCCTCAAGATTTTCAGTATTTCAAGTGAAAAAAAATTAAGGAATTATCTTTTAATGTTTCTATTTATGTTGTGAACCACGCTGTGGATGAAGACATCTTCATCGCAGAAGCTGTCAGTCTCGAACCTGTCGGTGTCTGTTCCATTCTGCAAGGCTGCGCTGCGTCTGGAGGGCTGCGGAAGGTGAGGGGCGGGTGGGGCGGAGGACGGAGCCCAAGGCGCTCTCTCGGAGCTCCGCAGGGGTGCGTGTGCCCCGGGGAGTGCCCGCAGAGCAGCGCCGGAGCTCCGCCAAGCGCTGGCTCCGCTGCGGGCAGCGCTCGGCTGGAGGAGCCGGCCCCGCTCGGGGCGGCCCTGCCTGCGCGGCTGGCTCGGGCTGATGTGCAGGCACCGATGGGAGCATGATGCACAATGCCAAAAAGATTCTCCTAGACTGCTGTAAGCATGTTCTGCTTTGCTGTGCCAAAGCATTTCGTCACAAAAATTGGCTCTTTTAGGGATTCTGAAAGCAAAATCTGAAAGAAGAAAACAAAATGTTAGTCTCATGATTTATTTGTAATTGTCTTATTATTGAAGCTCAATGATTAAAAAAAAAAAAAAAAAGGAGAGAGGGAATGTAAAAATAGGATGTTATTAAGTGGAATCTGAAGAAGGGGGAAATGAAGTAAAAAAAATGGAAGAGACTAAGAAACGAATAGGTATTTATAGCACAACAACCATCTTATGAGTGACTACTGTTGGCTTGGATCTTTAAAGCAGAAAAAATGAAAGGACATCCAGTCTAAACTAGATCTCTGATATTTAATTCTGTATGTATGAGGCAGGAAATAGTTTTGAAATGCAGCAATTTCCTCTCTAGGAAAGCACATTACTTTGCAAATAATAAAGTCGATAGTGCTGCATGTCTCTGCCTGTAAGCATTTAGCCTGAAGGGGATGATGGCAATTTTCATTGGGGAAATAAATTCTTTCAGGTAAAACGATCTGCAGGAGAGGAAACAAAAAGAACCCTACTATGACGTACTTTGCCAGTAGTAAGGGGTTTTGATATTCGTGTTGCTTTGCCTCAGCAGAGAAATACTGGTTTTTCAGTTTACCTGAGCTGTTTGTTACTGCACAGATTGGAGAGGTGAAGTGTCATAACTTAGCACATAAGGCAGTCACATAGTACAGCTT
Source organism: Thryothorus ludovicianus (assembly GCA_013397245.1). Lineage (NCBI taxonomy): Eukaryota > Metazoa > Chordata > Aves > Passeriformes > Certhiidae > Thryothorus > Thryothorus ludovicianus. The sequence goes on from VZTB01001873.1 coordinate 211,240, forward strand.
TGGTGTGCAGCCTAAAGCATTAATAATGATGAGGTTTAGTGCCATTGTACATCTGTTCTAGGAATTCTTGAGACAAGCATGGAAACTTGGTTTAAATAAGAAATTGCAAGTTCATGTTGCCTTCTTCCCATATTAAATATAATATATCATTTTTTTATTATTATTTTTCTTCCACCCTGTTTACTTCATTTCCTCTGTCACTGTTATATCTCTAAACCAGAATCTGTTGTGAATTGAAGCCATATTTACATAGTGCTTGTTGGAGCACCTTATTCCTGACAGGCAGCTCTTGGCACTACCTCAACAATGCCACTTAGATTTGTAAACATGCTTTTATTTAATGATTTCATTTATTTAGACTTTTCTGTTTTCATTTAGAATTTTTACCTGTTGGAAATTGTTAGACTGTTTTTTCTGGATGAGAAGAATCACCAAGACAGTAATCCTTCTGTGGCCATGGGATAGTGCAGTTAAAATCTCTTGCTTTTCCTGCCATCCTCAGTCCCACTTCCCAATCACACAAATATTGAACTTCAGAGATGTTCATCTGATGCTGGGGATAGATTTATTTTAATGATAGTAATATGTGAATGATTGAATTAAAAATGAGTTTATATTATAATGGTTCTATGTATTTTCAGAATGTGTTTTTTTCCATAACAGAGGCAGACGTGGGAAAGCCTGGGGCAGACAGAATTTTAATTGTGATAAAGAGACAATAGTAATAGAAAATTTTCCTGAGCAGTGCTCTCAGCATTCTGGAACTCTTCCTATTTCCTGGCAATTTCTCCTTTATAATCTATGTTCTATGGGCAGGTTATTAGCAGATTGCAAAGTTTGAAAAGTTACTTGGCAGGAACAAAAATCACAGTGTTCCCAAGCAGACTGCCTGTTCTAATCCAGCTAACAGCTATTAGCATAATTGTACACCAGACACAGTCCACATCTAAAACAAGCAGTTAGCATGCAGACATATGGAATGCCTTCCTCATCTGTCATATTTTAAATCAGATCTCTGTGTGGTTAAAATCTATTGCTCATGACTCTGCAGTATTTTCCCTTCTGTGTCTTATTTCCAGTGTTGCTTGTTTTCAAATGTTGGAATTACTAAATTGTGGCTACTGTTATAAAGTGATACTCTGGCAACTGAATGGTGAAATACTACTGCTGTTTGCTTAAGCTCAGTGACAGGTAGGCAATACCCTTTTCAGATGAGTCAATATAGCTGATTTTAGATGCTCCAGGAACCCATGGGAGACAGGTATATAGCTTATTTTTATTAATATATACTTTAATTTTCCCCACCCTTGATTTTATTTTATGATTTATAGTAGTTCAGCACGAACTATAAAATGTTAGAGAGATCATTTGTGTTAAGTGTCTAAAGCAAGGAGAAGGCAGCCATATTTTCAATGAGGTTTGTGTTGATATAATTGTTCACTAGTGCATGTAGTATGTATTTGACAAAATCTGGAGGATAATTCTGGCTTCATGTCTGTAAAGGTTGCCTGTTTCTTGTAGGAAGCCTGACCAGTTCAGGTCCTGGTTCTGACCTGGATGCCAGTTGTTTCTCAGACTACAGGAGAAAGTCTCCAGGCTGGAAGGTGCTGGAAGGTAAAGGGTAACATCATTAGGCAAAGGAGCCTTACTGGCTAATTTTAATTATAGGTTTGGGTTTTTTTTCACAGAAGGGCTAAAAAGATATACCATTGTCATCACATGTTTTATCCACCTTAGTGCCCATGTTTAAAAAAATACTTCTGGGCAGTGGAATAAGAGAGTGAATTCTAAAAAATTAGGTTGCAACACATTGAGGCAGGCCTTTGGAATTTCATCCTAATGGAGATCAGTTTCTTGTCAGAGTGTGATTGCTTTTTGCCAGTGAATAGGCAGATAGTTCATTTCACAATCTTTCTGACTTTGAGAGCTAGCTGCAAATTAGCCCATTACATGTCCTGCTACTTGTCTCATTCTTTTACAGGTAATTCATGCAGTGGTGAACAGACGGGAAGGTGTCGTTTCATCCAATAAAACAGGATGTATCAAGGTACTCACTAATACCTGGGGTGCCCTGGAGCAGTAAACAGGTATGGTGCCTGATGTCATTGCCTGCTCTAGGACTTGTGCTGGTCAGTGGAGCAGCTGGCCCTGACAAGCTGGTGCAGCCCTTTGGAAGGCTGAAGAAATGCTGCAGTCTCCCAGGGGGACACCTGCCTTGCTTTACACAGCACTACCAGTTTCTACTGGCGTGCCAATGAGCTTGCTGTGACTGCACACTAAATCTTCAGTGACATGGCTCATACAAACAATTAAGACAACAGTCTGTGCAATGTAGTTAAAAAATTAGAGTGAAATTGAAAAAGAAAATTGAGGAATTAATCACATTGAGGCAAGCTCTACAGGGGGACGTGAGGACAAGTGTCAGAACAGGAATACTTACTGGAGTTTCAAAAGGAAAATGCAACAGTTTCTCTAGAGATACTATCGCACATACCTGTCCATTCCATTGTTGAACTTATGTCATACTGAGCTTTTGGTTCTTTTTCTATGTTCAAAGCATTTCTTTCTGTTCAAACCATATGAAAAGTCAATTCAACTCCTACACATTATTTAAAGATATGGGGAGTGCTACCACAGAATGAGGGCAGGCAAGTTAATGTGGACTGCTGAAATGTTGCTCATAACCCTTCCAAACACAGCCCTGGACTCAGCATGGCAGGATTCTCTGGGCAGGTGTGCTAGTAAATGGCAAAAATAGAAAGTTCTTGCTCCCGTGGTTAGTCTGCAAGGTGGCTGTAAAAGAATGCAGTAGGTGTGGCAGCAGAATAACCAGCAAGGCCAGGACTGCTGCCTGCCCAACCACCCACAGGCCACTTGTGTGCAGGGCACCATCCTGCCATGGGAAGAAACAAAGTCAGCCTTCCTCTTTGTCTAATTGTGATGTAATTATCAACTCTACTCTGAATTAAAAGGCCAAAAACCAAGCCAAATAAATATTATACTTTCTCTGATGGTTAAAAACCTTAATAAGAGCAAAAAGAAAACTCAGTATTTTTTGGAAATACATGCATTTTAAACTAGTTGGATGCCCTGTAAGTTGTATGCATCTCAATACAAAATATTTAGAATCTCTAATAAAGTCGTGATATCACTTTGATGCTAATTGTGAGCAAATGAAGAACCTTGCTGCTGATTTCTGCCTTCCAGGCAGATGGTCACTTCTCCCTCATCCATGGCAGTGTTTGGAGAGGTTTCTAAGTGGGGAAGCCAGCACTGAGTCCCTCCCTCACCTCCACCTGCCAGCCACAAATGAATCCCTGCACTCTGTGATGGGAAATGGCCAATTTTCCAGCACATCCCAGTGACAGCTTTCCCCTAGTGCCTGCTGTTGTTGACAGCTACAGGAATCTACTTGTAGCTACAAAGTCATGTTTGCCTTGTTTTTCAAAAAGTTTATTCATGTTTATGTTACCTTTTGTGAATGTTAGTCTTTGATACAGTAACCCTCACGAAGAATGCATGCTTGAGTACCGTCCTCGGCTGAGATGGATTCCCTTCTGTTTACTCTGATAGGAAAATTCATTAGCCTTTTCCCAGTGTTCTCAATCCTTCTTCAGAACACTGGAAACCCTGAAAGCCAAGGAAAATGCACTGATGCAGAGCAATCATGGTGGTTACAGACAGGGTAGAGGTAACAGACTGTCCAGCACAGGAGAGTTTATGATTTCATTATTTAAAATAATCAAACATTTTTATTGGAAAGAAATCCAAGCAGAATCCAGTCAGAAAGGAGACCATCATTTCTAGGACAGCAAGGTGACCTCAATTTCCATGAGAGAGCAAGGAGAGGAGTAGAGGAGTGATGGGAAGAAAACAGGCTTGAATTCTGGAATATCTTGGATGGCCAATACCAAAAGTGAAAACACAAGTCTGAAGAATCTTGGTAGGAAGGTGCTGGATTTAGCTCTTTGGGCTGACACATTCGGGATGTTTCCACTGGAGAGAGCTGGGAAAGTGGCCCAAAAGTTTTGATATGTTTAACTTCCTTAAGAACATGCAATTAGACTTCATTTTCATGGTGTTTGTTTCTGAATATCACACACAGAAAATAATAAGAAAAAAATGAACAGGGAACAGCTTTCCATGGATGAGACTTCCATATTTATTTTTATTCCATGTGCATAGAAAATGGCAGTGAAGTTCTTTATGAAATAGGCAGGGAATGGGAGAGATGTGGATATACTGGACTGGACTTTGTGCTTCAAAATTACACAATTCATTTTTTAAAGTTTGGGCTCTTTTCCTCTTAGAATTCATAACACTTTCTTGGTTTTGGGGCTTTTTTTTGTGCATGATGTTTCAAATTCCTTTTCCAATGACACACTGCATTACAAATGGATGGCACTTGAGACCAAGATGGCATTTCCATATTTACACCAACGAAGAAATTTACATGACGCAGTAGCATACAATCCTGACATTCAGTAATAGCAAGAAAACCAGGGCAGCCATTGGATTTTTTCTGTACAAACTATCAGAACAAGACTTTTATTCACATAAAAAAAATCAGCTTTAATTTGCTCTGACCTACACGCTTTCCAAATTCATCGTACTCAATTCTCAAACCTTTCATCACATCGCCCACACCCTCACCAGACTACAGGAGCTACAAGTAATGATACCTAACACCTAAGCAGAGCAAAACCATCCCTGCCAGCTCTTTCTCCTGACAATTCCTCATTCACTCAAGAAAAAAAACCCAAACCCAAAACCCAAACAAAACCAAAACAAAACAAAAAAGAATTCATCCTTTTTCCTTCTTTTCTTTCACTTTCACATTTCTGAACCAAAACAACACGGAGCCATTCCAGTCCTTCTCAAGCCAGACAAGAAGCTGGGTTTTTCTCTCTGCTGCTACACCCAGGAGTCAGGAGAGCCTGGGTACTGTTCTGCTCGATAAGAAGATCGTCTGGTGGAATAAAAGTCTACATAATTGGTGGTTGATTTCAGTCCGTACTGTGCTGTGTAATCTGACGCAGCAGGGAAATGAACTCGATCGTCAAAGTAAGGATCCTCGTAGCTGTGTGGGGACTGCAGGTACAACCGGTAGGCATCGTAGTTTTTCCTGGTGGTATCTTCTTGGCTGTAGTACAATTGCTGATGCTGCAGGTAAAATGATAGCAAAATAAACTTTTAAAAATAGAATTAGCAGAGAAAATACTTTTCCCAAGCGCAGCTCTACCCATGACAGTAATGCAGGTTTCAAACCTCAGGGAAGTGGAGGAAATGCCCCCGAGCCTGCTGTGTGTCTCCTCCTACATCACTCAAAGGGAATAACTCCAAAGGTGCACAACTTCAGAGCTCAAGTACAGTAAATACAGAACCTGGCTGTACCTACCAAAACCAGCCCGAACCCAACTGAAGTCAGAGGAGAGGTCTCAGATCCCACTGTAGGAAGGTGCTAAAACACGAGACTCACAGGGAGCCAGGCAGGCTGCAGCAGCCCCGAGGCCGTGCCTGCTCAGTGCCCCGAGCCCTGTGGGAGCAGGGCCCGAGCCCAGCCCCTCCCGTGGAGCCTGGCAGCACCTGGCTCACCTGCAGCCGCCGGCTCTGCTCTCTCGCTGGTGAGGAATAGGAACTGATGTAAATTGGTGAAGCTTTGCTGGAACCTGGGAGAGAACAGTTTAATGCAGAAACTTCAGTCTTTATTCATTCAGCCATAAGTCTATTGGCTTTTATCTTGCCTTTTATGTAGCACCCATAGTAATAAATCTGTAGATTTCAGTATGTACTAATGATATATAATGATAGAAGGCAAATTGTGTCCCTCAGCAGCAGCTACAGCGAAGCCAGGAGGCTTATGCCACTGTTTCTCATATTACAGACTCAAAATCTTTAAAACAAGGCGTTTCCTTCTCTTTAGTCACTCTTCTGTTGGTTTGCTACTTGTGTGACATAGTAAGAAGGAAAAGAGAGGTCAGAGAAAAGACGAAATCTTGGTATAATTTAGTAATATAATAATATACAACTGCACATTGAAATTATAACATCATCATTATAATATAAGGTACACAATAATACAATTTTCTGTACTAGTATTTTAATGAAAATAAGAATCCCAACTGCCTCTCACCTCCCAGCATAGAAAGGAATCTGTGTTTACTCTGGTACTGGGCACTTTTACAGAGAACAGCACAGCCAGGTGACACCCTGCCCTGTGCCACAGCCAGGGAACACAAGGAATGGAAATGGAAAGCAGCAGCTGGCAGCGACCAGCCCGCTAATGCAGTTGTCTGTGTATGACTGAACTCTTCCCACAAGGAACAGTTGCCTGTTCCAGGAGATGCTCAGCTGGTCCCTTACCAGTGTAGATGTCCTTATGTGCAATGACATCGCCCTGGCTGCTGTAATACTGCATAGAAGGGTGCGTCCTGTCGTACTCGGAGCGAGGCTCTCTGATTCCCAACAAAGCCGGGGACGAGGACGTGCTGCCAACTGACAGGAAAAGACAGGTTCTCAGGATGGACAACAGAACTCTTCTGCACACCCTGCCTTCCTCACCACTTCCTGCTCCAAGGGTGGAGGTAAGGAAGCCAGGGGGTGGGTAAGGACAGAACAGCTGGAGCTGTGCCTGGGCAAACACCGCAGAGCTGCCAGCGAGGTACCAGAGACTGCAAGGGCTGTCACTGCCCTGTGGTGTTCACAGGCAGACACAGGACTCTTGTGACACTCACAGCCCAGGTACGGGACCTTACCATGCCCAGGACATCACCTGTGTGGAGGCAGAAGATGATACTCTGCTAATGGGGATGGTTTGTCTAAGCTATACTTAAACACAGTACTTGAGGCCACCCTGTCACTTGTCCGGCCCACCTGGCCTCAGTGATCCCAGTATACACAGGTGAGCCCTGGGCATGGTCTGCTCCATGGGGGGATCCCAGCAAGGGATCACTGTGTTCCTCAATAAGCACCTGAATCTCAAGTGCAGTTGTAAGAAGTTTGTTCTGCTAAATCCTCCCTGGTCTACAGATTCACTCAGGCTTTTTTGGCTCAGACAGACTCCAGCAACAGGAGAAAAATATTTAAAAACAATTTCTAGAAATTTTGCTTCAAAATCTTAGTTCAGTGATAATCTTCTTCCACTGATCTGTCCATTACATCATAGCTCAGAATTCTTTGTTATTATGGATAGTTTAATTACTGGTGTTTTCCTGGCATATTCATGGGTAAATATGCCATGTTGTTAAAATTCTGACATGGGTCAACATAATAATGTGTGTTTTAATAATGAAGTGACTGTTTCAGGCCAAGCATATCTGTTCCAACAGGCATCTGCTGTGCCCAGCACAGTGCTGCACAGCCCCTCTGGGGATGTGGGCCTTGCACCAACTTCCACTGAATCCCTTGGGCTTGGTTGTGCTCTAGAGAAGGAAAGCACACACTTCCTATTAGGAATTTTTACTAAACCCTCTTTGAAATACAACATCCTCTGAATATTAAATTAGAGCTTCTCATCTACTTCCTACTTGTCATTCAAAGAACTGGAGTAACACAGTTGTTCTGCTGGTGTATCCTGGGAGAGAAAGTGCCGAGATAGAAATTTGACAGTTGGTGTCAGAATATCCTTTTACACTTGGGTAGAATCCAGTCATTCCCTGAGCCCAAGCTGCACTGGCTTCCTGGGTGGGTGAGAGGAACTCTGGCACAAACGCCACAACAGGTTTACCTCTTATAGGAGGTAAATCCCTGATGGAGTCCTTGTTTTTCAAGTCAACCATGTCATAGAGGAATGTGTGGGGGTTGTTACTTTTGTGTAAAGAAGTAATTAAACACGAGTGTTGTAGGAACAGGTCATTAATTTCAGCAGTCTCGGTAGGTAGGTATTTCTCAGTATTAACAGAGATCTGCTCTAGATAGTCTCTAGAAGAGTAAATTGGGTAAAATGAAAAGCCAAAGGATGACAAAATAGAAGGCTTCAGGCAGGTTTTGTATCAGCCATCTTGAAGATCCAAATCCTAGCACCAAAGATACTGAAGGAACAAAGGTGAGAAATAAATGAGGAGGAGTCAGAAATGTAAGGGGTTTGGGTTTGGTTGCTCATTCTTACGGAACATGACATAGTTGGGAATAAAAATGAGCTCCTCACTGTGGGTGTGTTGCTGTTCATGCTGCCAGGTCCCCATGCTCCATGAGGCCACTCCATAATCCCTGCACAGTGCAGGAGGAGTGGCTTTGAACAGGGCAGTGGTTGGTAACAATGTCCAGCTCTATTGAGGATTTCACTATGCAGGAAGAGCTCAGGGAGCACTCAGTGTGAGAAATACTTTGCTCAAACACCAAGGAGCAACAGCCTGACCGTTGTGTTTTAAATGGGATCAGTACCAAACTGAGAGGCTGTTTAAGTTAAAAACGTGGGACAGAAGATCCCCGTCACCCTCCCTGACTGACCTGACTGCATGACAGGTGACATCTGCTGATTGGCCGTGGATAGAGAAGGATGAGATTTGAATCGCTCTCGTTCCAGTGTTGATACTGGTGTAATAAAGTGACTTTGATTCCATCCATCCTGTGGAACAGCAAAAGAAAAACCACACCAGAATAAATTGCAAATTATAAATGATGAGTTTTTGTGGCACCATTTTCCAGTGTAAGCTAATTTTACAATTTACCTTTTTGTAAATGCTCCGGAGGTCTCGGTACTGCCACAGTGTGTTCAGTACCTGGGCTGCTGCCTTGACAACCTTCAGTGAGGACCTGAGGGGGTGAAGAACATGGCAGTGTTGGAAAGCCACTGAATTCCACTTCAAAAGAACAGTGGTCCTGAGCTTTGTAACAGCCTGAACCTCCTGGGGCAAACCAGACCCTGCATCACCAGTGTGAGCACAGCCAAGCCAGCAGCCTCAGCACAAGATGTCCCCCAGCCACAGGGGCCTTCTGCTGCTGACCCACCACAGGATCACAGGTGTCAGTGCCACAGACAGCCATGGAGCCAGCAGAACTCTGCCAGCCTCCCCAGAGCCCTGGCACAGCGGGCAGGACTGGCTCCCCTCAGCCAGCACTTGCTTGGCAAGGCTGTTCGAGGGCATCCCTCAGCCACATTCTCTTCCCACTGACCAAAGGGCTGCTCCAGGTACAATTCACAGTTGCTGGGATACATCCTGACAAAGGTGCCCACGCAGTCTGACTTGGAAAAGCACCAAATGTTTTATTAATCTTGTAGGTGTTGAAGAGGTGACTGGTTAACTCATTGAACCTGAAGAGGTCCCATGACCATGGTTACTGTGAGCAGCTGTACAAGCCTCCAGAAGCCTGGGACAGAGAACACTGCCCAGGACAGGGGCACTCGTGCCTCCTCCCTCCCAGTGAGACTCCAGCTGACAGCTCCTCAGACCCAGACTGCAAAGGCTGACATTTCCTGCATTCACAGGCATTTTAAACGGACACAAGCAGCTCAGGTGTGCTCTTTGCTGTCACTTGCCTGTCACCTCTTCCCTTTGTTATGTTGACCAGCTTCTCTATCCCGCCGGTGTCGGCGAGGGCCTTGGCGTTCTCCATGTTCTTGCTGGTGACCTCGTGCAGGGCGCAGCAGATGGCGGCCACCGTCTCGTCCGACAGGATGCTGGGCCCGTTGCCCCCCGGCAGCCGATTGACCAGGTCTCGCATCGCGTATTTCCCTGCAAACACACCCCACAGAACAGCTCAAAACCACAGCTCGGCCCTTCAGCTTGGACACTGCAGGACTCAGCATAAAACTGCACCTGAAGGCAGTGAGAAGCAGCACAGTATCAAAACCTGCCAAGAATTCACATTTTACACAGAATCAAGGGAGACCACATAACATTTTTTGAATTTTTTTTTTCCTTTTAGCTTAAAAGTCTGAGAAGCTGAATGTTGCACTAAAAGAGGAACAATTTTAAACAAGAATTATTTGGAGAAAGCAGAATTGTTCAAGAAAAAATGCTGGGCTACTTATTATGATTGGCAGAGCAGTGCATATTGCTGGGCTTCATCTATGGGAGGATTAAAGGAATCCTTACAGTAACTGGGAATTCTTTCTTCTGGATGTTCTGTTCATCTTGTTTGCTACCTGTCAGCGCTCAGCTCTGTCAAGCTCCACTTGCTGACTGATGCCAGAGATAAGCTGCACACAAGGGACAGTAACTAAGATAAGGTGGAGGTTCCTTCCAGTTTGGGCTGTACTGTTAATTGAATGATTAATTGATTTTATAGCACACATGTATTTGTACATAGCAGTGAATAATGAAGAAGCTTTGCACAGTCATTCACTATTTGTGTAATGTGCCTGAGAGGAAAAAAACAAACAAAAAGGAATATTGCAGGAAAAGGAAACCCACTGGAAAACTATGCCCACAATGCTGTCTGCAGCAATACCCCACCACTGCCAACCCTTTAGCAAGCTCAGCCACATGCTGCATGTTCCAACAAATATTGTGATTTGCTGGAGTCCTCATCTCTCACTTCCTTCAGTGTGAGCCTGTGAGCCCCTTGTTCCTTTCCCATACCAGCAGAGAAGCTCCTAAAGAGGATTTCTAGCACAGGGTAGTGTTCAACTCACTTGACATCTTGCAATGTTTTGTCCAATGGTCTATTTCAGAGTGTGTCTGAGGCCAGAGATTCTCTCAGAGGTACAGCTTTGATGGGAGAGGGAGCAGGTGGAGGACCATTCCTGAACTGAAAAGTTTTGCCAGGAATGGAAGAAACATCCTGACAGGAGAATACCACCCGAGTCTGACCTGCACAGGGCTGGTGCTATGGAACAGGATTCTCTCTTTGCACATTTCTCACATGGAACACTTGCACTGCAGGAGCATGCATTCAGAATGTCCCAGATGGAGAAGCTTCAGAAACAGATAAAGTTCTGTTCTGTATTTCTCTTTTTGAGAAAAATGATCCTCCTATCTCTATGAACAGTTGTTATACCCTTGACCCCCCAATTCTACATACAGAAAATGCTTTTGTAACAAAAATGAGACTTTTTTATATAATGTCATTTGTTAACAGGGCTCAATGAAGCCACAGCAGCCTGAGGCTGAAGCACGTTCAACACTAACAGACTGAGAAACCTCAGGGCAGGAAAGGCAGTAAAGCTGATTGTTATTTTGTTTGGTTTGTTTAATGCTAGATAAAAAAGGCACAGATGAATGCTTAAAGGGTTAAATATTAGAATTGAAAAGACAGTAAGTTTTTCTAGTAAGCATCCCTGTTGATGACTTTGTTCAACAAAGACACAGACGCTGCTCTATGTCTGTATTTTCCTCGAAATATTTTACCAGGAGATTTCTTCCCTCTCCTCCTGTCCAAGATTGTTAAAAAAGCGCTGCTGTTGCAGCAGCAGAGCTGTTCCATGCCCCAGGAACACATGGGAGACCTGCATCCCCCAAGCTGGCGAGCACTGAGCTCCAGGGAAGCAGAGCTGTGTTTCCATCCCATTTGGCATTGAGGGTTTTCTGTCTGGTTTGGCTGACTCTCATCCATGAGAGGTGGCCAGCAGCAAACTAATGTGGCAATTTTGCTCTGGAAAGCTGCTGCCGTCAGGAGGACTCATCAAAGTGACACAGAAACACGGAGTGTGCTGCTCCCAGGAGTGGAATCTCTCCTCGGGCTCCCACCCAGGGTGTGCCATCCCGGCAGGGTCCGTACGCACCGATCAGCTCCTTGTTCCGCACGTCCAAGGCCATGTTCCTCAGGGCCGTGGCCACAGATGACACCACTCTGTCGTTGTCCATCCTCAGCAGCTCCACGAGGATGGGCAGCCCCTTCTCCTTCCTGACGGCAGCGCGGATGTAGGCTGCGAACTGACAGAGCGGGGTGAGCAGCAGCCCCGCCCGGAACCGCCCCGCGGCTCCCCTGGGCCGCTGCCAGCAGGGCAGGACAGCTTTGGGCTGGGCTTTCTCTGACACTACAGAGAGCTGGCTCTCTGCTGCTTTGCACTCGTTCCTCTTACAAAGACAGAAAGTATCTGAACAGATGATGATTATCGAAAAGGGAGCAGGGGATTTGGGTTTGGTTTTTTTGTTTTTTGTTTTTTTTAAATACCAATTTCATTATGGTCAAACTGGAAAAAGCTTAGCTGGCTTGCTGCAAGCAAAGGAAGCAATTAATGCTTGCTGTGTTTTTGAATTTCTCCACGACAAATACGTGACACAATATAGTGTTCTCATGCACTGCTTCTGTAGCACATTATATGCAATGGCCAGAATGTATAGAAATAAATACTGGAACATGGAAATAAGGTAAATGTATTTGTCCTGGTCTTATTTCAACAGCACCTTCCCACCAGAATTCACAGCTAGAAGATGCCAGAAGATTGTTTTGATCTGATATACACAGGAAGAAGCTTTTTCTGTTTATTGAAGATAAAGGCCAGCTTCCATATACCTCTTGTTGCCCCTGCTCTTTGCCAAGGTTTTCACTGTGGAAACATGACTGCAGCACACGAGCACTAATGCACAGAAGAGAGGGGAATGCTCAGATGCACTTGGCAATGGCACGTCCCTCCCAAACACATTCCATTCTTACTAGAAAAAACAGCTGACTACAGAGAGAGGAGGAGGAGCAGGAATTCCCATACCTTCCAATTGCCTGCAGAAAGGTTCTGGAGTGATCCTGCAGAGCCCTCCAGAGTGGCTGGGTTGGAGCTCTCTGCCAGGAGTGTCAGGTATGGCTTCACCACCGACGGGTGCCAGAGCATCTCCACCCCTTTAGGAGACTTGGAAAATCCCGGGATAGGGCCAACTCCGTCCCACTGAGAAAGGAACACAGATTTGTAATCACACAAAATCTCTACATTTTCATTCAATGCAGGATTGTTTCTGTCAAGCTACGTCCTCCCCTACCATGAGCCAAACCCCATCTGAGGTATATGCAGTACATGGAAAATACAAACCTGATCCTCCTGGGAAATTTTTTTTTTCTTCTTCTTTTTTTTCCCCCAGCAGCTTGGCTCTGAGTCTTTGCTGGGTGACTCTTTTCCCAACAAGTCATCCAGTTCATTGACTCCCAGCAGCCGTGCCTGAGGTACCTCCAGTTCCAAGCGGTAGGAGAGGTTCCTCAAGGTGCACACACAATTCTCCACTGTCTGAACCAAACCAGAGAGACACCATGTCACCAGCTCTTCCTCACACAAACCAAATCAAACCAAACGAAACCAGTTCAGCAGAGGAGAAAAGGCACTGGGAGTACAAGCACTAAACTCTAATGCTGGGCCTTGGGCTGTGTTTTGGCTGCAATCTCTCTGAAATGTGACAATATTTATAAGAGTGGTCTCTGCTATAGCGGCTTATTCTTTAGTATTCTGAAAATGAAGAGCATAAGAGCTAATTACTGTTTTAGCAAGAATTTTATTTTTTATGTTACTGTTTATTAAGATACTGCAGCACTGTTGAAAACAAGAGGTGACCCTGTGTTATGCAGCTGAGTTTGGCTGTGCCTCAGTAACCTGGGGTTGGCAGTGATGCCAATCGAGCTGGGGACACCACCATGCTCAGCTGAGCTACACAAAGCCCAGACACAGGTAAAGAGTCTGCAGATGAGACATGCACACACCTTGCTGTCATAGTCTGAGGTGTTCACACAGGTGTGGATCACATAGAGCAGCGAATCCACCAGTCCTTCACAGGACCTCATCTGCTTCCGCGCCTCTTCCCCAGCAGAGCTCAGGTTCCTGAAGGTTGGAACCACAAAGGAACACAGTGTATGCAAAGACAGACAGAAATCACTTATCAGACAGTTTGCAGAAGGTTTTTATGCAGCTGACTGGTAATTGGTTAGCAACTCTTAGTGACTAACTTGGTAATTTTCATATTTTTCTATTAGGAAAAAAAGGACAATTGGAAAAGCTATCTACATGATGAAACTCTGTAATTTATAAACTAAACCAATTCCTTTGTCTGTAAATTTACAATACAAGAAAGACCTGCTGGACAACATGACTACTCTTTAAAGGGGAATATTCTAGAAGAGCAAATACCTCAGGCATCCTGTTGTATTGCGCAGAACGAGGGAAGTCTGGAATTTAATTTTATGATCGTCATCAAAGGAGGAGCTGTTCCATCCCGAGTGGGGCACTATCACAGTGTTTGTCAGCGTGGACAGAGCGTCTCTAATGATTGTCATCTTCACAGCATCACACGAAGACAAGTTCCAGAGAACCCCTCAGAAGACATTTCCAGAGCAGTAAAGTCAGCAGAGACTTGGCAAACAAACATGAAGCAACACTGACAACTTGAAAGACATTACTTTAAATATGTGATGTGATTCTAGAGCAGGCAGAACATGGAGAGCCAGCATCCAGAAAGGAGTAAAGCAAGGTGAACAAAGTGAACAGTGGAGGAGGGCATGGCTTTGTTTTGTTTTTTTCTCCAATGATAAGGAATGCCCTGACATTCCTGCTACCTCACACCATATACTGGGGATGTCAGGTACTGAGGAGCAGAGCTGAACATACAAGAAGGGATGTAAAAATCCTACAGAAACTTTCTTCCTGGAAACAACAGCAACAAGTCCAGAGCATATCCCATCCATCCATCAGCCACAGGGAACTGCTATCTATCTTTTATCCTCAGGCAGAAATCTCTAGCCCCTTGCCTGGCAAAGTCTCCATACATGACATTCAGATACAGAAGTATGAAATCTGACATAAATTACCAGCAGAACTGTATATACAAATAACATGCTGAAAACAGCATTGAATCTTCTTTTTCATCATTAAACACAGCTTAAATACTTTTTCTGAAGAAGTGATACTTGATTATAATTCAGATGAAATACCATACACATTTACATAGTTTGGACCCATCTTAGGAATTCTGCAAGGTCTAATTTAAATTGTCAAGAAAAGATAAAAAAAGCCCGTAATAAAACAAATGTTCAGAATCAATAAAGAAATACCTGCTGTGTGTGCAGGAGACTCGTGAGGGTAAATCCACCCCAAGTGGAGCTTTAGTGCAACTACCTCAGCATTCACGTCTCCCAATGACTCTACACTCTGTGCTGTTTTAATGGATCAAGGAAAGTGCCCAGAAAAATTCCTTGCACTGTAGGTGTCTGCTCGTTTCCCCTCCAAGCTTACCTGTCACCAGCTCTTTAACCTCAGCATCGACAGACTTCCTCAGCAGCCGCAGAAGGGCAGGGATCCCTCCCACGTTCTTCATGGCTATTTTGTTCTCATCAGTGGACTTCCCGTAAACGAGGTTCCTCAGCGCACCACAGGCGTTCTTCTGAACCTCCAGGACTCTGTGATCCAGGAGATCCACCAGGTGCTTGATACCTCCTAGCCTACAGACCTGGAAAGTGGAATGTTAGGAGCATCAGCACCCACTGATCTCACCCACCCCACTCCACAGAGGTAAAAGGTTTTTGTTTTTACGAGAATAGCGCTTCCCATTTGACTTCCAGAAGAGACAGCTGCTGAACCTTATTGACCTGACTGCTGCATGGGACTGAACCTCCTCCCCAACCCCAATGGCTGAGGGTCATTTTCAGACACCTGCTGTGTTCACAGAATTGTTATTGCATCAACTTTGTTTCCTGTTTTAACAGTAATTCCCTATACCCCAGAATATCATAAGAGGTGATTATCACTGGGATTGTCACCAGATCATCAAAACCACGACCTTTTCATCTCCCAGCAACAGTGAATTTTGTTGGGCTATCTTCTTACAAAAGTTGCACCAATATTTTATTAACACAAATAAAATTTATACTGAAAATAACATCTAGCACACACACAGGATGCAAATGAAAAGGCAAATTCCCTCAAATCAACAGCTCAAAGCTTCTTCACAAAAACAGAAAATCTTTGAATGCAAAGTTTTGAGAAATTTCAATAATAATCTGAATTTTCACTCAGATGTATCCTGCCCCTACATCACAGTGACAAACAGTTTTCTCCATGTTTCTCTAGGGTTGGGCACCTTTCCTTTGCCTGACAGCTCACTCATTCCCTATGATGCCTTAAAATGCGTTGATAAAAACCTGTGAAGTGCTCCAGAGCTCCTGGTTCTTCTGTCTCCAGCCACCAACAGTTTACACAAAGCCAGGCTCTGCCAAATCTACTTTAGACTTCTGCTGGATGACACAGCTTCAGGGTAAAAGATTTCCATAGAATTTCCATGCATCTCTCGTGACAGGAAGACTCTGAGTGTGTACAATTCCACACCCCCAGGCACATCAATATCGCATCCAGCCGGGACACACAGGAGCACAAGAGGGTCACAGATACTGTGGCACGATGGAAAAAGGGAAGAGGCCAGGTTTTCCTGGAGCTGCAGAAGCAGCACCTACCTCTGTTTTCACCTTGTTATCCCCAAAGCAGAGGTGCTGCAGGTAGGCAGCTGCGTTGGCCTGCACCGACGGGAACTGGTGCTGCAGCATGTGAATGACCTCGGGCAGCTCCGGATCCCGCCACGCAAACTCCCTTCAGTGGGCAGCAATGGAGAGAAGGCATTACTCACACAGGATGGGCATCCACTCACCACAGCCCTGCAGCACCTGAACGGCGCTCCAGCACCTCAGATTTGTTCTGCAGTAAGAGGGCTACAAGGAAAACCAGGTATAATGGGGTAACAGTGGCTCACATCACCTTCCAGTCTTCCAGCTGGAAAAGGACACTGTATCCAATGTGCTTCAGCTGGTTTACAGACC
Organism: Thryothorus ludovicianus; assembly: GCA_013397245.1. NCBI lineage: Eukaryota > Metazoa > Chordata > Aves > Passeriformes > Certhiidae > Thryothorus > Thryothorus ludovicianus. The sequence continues at coordinate 227,905 of VZTB01001873.1, forward strand.
ACACAAATACAAACTAAAGTAACACCAACTCAAACGCTTCAACCTACACAAAATCTCCCAGAAATTAAATATATAATGCAAAAGATATCCCCTCAACAGTGCTGTTTAGAGGCATCATTTCTACACAACATTTTTCTCTCGGCGCTTAACGTTCTCTCTAGGCAGAAGTCAATTATAGCTCAGCAAAATCTGCACATTCTGAAGTGTTATTGTCAGCATCAGATACAGGATGTTTGCTTGATTTGAGTTATTCAGGGATTGTAAATTTAAAATCATTAAACAGTATCTCCTTCATTAAGCTATAATGATTTTGTGCAGACCAATCCTGGAAAAGTCATGAAACACACCCAGTTTGCAGATTTAGAAACACAGTCATTAATATTTGCTGAGCTATTTGCCTTCTGTAAAAGAGCACTGGGATAAAGTAGTATCTTAAGTTTTCACAGGCTCAAAAATCCAAGTAAACAAAAAAACCAAACCCAAAACAATAAATCAATCAAACAAACAAACCAACCAACCATTCCACCAAAAATCCCAAAAAACCAAAAACCAAAACCAAAATAAATGAAAAAAAGAGCAAAGTATGCTCCAAGAACAGTAGCTGGGAAGCTGTTCCAAGACTAATGCTAGCCTGGCCATTCAGGTCTTCCAGGACCCACGTTCACATGAAGGGGAAGCTCAGGTCTGAGCCCACTCTGAGCTGCTCAACAATTCAGAGGTTTATTTCTCCACACTAATGATAGGAAAACCCATGGGGAAACTGGCTTTCTAGGAAAACATGTTGCTTCCCCTCTCATTCCAGAGTGCTGCTTCCTAACAGCCCACACAGAGGCTGTGTAACAAGCTCCCCTGCTGCAGCCTGATGTGCACTTCAGAGACTGGAACAGATTAAATGTAAGGTAAAAGCTATTCCTCTGTAAGATTACAAGGTAAGAAGGTGCATCAGCAGTGATAACTGAACCAGAGTTTCTTTACAGCTCCTTGCTATGAATGGGAAGCATCCCTGCTGTAAGTGACCCTTCCTGCCATCATACCAGAGCAGGCAGCCTCCAAGCTTTACTACCTAGAGCTAAGACTATCCTGTTCACATCATTTGGATGAATGCACCATTCAGTTACATGAAATTAATTCAGTCTTGCTATATCTATCAGAAAAAATGTCAATATATCAGTTTCCACTAATGAACAGAATAACAAAACCCATTAAAGCAGCATTTTATTTGCTGAGATGACAGGACTGGCCCAAACCAGACAACTGCCTGGTGCTATGGGCCTGCTGCAGACCAGAGCAGGGGAGTGCAGGGAGAGGCTCCAGGCTCACCATCTCTGCTCGAGGTTTCCTTGGTGCCCAACACGTCCCTAGCACGGCCCTCGAGGCACAGCTGAGCCCAGCTCCTCCAGGATGAGCTGGTTCCTCAGTGAACCAGCAATGTGAGGAGGGACAGGAATTCCTACCAATTCCAAATGCACACTGAACATACACATAAATTCTCCCAAGCTGTGCACAGCCTGGGCTCTGATATTCCCAGGTTAAATACAAGGTTTTAGTGCACAGTGTCTGGAGTAAATGACAATGAAGATATTATGCTTGTCACACGCCCACATTATGCACAGACATCTACAACATCAAACCAGTAATTATTGCAGAAATATGTGTGTTCACTTTCAAAATGGCACATTTATAATTAGTTTTAACACTTACTTTGTTTTGAAATTTAAGCAGGCTGTTCATAAAAATTCATTCAAATAAATTAGATCTGTACTTTTGAATTTTCAAGCACCAATTCCCACTCATATAAAGAGAAATCTTGCTACAATGTTAGGTTACTAAAAAATATTTGCAATAATCCAGTCAAATCACATCAAAGTTGCGTTTCCTGCAATAACTTCTCCATAAAAACAACCGTGAAAGTAAAACGTACTAATGAAATAGGTAAAGCTCTTGTAACTGCAGGAAGCAGCCCGTGTTTGCTACTCTGGCACAGGTTTAAAGCAGCTGCGGGATGGCGCTGGCCGCTGCCACTTGCCTGGGGTCCTTGTGGATGCTGTCGATGGAGGGCGAGCGCGTGGTGCCGCCGTCGGGCGCGGGGTGCAGGCGGCCGTAGCCGGGCTCGGGCAGCCGGAACGGCACCGCCCGCAGCGGCTCCGCCAGCGCCGCCGGGGGCAGCCCGTAGGTGTTTCTTTGGTATGTGAGGGTGCTACGCTGGCTGGAGGATCGCTGCAGGTTACCCATGCCTAGGACAAAACAGCGTCAGAAACAACCAGGTAACAAGTGCCAGCTGAAGACGAGGGGCGACACCTACTCAACAGCGCAAGCAAAAAAATCGTCAAATCGTCAGTCTAGAAAATGCGTACTGCGCCCCACACTGGGAGCTGATGTCAGATTTCATGGAGCAACTCCTCAGTGTCCCATGGAAATGGAGAGGTTAGTTACAGAATGAAAGGTTTGCTGGGATCAGACTCGTGCCTCAGCTTCCCTCAACAAGTATTTACAGTAGAAAATGCATCCCGTGCCAACAAGCAGAAATCTGGGTGCAAATTGTTTTCAAAGTTCCTAATATCAATTCACCAACTGTACCAAAGAGGAAAAGCAAGTAAAGAAAAATTCATATTGTTTATATGATATTTTCCTAGCTCCATGTACACTTTCTCTAATGAAAGGTAACACATGGATCACTGCAAAGATTGAAGCTGAGCAGTTTGAGAACAAGAACATGTATCTTCCTATCTGAACACAGCTGTTGTGGTGGCTCTTGTTCTTCCAAGCTAAGTGGTTATTAAATAGACAAGTAAACAAAGAATTCCAGTTTCTAGTTATATTTCTTCATTGGCACATCCTGTTAACCTCCATTTATTCTAGGTTCTGGAAGGCAGGAGAATTGCAAAAACTGGTGTCTCCTTCAGCACTCTGTTCTCTTGGTATTGCAGTCAACTCAGCAAACATTAAAAAGGCATTTTCAAGTGTGTGAAACCATGACAGGTGAATTGGACAGTTCTCTGTAAATACTTCCAGAGAGTTACTTAACTAAATCACTCTAATATTTTAAGAGTTTTTGGAAACCACTATACAAATTATTAATCAACCTTAAAGAACAAATGCATTGCAACATACATTACATTTCTCTCTGCAGAAAATAAATCCTAATACTAATCTAATGCCTATACTCTTCATAAACATGAGTGGCACTTCTATGAGATACTAGAGGAATATTTTGGTTTCAACAGGCAATCCTCAGCTGTAGCATTTACCATTATGCTTTGTTGAGAAAGTGGGTAAAACAGTATTTTTACTGGGAAAGATGCAGTAGGTAATTTCAGAGGCAAGCTCTTGGTTTACTGTATTGATGAATAAAAAATCCCATGAACCAACTCATTTGATAAGAGAACGTAAGAGAGGAAGCAATGAATTGTGTGTGCCATGAACACACTTATCTGGGATGTACCCGTGCATGTGCTATCAAACAGAAAACACTGACCCCAGGCTGACAGTGATGTACAGCCCCAGGCAGTCCCTGCAAACATCCCAAGAGCCTTTCAATTCCTGCAGGTTATTTCAAACCCAGCTTCTGTCTCCACTAAGTGACGCCCTCCAGCCCCCGGCCCCGCTCCGGCCCCGCGGGTCCCCCTCTCCCGTCACCCACCGGAGCCGCTGCGGAACAGGGCGGCCTGGGAGCCGTGGAGCAGCTCCACGGTGCCGTGGTTGGGGCTGCGGTACACGGGGCTGTAGAACGTCCTGCCCTCGTAGATGGGTGTGATGTGCATGTCCGGGGACACGGCCGAGCGCAGCTCCTGCCCCAGCTGGCTGTGCTGGCTCGCGTACGAGCTCCTCAGGCCTGCAACCAAGCACAGGACGGGCCCACGCGGCCTTCAGCAAAGCAACAGAGCTCTCAGCATTGAGCCTTTCCTTCTTTAGCCAGGAAAAGCTGCTGTTTAAACCCACCAGTCACAACAACTCAGGCATCACACTTTTCCATTATTAAATGGCCCATACTGAAAGGCTCACTGACAGAGCAGCGTTGCCGTGACCAAGAGTTTTGTCCATACTCTGTCAAGTCGAAATTTTCTGACTTAATTTCTTTGGTATTGCTTACAGCCTAAACCACAGAGAATAAAAGCTGAGTCAGCATGTGTGGTGCACAGATTCAGCAATGACAATATAAAAACGGACCTGACAGAAATCCTGTCATGACAGAGGGCACAGCCTAAAGGGTTTATAATCCTGAAACTCAAACAATCCACAGCAGTAAGAGCAAACATCTGCCTGATAGTGGCAGCAGAAATGTAAGCACATGGAGAAAAACTTTCATAAAGGTTTAAATAGCCCATTATGTGAGTATATATAAATAGCAATGCTGCAGCTGGTTTTTTCACCTTGTTATATATTGAATATTTCATATGAAATGTATACAACTTTCCTGACTTTGGCATTACCACTGCAGGCACTAAAGCTTTGGCAGTTATCAAAGCAGCAGAATATGTGAAATGAGCCATGCAAGGATGGCGAAATGATGGCAATTACAAATATATCCTTCATCTCTGTATTCTCCTCCCCCAAAAGCCCAGACCTACTCTGCCATAGTGTCTGCAAGAAAAGCTTTGGGCCATCACTAAGAAAAAACACCTACAGGTGGTGAGAACAGGAGGAGCTGAGCAGGCAAAGAGGGCAGCAGGGCCTTTCCCATCAAAATCATCCTCAGCCCCTTATCAAACTGGCATATTATTAAGTCTTGCAAACAGAGGTGAGGGAGAAGACACATTTTATCTTTTGCTGAGGAATGAGAGCATTTTAGAGTTTTCTGCACTATAATGGTTCAAAAGAAAAAACAGAAATTGCCATCTGTTTCAAAGGGCACGTGGTCTAATTGAAAAATCACCTTGTCTTTGCTCATTCAGATGAAGGCCAGAACAAAACCAGTAAAACACAATACTTAAAATGTAAAGTAACTGCATGTTAACAAGACCTGCCTCTCAGATGAATAGATTCTACCCTTTAGAGCTCTATTTTAAGCTCATATTAAAATGGTTACTGTATATTTAACTTGAACTATGAGATAGTATAGAAATATTAGTGGATAAAACTCTAATATTCAGTGGTAATAAGTTACACATTTTAAGAAAGAATTAGACATAAAATTAGTCCCAGGGTAGTATGTTTTACATTATGTTTAGCCTGCACACACATTTAAATGTACTTTATATCTGAAGATGTTGACATGCCTCTGTAAGACTTAGAAATTCATTTGGCAACTTAAATCATAGGATTGAAGTCAACACATGGCCAGCAATTGGTATTCATAAAGCTAATATTCATGAGGAACTTGGAATTGACACAGAGTGTTTGACATCAGTATTTACAACTGACCGGGCACTGCCACAGCAATTGTGCCCCAGTGCTAAAACGTTTCATCCACAAGTGCACCACCACTGCAGCCCGGGTGTTCTGCAGCTGCAGTCCGTGCTGTGCTTTACCCGTGCCTGAGCCCAGCACTCACCCGTGAGGCTGTCTGGCCGTGGGGGGACCATCCTCTCATAGATCTCGTACTGCTGCCCGTACTGCTCCATGTCATGAATCGTCCTCTGCAGCGTCCCCAGGTGCTGCGGGACCGCCGTCATGCCCGAGCGCTTCGGGGAAGAGGATCCCAGCTGCGTTTGGGACGGAGAGCCCACTCTGCTCTGCACATCAGTGAGGGCTAGAGGAGAGCCGACTCTGGCCGCGGTGGGGTACGGGGCAGCGCTGCCGGCGGGGTTCGCCTGGCGGGAGCTGAGCGAGCCCCCGCGCCGCACGGCCCCGGGCGAGCCCGGCCGGTGCGCGGCGTACGGGGAGCCGGCCCTTGGCGCGGGCAGCGTGCTGGACGAGAACGCGGGGCACGGCAGGGCCCTCTGCTCCGCCGCGCCGGGAGAGCCGTACCCGCTGCCCAGGGACGTCCGCAGCGAGCCCCGCGACGGGGACACGCCGCTGCTGAGCACGTAGGAGGGAGACTGTGCTCTGGACGGCACCGAACTGACCCGCCGCATCACACGGTTGGGAGCGGTAGTGGCTGAAGGCTGTTGAAAACCAAAAACATCTGTGAGTTTTATCATCTAGGTCACGCAGTGGATATTGTTCTCCTGTAAGATGGAGAAGTCAGCAGGAAATGCACACAACTTAATGGTATATACAGGTAGCTGGAGTGTAGCTTTTACCCTAAACCTAATTCCTTCAAGTTTCCCTATAACTTTTTTCTAACCAGTGCTTCTTAGTATATAAAATGACAATTTAACATTGAAAAAACACCTGTTTCTCATTCTCATTTGGCTTGCTATGTTTATCTTCACCTATGCTCTCCTTCCTCACTACTCAACCACGCTGGAAACTCAGGAACAGTAACACAAATAGTTCTGGTATAACCCAGAAATATTCTAACAATTACTGCCTTACTATCATTCCTTTCACTGAAAAAGGAGGGGAAAGCTAGAAGCTACAGAATGTACAGGAACAGAAGTAGCATCTTCCTTTAAGAACTATGCTTACATACAGGCTAGCTTCTGGAAGGTTCTCCCCCATTTCACAATGAATTTTGAGTGAGTGATAGTTTCTTGATATGACAACAGCAGTGTACTGTGCAGTCAGGAGTGCTACCTTCAGTTCAGCTCCCGTGAATGACCCAGGTCACACGTGCTGACCCCAGCAAAGAGTCTGCTGCAAGCCATTCCCGCTTTGTTACCAGCGGCAGCGTTAAACAAAAACTGATTCTGTGGCAGTACTTCAGCCCATAGGAAGGGGGCCCAGCTGTGCAGCTCCTGTGTGTAACCCCGTTGGAGCCCCAGCACAGCCAGAGGTGCACAGTGCACTGCTCAGAGTACCTGGACTGACGTCTGCCCTTCGGCGCGCGAGCTCCTCACCACATGGTTGTTGGGGGGTCCACCAAGGGAATGCTGCTGTCTGATCTCTGACTTGTTCAAGTTTTGGCTGTTATGGAAACTGCTTATTTCCTGGTAACCACTGTCAGAATAAGAATTCATTTGTGTTGAACTTCTTGAGTTACCTACAGACCCTGTAGATATGAAGCCAGCATAAGAATAAAATCATCGAACAAGTTCACAAAGTATTATTATAACTTTGTTATTTGTTGCATTCATAACTGCATTATGTTTTTATACTGTCAATACAGAAATATATTCTAATATTTAAAATGCACACAACAGACCCTCACTTTCATGGAGAGATGTCTGCTCTGGTGAGTAGAGAGTCCCTTGCTCTGCTTCTGTCCTAATATCATAGGCATTGGTGTGAACACCCTCTGACACCTGGGGTTTGCTTACACTGGTGGGCGGAGGATCTGAAAGAATAAATTATTTAGATAAATCCAGTGTTTCATATGCAAGTTTCCCAAAAAATCAATAATGACCATTTTCTCACACATACTAATGATTGACTTATCAGACAAACAGAATCAGCTCACCGGCAGGCAGGTATCATCTCCCAAACACAATAAACTGAATGTTAATAGAAAGCTCGGAGAATTTTTTTACCTGAAAGTTTTGATGTAGTTCTACAATTCTAATTTTTCAAATATATGTTCCAACCTATTTCAATGAAAAATTAATTGATTACCCAGTACACTCTGAAGAATAGTAACACTATGCAACTGTGCTGCAGTGCCCAGTGGACAGCTACCCTTGTCTTAAGGGCCTGTAATCAACACCTTCAGACATAAAAGCCTGAGCTGAATTTCATCCCTGTTTGTGTACTATGAACAGGAGTTGCTGCAAATTTCTATATGTTTTTTTACTTAGTAAACTACTATCTAAATATTTGCCTCTTAAAATAACTTCAGCTCCAAGAATGTCAGCTGAACTGTACAGACAAATGACAGTGCTGTAAGGAAAGGCAAAGGAGGCACAGCAAGGCTCCTATGGAGAAAGGAAGAAATTAGAGTCTGGAAATAAAAAGGAAAAAGGCAAGGACACTGGAATAAACACTGTTTTAACAACAATATTAAGCATTCAGTTATCATGTTATGCAGGCAGCAGAGATGCAGTACAGAACCACAGAACAGTTTAGGTTGGAAAAGCCCTCCAAGACGATTGAGCCCAGCTGTTCCCCTGGCACCAGGCCACCACTGACCCATGATCCCAAAGTGCCACATCAAGAGAGCTTTTCAATCCCTCCAGGGATGGGACTCCAGGGCTGGACAGCCCTTCCATGAAGAATATTTCCTAATATCCAAGCTAAACCTCCCTGAGGAAGCAGAGTAGGCAATGGAGGCTGTGTTTAAAGGAAACACCTGAAATGTAAATTCTTGCTGCAGAAATCCATGTGTGAGCCTGGAGCAAAGCCAAAGGGAATGTGCCAGGGAGCCCAGGCCCAAGGACTGCTCAGTGCCAGGAGCTGTGGGCTCTGGACAGGGATGCCTGCTGCACAGAAATGCTCTGGCTACTATCAGTGGCTGGACACAAAATGCTGAAGTCTCACTATCTGCATAATGAGCCATAATGGAATATTCATACTAAAAATGTTACTCAGTAATTGCTATTATGAAGAATGCTTCAACACTAGTCAGATTTAAAAAAAATCAATAAATCTTAGAAATCCTAGGCAGTCAGCAGTTATTCCCCAGTAGTACATTCTTAGGTCAAAACTAGCTAGTAAATTTGATGCTAGTAAATTTACTAGAATAGGAGTATTTTGACCAAATTTAATTAAGATTTAATAAGAAGTGTCACTACACTTCCATTAGTTTAATCATCAGTATGCTTAGAAATGATCCAGAGAACCAATCCTGCAAGAACTCACTTCACAGCCTGTTACACCAGCTCAACACCAGATGGTAACAGCCACCAGTGGGTGCTCCACGTTCTTTGGAATAAACACTTGGAGGACTTGGACATTTACATTAGGATTACATCCAACTTCAATACTTTAATCTTCAATCTTTTTGTTTATCTTATACAAGGCCCTATTATCTCAGTTACTGGATATTACATGATACTAAATCAATGTCAAACTGGCAGTGAGTTTGGGGAGAGCCACAGGAAGAATAAGGTTCCATTGTGCTGGTGAGTGCAGATGTTCCCAGGACAGAGCTTTGAGCCCAACCTCGCTCCCATCACACACTGCCCACCAGGCCAAAGCCTTCAGAGGGCTAAAAAATAAAGATTGTTTAGGCTGTTTAACAAAGGCAAGAATGCACAATAAAATGAATTGTTGTCTTTCTATCTGACTCCACTACCATAAAACAGGAGGAATGCCCTGAATAAAATAATAGCCTTCTTATAAATGGCTGATCTAATATTCTATTTATAAGCATCTGCAAAACAACATCACTTTATATTTCTGTGAAAAATTCTGTATAATTCTACTGATGCAGAAAGCAATTACAGCTACAGTCACATCTTATCATCCTCCGATGCTTTTGACATAAACCACTACCTACAGTCATAGAAAAGGTGATTTAAGGCAGCGGTTTCATCCATCTTTAACTTCAGTATTTTCAGATTACAGTTCATAAAGCACTATCTAGTGACACTTCCACAAAACAAAGATCCATGAGAATAAAACTGGGGAATAAAACCTACAATCAAGCCACAATTACACCATAAAAGTAAACAGGAAATAAAATGTAGATCAGGAAATTCTAAGACAGAAATAGTTGGTTTTTTCCAACATGCTCACTTCTGAGCAATTATTTCAGGAAAGGCTACTTTGCATACAGAGACGTGTGAAATACACATCTAGGTTTGCATTAACACATAGAGCATTGAAACAGAAGTAGAATTTTTTGCCATATGTCAAGTGACTGCTTAGCAGGGATGTGCACATGAGATTTCTCAAGAAAAACACAAAAATGTGAGAAGAGAATTAAAGGACAAAACAAAAACATGAGCTGGATGAAAGAAGGAAGGAAAGAAGGAAGCAAAGAAGAGGGGGAGAGAGGGAGAGAGAGAGGAGAGAAGGAACTAATAGAAGGTCAAGGAGAAAAGTAGGTTACAGGAAAATCAGAAGAGGAAATAAAACAATGGAACATAACTGGCTGAAATAAATAAGTAAAACAACACCTGAGAGCTCTCAAAAGGAATCTGTACCAGTTGTGAAATGTCATTGGGACATTATAGAACAAGGGGAAACAATGTGATTAAAAAATTCCCCAAGAAACAAAACCCACAAAACCAATATTCACATTGAAAAAATATGTAAGACTTGTTTCTCAATTACTTGAAAAAACAAATTTGATTTCTGTTTAAAAACACTGCTGAAAGAATACCAGCAAAGCACCACAACTAGCAAAACTTCAGTACAAGTAGGCTGTTGAGAATATTAGCTTTAAAATAAAGGAAAAAAGCTAACACGTGCCTCACCTAAGCTGCAGCAACAGAAACCACGAAAACACAATCATGTACAAGTTTAATCTCCAAATAAAAAAACTAGGAATGGCATAAAGAATGCTGCCAATGATGGCGATTATGAATATGCTTGGCTGAAGAGGCAGCAGCAGCCGCACAGCTCCGAGGGCAGAGCGAGTCTCTGAGTGAGTGGGACAGAGGGCTCTGCAGGGCAGGGCTCCTGCAGCTCCCAGCTGCAGTGCAGCTGCACGGGGGCTGCACTGGGGCTGCTCTGGCCAGCACAGGAGCACACGGTCACCCAGCACCAGCGCCTTGCAGCAGCCCCTGCCCGTGCCTGTCCTGCTGTGGCTCCTGCACGTGTCTCCATCCCTCCAGAGCCCACACAGCCCAGAGAGCGACTGCAGTGTCAGACATCACCTGGTGCACCCAACCTGCCAGAGCTCCATGCTCAGGGGCAGCAGGGATTATTGCAACAGACCAGGGAATGCCACCTCCACGATACAGTCCTACCCTCTTCCCCACTATAACAAGGAGCAGATGTAGCAGCACAAGGAAAATGCTTCTTTTAGAAAGAAAGTTCACACTATCCTGAGATACAAAAGTAGAAAAAGCACTCTCAGAAAAACCTTGATGTATTAGAGATTTTCTCAGTTAAGTAAGAACAACTGTAAAAAGAAAAAAACCCAGTTTTCAAGCTTAAAACATGCAGTATTTTGTCATGCTCCTTACCTGCCAGAGGAAAGACTCACAAGGAAGTTTTGGTTAATTGCAAGGAGGACCCAATACATGACAAGCCTTATGTTACAGTCACAGCTCACATAGAAATGCAAAGGCACATAAAGATACAAGAAAAGTACTTGCAACTACCTGTAAGCTCAAGCACCTTCTACAGTAACACAGGAACACACAGTCCCATGTGTGACAAAGAAAATGTTAATGTCATACTTTAGAAAGGACACTTGGAAAAGAAAAGTAGCATTGCTGCTAAATGTTCTGATTGCATCAAAACAAGCAATGAATGCCAAGAAAATAAACAGACTTGGGATTAAAGCAGATTGTACAGAAAAGATAATACCTGAGGATCTCCAAGGAAATGACTTCTCAGTAGAGCTGCAGAAAGAAAAGAAATTATCACACAAATGAACCATGTAGTTAGTTTGGACTTTTTATTGTATTTTTAATTAATCATAGAAAACTTTACAAAACCCCCCAGCAGATAAAACTTCAATAGTCCATGTAAATACCACTCTGCAGGGCAACACCTGACAAGCAAACGATTGCTTATCAAGATCAATTTTCTATTAGTCCGTGGGAATTATTCACTGTAACTTCCTGCACGTCACAGCACCAGGCAGTGCAGCCTGTCTGCAACAGGTGAGAGCACGGCTCGGGCCACACAGTCCTGTAGGAGGTGTCATGCTGCCTGTGACAGCCACCAGCAGTGCCACCAGCAGCACAGCACAAGCTGTGGGCACAGCCCAGACACCAAACATCCTGTAGGGACAGCAGCAGCCACTGCTCGTGGCAGGGTCCAGCAAAGGAGCTTTGGGGATCACCACTCGAGAGCATCTGGCTTCTGCATGTAAAGCATTCAAAAATTGTCCATCTGTTTCTGTCTTTTTTTCCCATAATTTTTTCAGTTTCCAGCTTCCCAGAGAGAATTCCAATCCTCAGTACAGAACAAGTCAAAGTGCCTGACACAGCCACAGCTCTGGGAATGAGGAGGTGACAGATGTCACACTGGCCACGTTAGCCAGACGCCTCCAGAGCCAGCTACTGCACAGACCAGGCAGGTGTCTGACATCAGTGTAAACCCAACCTTCTCCTGCATTTTTCCAATACTGATTTTTTATGAATCTACCTTCACCCTTTTGTCCTTGCACCAAGCCATGTGTTTTCCTGTGCTCAGACTAGCACTGATGCGTGACCACCTTTGCAGACAAGTGTAGAATTCATCCACGTGTTAGTAACATTAGATAATCTAAATATTTTTATGGGAAAATATACTTCCTCACTCGAAATATAAAATATCAAACTGATATTTTGAATGCTTGAATAATGTTGACTGAATAATACATCCTTTTCTGCAGTGATTATAAGCTGCTGTTTTCCAAACAAAAAGTTCTTTAAATGAAAAATAGGCAAGTCCATCAGAATTGCTTGTGTCTAAATACCAGCATGAGACTGATTTTGGGTAAGATGTAACAATTTCTAAATGACTTTTTACTTCTTCCTACCACAGCCAGAAAAAAACTAGCTCTGCAACATGAACAACACGAGATATTTATTTTCTAAAATGAAAACAATCATTTAGGAGCCTTTTTGGAAACAAAATATTTGTACAAAAGAGTGCTAAAGACACACACTAGCACAAACTGAGGTAGAGTTACAATGACACTTCAAATGAAAGGAGAATTCCAAAGCGACTTCAGGTGTCTGAAAGTCAACCTCTGGCCCCAGAATTCTCATAGTACCTGCATGCCAAGTTTTCCACTCTTGGCCTTTTGCTTTGTTCTTCAGACTTTTTGGAAACTCAATTCCTTACACTGAGGCAACGTGGCTCAGTGTTGCTGTCAATGGTAACACTCATGGAATACACACAAATACTTTATTGTCACACACACAAGGCTACAACCCGGAGCACATCCCTGCCCAACATACCTGACTGCTTGAACTTCCTTTACAGGTACAGAAGGTAGGAATGAGAAAGGCTGCTCTGACTGTGGGGCACAGGAAGAAAGCTGCTTCATCAACACTTCCAACTGGTTAAGCACTTAACTTGACTCTTATTAAATGATTTTGGAAGAAGTCCAGCATAGATCACCTGCTGATATCACCTGGTTTTGTCACCTAGCAGGTGCAATATTTAGAAGACAGCAAAGCTGTCAGCTCTGAGCAGTGAGTTCAGTGCATTTCATCCCCGTGTTTAAAAGCCACTGTGGTGACAGCTGCAGTGTCCCTGCCGAGCTGCTGCTGGAATTGCTCTCAGTGCTGTCTCTTCCCAACAGCAGCACGTGGCTCATCCAAAGAGAGCCCACATGTGGCAAGCTGCACTTTGGAAAATGCTCATTTAGCCCACTACTAGCCTTGAAAAATAATTAGATTAGTCGAGTAGACATGCAGAAATATTCCTCTATCAGAAATATCATAAAAGCTCAGTTTGATGTACAGTTTTCAGTAAAAGACAAATATGACAGTAACACAAATATTTGGCAACTGGAGATGGAGCATGCATACAAACTGTGCTGAAATCCATTTATGTTTTCTCTTTTTCTTCTGTTTTGATTTTTTTCCTCGCTTGTATTTTTAAGGATCGGGATTGGTTTGTTTGGGTCTTTTTGTTTGGCGTTTTGATTAATTTGATTTTTTGCCATTTGTTTGTTTTTTGGTTTTGCCTCTTTCTTAATTTCACACCTTTTCCTTGCCATTTCACTGCTTTAGTTCAAAGCTATCTTAGATACAAAGCTGAACCAGCTGCCAATAAGGAAAAAATAAAAATCTGATAAATGGTAAAGGTTTTGCATTAAATCATTTAGAGACAAAACACACTAAGGGTTACGAGCACTGCTTTGCATTTTCATGTGGCAGCTCTCAAACACTTTCACGTTTTGAATTTCCAGGTTAGAGCAGGGGCCAGCATCCCTCTCAATGACATGGCTGTGCCACTCTGCTGAGGCAGAGGGGCTGGGAGAGGTCTCAGCCAGCACCTGCAGGTCTCCAGGAACAACACTGACATTTAGGGAAACTGCAGATCTCTGATTTTGTTAAGCAGTGTGCTATACTTTTAAAAATGGCATAAACACAGTTATGATCTCCAGTTCCTAGACTGGACAAGTCAATTCCAGTGCATCTTTCACACGTTTTGCATGACATGAAACAGTTTAAGCCCATTACCTCTGCAAGGACTTCATAAGATGGAAAGTATTTCTGATTTAAACAGCACCACTTTAAAAAAAAAGCAGAGATTACCATCGCCTACCTCCCTGCTTGGCTATACTGCTGCTGTCATCAAAAAAAGGCAACGGGTGAAAAAAATTAAGTACTATTTATTAAATATTTATAAACTGGTGAAAAGCTGTAAAAAGCTAAAAATATATCTGTTAAAATATATGCAGTTCACACATATTCCTGTAGTGTTTGAGCTGCCTGCGTGGCTGCGCCTCCAGGGCTGGGCTGGATCTGTGCTGTGAGCAGCAGCAGCAGCCCCACGGGGCCAGGGCACTGCTCACAGAGCTGCCAGCCACACCCACACTGCTCCTGATGTGTCACCGGTTCTTCAGCTCCCACGGTAAATATCTACACCAACAACACTTTTACAACTGTATGCAGCAGAGGGAAAACTTTGCATAACTTTAAATTCTTAGTATGGGGGGATTCCTTTAATAAAATGCCATGCTCTAAACTCCATAAACTTTTATTACACCTTACAAGCAACTGGAAATCAGGAAAATCAGTATTTTGTTTTTCTTGTTGAGACAGGTAAACAGACATTTTCACAAATATTTTAAGTAAATGAGGTAATTTTCAGTCTTCAACTTTTCTAGCAGCTATCTTCTTGAATTCACCAATACAACCGATTCTGCTACCCACTCTGCCAGATCCTGCACCAGGAACCTAAGCAACCCTATGCTTCCCCAAAACAAATTAACCAGCACTGCCACCAAAACCAGGTAGTCCTGGGACTTGCTGGCTGTTTCCAGGTGACCCTGGAAACCACTAATTCTCCAGGTATGAATTCAGAAAATGTCTGGAATACACTCATTAGAGAGGCTCTTGAAACTGTCCCATAACTCTTTACAGCAAATCTGCAGTTTTTTAATCCTTCAGATATTAATAGAGGTAAATAGCTATCAATGAAAATATATGTATAGAGGACATAAGCACCACTAAAAAGTCTTTAATTTATGGGACAAACGAAAGTAAAGTCATCAGGACCTGTACCTTGTGCTGGCGATACTTGGTGACTCTGCTCCAAGCCTACATCTCTCTAGCTGATTAGCCACAATTTGCCTTTCCACTTCCAGTTCTCTGGTAAGCCTTTGAAATTGAAGCTCCTGAAATTTCAAAATAAAAAGAAAAGCATTCTTGATGTTAAAAAATGGGTGTAGATTAACTCTGAAACAATCACTGATTCATCACACTTGTGTTTTGACTCTTCCTTAGGGGAATAAACTATAAAAGTGGAAATTTAATGGTTCTTTAAATCGGTGATTCATGCAAATATTGATTTATCACCTGTTACAGAAAGAAAAACATGCTTAAGCGTTCTTGGGTTTTATTTCTCCTGCAATTAAAATTTTTGTGTCTTCTTACATTACCACAGTCTAACAAAATCAGTGCCTATAGAATCAGTCTTCAATTTAATGTATAAACAAGGAAACTGGGAAATATCGTATCCTAACCTTTCTAATCACAAACCTTCAAATCCTAACCTGTCCTACATTCTGACTGTAGTTGCAAACCTTAAGATTTATAGCTTCAAACTGGCTGAGTGTAGAGATGTGCTATTTCACCTTTTCTGAGTTCAGCTTTTTTATATTTCTTGGTCAAGGATACCAAACTGCTTCAGCCTTTGCAAGAGCCTTTTAGAATGCAACACTGCAAGGGTGACGTGGGAAGCACCAGTGCTGCACAGGACAGGTGTTACTGAAATCTGCAACCACTTTCTACAGCACGCTGAAATGCAGACTATGTCACATCAAAGGATATTGAGGGTGTTTTTGCCCCCAGCTAGCTTTTATTGGCCAGAGAAAAGGGTTCTATTGAGCAATTGCATTATTTTTCAAACTGATACTATAAACCCTCTGAAGTTTAGGTAATCCATATAAAAGAGATGAACACCAATCTTTAGCAATCAGATGAAGCACCAAGCCAGTCCCATATCAAGGTCAAGTGCAATAGAGCGCTGCTGTGATGTGAAAGCTCAAATGACTGAGGAGGTTTCTGCCGTGTGACCCAGGCAGTGGTGCTGCCCAGAGCCAGGGACAGCAGCTCCTGCCAAGTGCAGGAACGGGCAGAGCCAGCCCCCTTCAGGCAGCACTGCTGCTCCCTGCCCCTTGTGCCCTGCTCAGTCAGCTGGAGGGAGCTCCAGCAGTGTCCCAGGGCACCCCGCAGGGGCCTCTGCTCCCTGCTCGGCCCCCAGAGCTTCCACAGCCCTCAGCACACCTGCACTAACAGCAGGAGACTGAGTAAGCACGGGGAAAAGCTGTTCTACGAAGCTGGGATAAAGGTTTTTCCACCATCAACACAATGAGATCCCCTCCAAGAACCCCCAAAAGAAGGGTAACTAGTACCTATGCCATGGGGCAGGCCGTGAGGCCCAAGGCAAAGAGCAGCTGCCCAAATGACTAGGTTAGATGACAAAACTGAAAAAGTGACTTCTGAAGGCCTGATCTGAGCCCCTACACCAAACCAGCTCTTACACACACACACACACACACACACACACACACACACACAGAGCTGACTGCCCTTCCAGAGGATAAAAGTGGACATGACCAAACATTCCTGAGAACTCCCTAACCAAACTGAATGAACACCCTAACATCCCCAATTTTGGCCAGAAAAGGTGGGTTTGAATCCAGGACATGTTTTCTGTTCCTTACTTTTAAAACAATATTTAAACAGCAGTGTCATGGATGCAAACTGCAAATCTGAACATATTGCTATTTACTGATCTTTTAATTAGATTAATAAAATAAAACATGTTGGCCATTAATTGCTTCCATTCAACCAATCACTACTAATTTCCCTTTTCATTACAGATAGAAGCATTAATGAACACATTATTCTAGAAAATATCTTGCTGCATAACACCTCAAGTAATAAATTGCCCATTTAAATTAAAATCCCTATTTTTTTCGCTGCAATAAAAAAAATTCAAAGGCAGTTAAAACAGAAAAACTATACTTATATTTTTCTTGAGAGTAGAAGAGGTGAATGATATAAGTGGACAACAGAGCAATAAATTTTACTTCATTTATTTAAACTACATTTGGAAGCAAAACTAACTTGTATTCTATCAGAAAAATTGAGATAAGGAGAAATAGGAGAAAAAGGCACCAATCCCCATGTGGGCACTTCGGAGACACTTGCACTGCTGAGTTGGGAACACCATGAGCTGTCTTGCTTACACTGTTCCTCACTTTATCCTGGCGTTGGGCAGAAAGGCACAAACTGCACAGTGCACTCAAAGCAGTGGGGCGAGAGGCCTGCAACTCACCTGCCAGCTTTAAATCACTCTGAGGCTTAGGAAGATCTGATGTGCTTTTGCAAGTGCAAGCACAGTAAGAAAAAAAAAAATCTGCTCTATTTTCCAGTCTGAGTACACTCTGGCATGCCCAGTCTGGGAGTCCAATGAAGCAGCAGTTTACAAACTTTGAAACAAAGAGTGCTGACTTTTGTACATGGCCTTCTTAAGTTTGATATATGCAGCAGGTGCTATATCTTACATACTTGCATAAGTACACAAGATGGAGAGTTTTAAAGCTACAACCTTTTTTTACAGCTGGAATACCTCATGCTTTAAAACTTTTTTCTTCTACCTTAAATCATATTATTATTATTATTATTATTATTATTATAGAAAACTAAGTCCAAACCACCTCTAAACTGATCATCTTTCTAGCTTATGCTTCCCTATAATGAAATTTTATACCACTCTGAATGGACGTACCCCCACAATGTCTATCTATCAGACAGCACACTAGTTCTGGGAGGAATCTATTGGAATTTTTTTCTCTATCCAGCTTCTCTGGGAGCAGTGGGAGAGCTCACTTCTTGAACAGGATGCTCCTGCACAGAGCTGCTGCCCTGGGCACAAATTACAATTCACTGACTGCTACAGCACTGGCTACTGGCAAAATGGCATTGCAGGACTCAAATAACAACTCTTAATAAGCTTATTAACATTTGCAGCAGAACATCTTGTGGCAAGCACATAGTAAAATCACAGATGTAAAATTACAGAACACACTGCATCCCAAGGAGCAAACAAACCTTCTCACACAGACACACTACACTGGCTCAGCCAGAACTACTTTTATTCAAAATTATTCAACATACATTGAGGGAAAAAAAAGCAACCTGTAATTCTATAAACCTCTTTAGCAGCAACTACTTAATCACCTTATCAAACTGCAGGTTTTATGTTCATAACCTGAAATTCCACTGCAAAGCCACAGGCCATAATTCTTAATAGGAAACTACAATAAAAGCCAGCTTTAACCACAATTGCAGCTCCGGATCAGGAAGGGCACACACGTGGGACAAGAAGGCAGCTCACTTTGGAAAGCAGTTGTGCTGACTGCAGGCACACAGGCTGCTGTGAGGGACAGCCAGAGCCCAGAACACTGCTGAGCTGTGCAGTCTCCTGGGGGCTGAAGCTTTCAGAGGAGGGCCAAAGCCTGTGTTGGTCACATCAGCTGACCAACTGCTCTTCCTTGGCGAGCTCTGCCCAGCAGGAATCTCACTTGGGATGACATTTCCCTGCACCAAGGTACAGGCAAGGCCAGTTACACCAGTCTCAGCAGCTGAATCCTCTTTCCACGTGGTGGCTGAGTGTCTCTGAGAGGCTGGTGGCTCCAGGGCAAGGGACAACAACCACCAACACACTGTGCTGGGCTCTTAGCAGCAAATAATTGAAAACAAGTAAATAATGGGAATGCTGTTTGCACAACTGACCATGAAGACTGCCATTCTCCGGTTGCAGGCGTTGGATAATAGAAGAGGCTTTAGGGGCAAATCTGTGCCTTCTATCTGCATCCTATCACGACATCGTGTTGCAGATTCACCTTTTTCATTTATGTTAATGAGGAACTTTTATCCCTCAGTAACATAGATGAGAATGAGAAATCTACATTCACCACACTGAAAAATAAAAATTACTTTTTTTTCCTGTGCTATTGTGATTTGAGGACCTCTGGAAAGACACAAACAACTTTAAACAAACAGTGGTCCAGGTGGCTAGTGAAAGGTTTTCTTGTGACAGCTCAGCAAGAATCAGCAGCAATTGCACAAGCAGTGAAGAGAAGTCACAGATTCCTTCTGACCGGTTCATGCCTGGCTAGCCAGACTCAGGCTGGGCAGCTGGACATCAGAGGGAGACAATGCCTCCAATACACAGAGGCATCTCTTGCAGCTTCTTGAGCAGTTCTCAGTGCCTGCTGCGGCAGAGGACGGGGCTGGGCTGGGCTGGGACTCCCACTTGCAGTAACACTGGGAGATGCTAAGCTGCTCCAAACGCCAAATGTCACTGTCTATGAAGTGCTATGAAGGTAATTGTAAGCTGAGCTATGAAATGTGCTCTAATCACAAAAGTGTTGTCTGTTGAACAATTGAGCTGAGCCTCTTTCAATAGCTCGTTACTCATCTAAGAAAGTGTAGTCTGCTTTTGAGAGGAATATTTTTACCTCGTGTTTCCTATTTCTCATTCAACTGCAACCACAGTGCAGA
Source organism: Thryothorus ludovicianus (assembly GCA_013397245.1). Lineage (NCBI taxonomy): Eukaryota > Metazoa > Chordata > Aves > Passeriformes > Certhiidae > Thryothorus > Thryothorus ludovicianus. The sequence continues at coordinate 247,680 of VZTB01001873.1, forward strand.
GCCACACAACTTCCATCACTTGTTACAGTTCACACAGGGCTACAGAAAGGCTGTTATATTTTGGGTATTTTCATGATACGGACGTGCAACAAAGAAGACAAACAAAACAGAAGTTGATTTACACCTTCCTTCACGTTAACCTCTTGCACTCATCTATGCAGAGTTCTCTGATTCCACCTACCATAATTCAGAGCTAGATCAAGCAACTGACTACTTAAACCCACACTGAATACCATATTTTCCAAAACGGATGTCATACTGTAATGACCCAATATTTAAATTCTCTACCAGAATCTATTGCAGAAAAAGTCTGTACTTCTAACTAACCGTATGAGAGTAAATATTAGTATTTTTTGTAAAAATTAAGTTTACTCACGCACACAACTGCATTTGCATGCTTTCAGTATCTCAGTATCTTCCAAAATAGAAGAGAAAAGATAAAAAATTGGACCGTGTAGAGAGAATCACAGATTACAGGATGTGAGATGACACAGCTACAATTACTGGCTGATCACACTTACTCTGTATTCAACAGCAGCAGACCATTAAAGCCCTTAATACCTTTATGCATGCATTGTTCACTAGTCTGGTACAACAGTTTAGTGCTGCTCTAGCTGATGAGAGATCAAAATTTTAGCATTTTATAGAAAGCTTGCTGTTGCCAGTGGCAGAGGGAAGAATGGCACTGGAGGCATTCCCGGGCTCCCTGTGACACATCCTCTCTGGAAACTGTGACACCACTCGGGCAGTGCTGGAGCTGAGGGCACTGCTCTGCCAGCTGGGCACCAGGGCTCACTCACTGCTGGGCACACAGAATCTAAACCAAGCGTGCTACAAAGGGTGTCCATAGCCCAGCATCTCTCAGAGGCACCCACAGTTCCAGACAGGCTCTTTTTCAAGGGGAGTTTCTCCTCTGAAGTCTAACAGTATAAAGGAAAATTAACTTCTAGGTCATCATCTGAATAAAGGAGTACAGAGAATTTTGATTACAGAAATGAGCCAGTTATTTCACCTGAGACAGAAGTGGCATTAAATGTGTCATAGAGTAAGGCCTTTAGGAAGTTCACATCTCACACTTGACTCACTGAAACTAAAATGCTGGTAAGAGAGCAGAAACTCTAAACCTCAAAGTTCTGGAATTAAATAGGCAAGAGTGACCTATGCAATTGAGCACATTACCAGGAGAGCTGGAAAAAAACCAACCCAGTTCATCCAGCCATTCACAAACATGCTGACCGAGATCTTTGTTTCACTCATGTCAAACTTGGGAGTCCATTCAATAAGAAGTACTGCCTTCAATTCAGAACTGCCACACATTTATCACCTAACTGATCACTGACGCATGCAAATCAGAATTTCAAAGTGAGACTGTGAAAATTGCTGGAAGTGCACTTACTAAGTCTCCTTTCAGGTATCCCCATGGAGTGATGTGCCTACACAGAGTACTGAATGTACAGCATTGCATATCTGAACTGTAAAGAAATCTCCAAGATGTAACATCAATAGTTCTCACACAAAAAAATGTTTTAACATGCAATAAAAAATAGGTAGAATGCATTCTTCCTTCCATTTCCATCTGAAAAATGTAGAAGTTTGCTCCCTGCTCCCAAACCCTATAAAAAACCCTCAAAAATCATGCAAAAAAAATTTGTACTTAAACAATAATGAAGGAAAAAAGCAAGGTGCACATTATTTATATGATACAGTTCAATACACTTACACAAAAGGAAAATATTTTCCTGAAGTTCTGAACAAACACCACTTCTAGAAAAACACATAGGGAAACCCAAGAGGTGTGTTATTATCCATCTGAAAGCATATCCAATCATTCTTACTCTGCCACTTATTTACTAAAAAAAGGTGAAAAATGGCCCATCCCTAAGTGTCACAAACAGCTAGACCAAAGAACAAACTAAAAAACCAGCCACTGCTGCAAGTGCTTCTGTCTTAGCAAAGACATTAAAATCAGCATATTCCATTTACTTTTGAAAACTGCATTGATGAGTGCCTTTTCCTGCAAGACCTTTGCTCAGTCTAGCCACTGAAAACGAATGAGCTAAGCATGCAATTCACAATTCCAAATGATCCCATTTAATCTTGTCAATTCAGCAGCAGTTCATTCCAACTCCAGCAGGATAGAGCCTGACCACAGAAAATAGCAGCGATTCCACAAACCTACAAGGAGCAGTTGACAATTAGCTGCCCTACATTCCAATCCCTCCAAAAGTTACTGCTACCATGCTGCCCCTACAATTTTTAACAAGCTGTTATTTTTGTATGAAAATACTCAATTTACTTTTAACATGGATAAGAGACTCCCTATAGAACTCAACTAAACTTCTTTGCAGGATTCAGAACTCCCTAGGATTCAGTAGAATAGACAGATTTTGCTTTTATTTTCAATTTGTTTCAGCAATTCCTAAGACACTTCTATCCATGATAGTATGGAAGCCTTGTAACATTTTAGAAGCAAAATTCATGTTTTAGGGAAAAAAAAAACCACCTCAATCTTCCTCTAAAACAAACCCATAAAAAACAATAACCTCCCCAAAAAAATAAACATCCACTTATAGACAAAAATATGAAAATAGATTTCAGCTTTATTACAATTAGCCTTGGGATTTTCCTGCATTCAAAAATGAATTCCTCTATTAGAATCACAGAACCACTGAGGCTGGAAAAGCCTTCCCAGCCCATGGAGTCCCAGCTGTGCCTGATCCTGTCCCTGTCCCCAGCCCAGAGCCCTGAGTGCCACCTCCAGGAATTCCTGGGACACCCCCAGGGATGGGCACTGCAAACCTCCCTGGGCAGATCCAATCCCTGAGCCCCTTTCCATGGGGAAATTCCTGCTGCTGCCACCCTGAGCTGCCCTGGCCCAGCCTGAGGCCGTTCCCTCTTCTCCTGTCCCTGTCCCTGGGAGCACAGCCCGACCCCCCCGGCTGCCCCCTCCTGCCAGGGAATTCCAGAGAGGGAAAAGATCCCTTGGGATCCTCCTTTGCTCCAGGCTGAGCCCCTGCCCAGCTCCCTCAGGAATTCTCCAGCCCCTTCCCAGCTCCCTCAGGAATTCTCCAGCCCTTTCCCAGCTCCTTTCCCTTCCCTGGACATGCTCCAGCCCATGTCTTTCTTAGATTGAGGCACCCAAAGCTGTCGCCAGAACTGGAGATGCCTCAGCAGTGGCAGCACAATGGACAGGCACTGCCCCAGTCCTGATGGCCACACAGGTTTTGACAAGGGCCAAGGCCTTTGGCTTTCTTGCCCACCTGGGCTCATGTTCACTTTAAAACAGATCTTGAGCTTTGTCAGAAAAGCACAAAGCTGTATTGATCTAAATTTCTTTACAAGTTACACCTGTCCTGCTCGTGTTATTTTACAACACTGTAAGTGAAGTGAAATGTTCCTTTCCTAAAATATGACCAAGGGAGATTGACCCAGCTGTCTGACACCTGACACAAGGAGAGACTGACCAGTTTAGAGGACACACTACAGTTTGGTAGATTAGTTGCTTTAAACATATTTAAGGTCGTAGGAAAAGGAAACAAATGGAAACAAACGGAAACTTTATTTAGAAGCAGCTTCTAGGGTTCAAAGGTTAATTAGCACAACTTTTTGTATAATCGTAACTATTGTCTCACGACTATGGCAGAAAGCTTCAAGTAATTCAATACATTTATCTATCTTAGAACTACTCTAGTAATTTTTAAAGTTCTTATTAAGTTAAAATCCTGCACAATTTGAGAAGTGATAAGGCTTTTCTTGATTTTATTTCCACTGCAGTGTTTCTGAAGCACTTGGGTCAGGGTGTGGCAGCTCTATTTTACAAACACTGACCTGCTGCGCCTCGCAGCAATTCCTGTACCAAAGGAAACAGCAAACAGTGTAGCAGTTTCTGTTCAAGCTTAATAAAGTAAAGAACTTCACTGGAAAATATTCTGTTCTGGGCTTTCTGCCACACAGGAAGGGTGTTGAACATGTCAGTGTCCATAACTATTATCAACAGAAAAAACATCAGAAAGCAGCAGTACAGCTCTTAATTCTTTCATTTTATCACTTCCAAGACTGAAGGACAGTTTACATCTTCCTCTCCTCACACACATTTTATGTATCTGTACATTTCACAGTAAGGCTCCAGTTCTGAAGTTTGCATAAAAGCTCATGATAAATGACAATTTAATTTTTTTAGCTTTCATCAGAAATTTAGATATGTGAGCCACATATTTAATAGTCTTTTTAAGAAATGGAAAGAGGAAGAGGTATTATGTAATAATAAGGTATTAAACGAATGAAAACTATTGATATCAAGAAGATACAACCTAATTCTCACTTTTTGTTAAAAATATTAATATGGGACAACATAAGAACTAATACATCAAGTGTTGGCATTCAGAGCTACTGTCGTGATTCTTCTTAAAGGAAGTCTCAAAACAGCAAAGCAGATTTCTTCTGAGGTTCAGATGTTGCATTTTGTGCATTAAGTCAATAAAGATGACCATTACTTCCAAGTATGATACGATGAAAACCAAAGTATCTCTTACCCCTTTGTGTTCTTTAAATTTAAAAAAGAAAAAGCTGACAAAAACTTTAACTGGAGTGTTTCCTTGTAGAACTGTAATTTTTCCCACTTGAATGACCTTTACAAATTAAGGCTGAACTTAATTGCAAAGCCAATTTTATTTTTCCTATAGAAACTATCATTTTAGATGCACACCCATAAATGTGCTGCAGATTTAAAATGTATTAGTACCTTGGTATTGATAACTGAAACGCAAATCAGAATTTAAAGCCCATTTTTTAATAAAGTACAATTAATCATACCCAATCTGTATGTGCAGGACTTTGTAGCACTGAATGCTTCTCTTTACAGGACTTAGAAGGACTGATTCCAATGCTGCATCGACTCTACACCAGCTTTTCTCCTTTCTTTGCCACTAAACCTGCATTTCCAGTCTGACTTACAGCAGTGCAGGCGTTCCAAGGGATACAGAACACCAGAATGATGCTTCTGTTTAATGCAGGTAACTGAGCCCCTTATTATATCCAGATTCTAAAACTGATACACGAAACACAGTAGAGGCACTGGGTCAGGTGCTATAGAAACAAACAGTGATGGTTGCAGCCATGCAGTAAGAGACAGCAGTTAACTCCACACACTGTGAACTGATGGATTGCTGAAAAAGAGGCAGATACCTGTTCCTTTACAGAAGCTAAAATGGTCGTGGCAGTAGTCTCTGCTTCCATGCCTGGGCCTGTGGAAGTCTCCTGCGCTGTCTGTGGCAGCCCCTCCTCCACCATTGGGCTCTGCTCAGGGGCTGGCATTTTGCCTGCAATAACAAGATTTTAAGATAGTTTACATTTTCAGCCAGTGATGTTTAAAATCCAAGTTTGCAGGATTATAAATTATATTTCTTTTTTTTCTAGAAGCTTTCCAAACTTAACTAAATCAGCCGAGAACTTTGCATCACTCAATTTATGTTGTGTTTCACCTTCATAAATGGAGACCAGAATCCTTACACAACTCGAGGGCTGGCCAGGAGCAAGAAGGCTGCACGATGCTTCAAGATAATTTTTATAAACATTATTTTGTGGTGGCTAATAAAATTAGCACAATTCAAGATGCATGAAAAATACTAGTGTTAACTATTAAGAACACCCAGGATCAGCACAAGTTTACCACATACAGTTTTCAGCACAGAAGAATGACACGTAACAGCAGAATGCTCTGCTGTCAGGAATAAACTATGGAAGAGACTAATTATGGCAATAAAAGCTTAATGGGAGCAATGCTTCTAATGCTCTTTTTGCAAAAGAGGAAATTAAAATGCTAAAGTTAAAGCGATTGCCCTGGGCTATGGATAGTGTGGAAAGGACTGACAGGATTAGAGTCCAATAATCCCAAACTGTGTTATTGTAGAGGCAGCACACTAACAGTTCCAATGCATGGAAAAAATCAATTAATTTGTTCAATTATCAGAGTCACTATTAACTAATATTACAGAGATAGTTAGGAAGTGTGTTTAATGCTTTGAAAACAGCAAGTGGCACTCACAAAGCTTCTACACAGACACCACGCTTTAATTTCCCTCAGAAAATAAAGCTTGTGAGGTCTAATGTTGGAAGCAATCCACACTTCATCTTAGATTTTCAGAACAAACTCACCCAAAATTCCCTAGGCACACAAACAAGAGTAAATTCCTTCCCCATCCCATTCATTAGTCAAAGGGTGAGGAGATGCTCAGGCTGCAAATGGGCTTCAAGGCCAGGGACAGATCCGTGAGACCTGATCCACGAGCCCCCGAGCGAGCACAGGGCCATGCACAGGGTCAGTGCACGCTGCAGAGCCACGCCTGACAGGGCTGAAAGGGCACTTGAGTTGACCCTGCAGGGATCTCTCCTGGAGGTTTCTCCCTCATGCCTGTAGCAGAGCCCAGGCAAAGGCAAAGCCCTGTGCTGCTCCCGGGGTCTGTGCTGCTATGGGAGAGCTGAGGTGTAAGAACAAGCACTTTTGTTCTGCTGTGTGTACAGCAGCCTATGGGCTGCGAGAGGAATGGCTCCTCTTGAGGCCCATGAGCTCTCCCAGCACTAGCGCGGGGTCTTTATCCACCACCCTGCTCCAGCCTGCTAAAGAGCTGCTGACACGGGTCATGTGCAGTTTCACACCAGCCACGGAGGGAATCAAACAGTTTCAGGGAAGCCCAGGTGAAGTGAGTGATGAGAGGCAGTGGAGCAGCCATGGTGGCAACCTGTGGTGCAGAAACCTGGTCACCCACCAGCTTCTACCACAGCAAATGGAGAAAGAAAAGCTGCTTCCCAAACATATTAGAGAAGGAGCCCAACTCAGCAAGGCAGGACTTTTCCCCTCAGCACCTTGCAGGTGAGGCACAGGGAGGCCGTCCTGTCCCTCATTTCAGGCTGTACCCTGTAATGAGCCAGTATGAAGAGCCCATTCTTACCACAATCCCACATCACATTTATCTTCTGGAACAAGGCAAAAGAAACTGCACAAAGGTTTCTGCTCTCAGGACTGCACAAGGACACACACTCTACTCCCTTCTTCTCTCCCCACAGACACGGGTCTCCTCTCACCTTCCCTTCCCGCAGACACGTATCTCCCTTCACTGTCACTTCCCACAGACACACATCTCCCCTCACGTTCTCTCCCCACAGACACATATCTCCCCTCACCTTCTCTCCCCACAGACACGAGTCTCTCCTCACCTTCTCTCCCCACAGACACATATCTCCCCACACCGTCACTCTCCACAGANACAGACACAGGTCGCCCCTCATGTCCCCCCCCCACAGACACAGGTCCCCTCATGTTCCCTCCCCACAGACACAGGTCCCCTCATGTTCCCTCCCCACAGACACAGGTCTCCCCTCATGTTCCCTCCCCACAGATGTGTGTTTCCCCTCCCCACAGACGTGGCACCACAGACGAGTCCCACACCACGCTGTCCTCCCCCGTCCCCAGGTGCCGTGCCCAGGGCCAGCGCTCCCTGCAGGGCCAGCACAGCCAGGGCTCCCTGCAGGGCCAGCACAGCCAGGGCTCCCTGCAGGGCCAGCACAGCCAGGGCTCCCTGCCCGTCCCTGCCCGTCCCCGGCCCCGCTGGTCGCAGCTGCCCAGGGCCGCCCCGCGCTCAGCCCCAGGCCCGGCAGGCCACAGCCAGCTCTGCAACTGCCACACAACCTACCTGCCACAAATAAAGCCACATTAAACGCTACTTGACTTCCGAGATGCCACAAATGAATACTCAGATGTATCTGGCTGCTTTTGAAACACTATTTTTATTGGTTTCAGCTTACAGATACAAAGGCCAGCACACTGAGCCTGTCACACGCCGCACGTCAGGCAGGCACACATCTAAAGCTTCAAGCGCTGTTTCTACAGAACCAATTAAACAGCAATTAAGCAAGCAGAATAAAAAACTACCTCTAATAGTTGTATAAGAGGAATTTGAGAAGTCAAACACACAACTTTATGGTTTTAGAAAATAGAAATGGTTTCTTCAAGTTTTACTTCTGAAAACCAACTCTTTAATCAAGCAGTAAGAATACATGCCACGATTCCCTGCGTCATATCTGATTTTTTATATCACTTACCATAGTTCTTTTATGACTATAACTTAGTGTTTCAGGTTTCTAAATGACCTGATAAATTTGCAAGCATACCAAGTAATAAAAGTACCCAATCAAGCCTCTCCTTCATTTAGAAACATCTGCTAAGCAATCTAAAGGACAGGTCTCAAAAACTCACAAGTTACACATGCACTTCTCTTGGAAGAGGACTGCTTGTTGGTCCACGTATCTATCCCACTGTGTCTCCACCTGCACATAACAGGGCAGTGCCTGCTGTAGTTTGGGATTTCCAGGAGAGAAGTACAAAATACAGCAGTGAAACAAGCTCAATTTGTCTTTTCCATAGTTTTCTCTCTCTTCTCACCCCAACACTGTCAATAACTTCTCAACTCATCTGTAGTAGATTTCTGTAACAAACTAGCCCAGAAAACATCCCTCTGAGCTGGCTGGAAGGTGTGCTAGTTCATTGGAAAATATACCCAGTATTGAATATCTAATAAAAACATCCAGATAAAAGCCAATCAAATTAATTATTCGTGAAGGTGTCAGTGTTAAATGTACATCTATCTCAGTGTTAAGAGATGTAATCATGGACCTACACCCTTTCATACAGGCAGTTGTTTCATTTGATGTTTCTTCAATTAACACATTTCTTGGCAAAGTTACTGATTTTCTAATCTTGATTTCAACATTAAATAACTGTTGGCTCTGATCCTGTAAACACTTAGGTACACACTTGAGCTAATAAACAAGTCTGTTCACCCCCCCCGCCCTCCTGCCAGGCCCGTGGGCTCGGGTGAAGCACAGGAGACCAAGGGAGCAGGGGAAGCTCTCCAGAGCCCAGTCCCCTGCACCACAGCTCTGTCCAGGGATGCTGCTTAAGGACAGGAACTCACAAAGTCCAGGCAGCTTCTCACCTTACAGGATCAGGAAATAGCAAGATCAGGTTTTGTGAGAGCCTTAAAATCTATAAGAAGAAGTTGAGAGGAGTTAATACCCTCTCAATAAACTCTCTTTCTTCCTTACACAAGAGTAGGATTTATACACTTATGATACTCCTAGGATTTGTGCTACCACTCATTTGGGGGTGGATAACCGATTCATTATTGGAAAAGTAGCAACCAGACTTCACACCTCCAAAAAATTAGGTTCACAGTTCTTTTGCCTGTCTCTGGTGTCAGGCCCAGCTGTCAGACACGACCCAGAACAGGAGACTGCTCCCACATCTTTCCCAGGCTGTCCAAACCTTCATCCCCCACAGCCCCATGCTGGAGCTTCCCAGGTCCTGCCCTGGGCCCTGACAGATGACAGTACACACAGGTACCATCAGAAATGCACCTTAATCTTTCCTTGCCTACCAGTTCTTTAAATTCTCAAACTGCTCCTGCACACTGAAGGATCTCTGTAGCCACAATGAAAACTCAGAAAACGGATTTTACTGTTTATAGCTCTGTTCAGTGCATTTCAGCACACCTGGCTATATCTTAGCATCACTGAACATCAAAGCTTACACACTAAATTCTCTGCTATTACAAAGAATAGACAAGAACTGGAAGACTTCAGTGTTCTGGAATGATCTTTTGGTGGATGTTGCAGAACTAAGATTTGTGCATGGTATAAATGGCTTTAATGTAGCTCAAGAGTATCATGTGAGAAGCTTGGAAACATGGAGGATGGCGAGAATTTGCTGTGCATTTCAGTCTCTTCTAAAAGATAGTATCTTTCAATCACTTTCATGAAAATACTTAAATAGTTAATCTTGTAGCATAAGTCCAAGAAAATTCTTAACATCTATTCTGAATTTTCAAATTCTCTGTTTAGAAGTAAAAGCCAAAAGCAATGACAAACTAGTTTGAGGCTGGCATGTCCAGATCAAGTGTGCAAGAAAGACAAAGCTGTTCAATTTGAAGCCTCCAGTTTGAAATACCCTAAAACAATTTTGTGAACAGTGGCTTTCCCAGTCTTCCTGCTGTCCAGACTCCCTCAAATGGCTTTATGAAACCACACAGTAAATCACAGCAGTGCAAACCAAGCCACCATAGGGACTCAGCTTTCCATCCTGAGAGGCTTCAGCAGGGACCACCACACGAGGCAATTGTGGGATTTGCTTAAGCAAACTCCTCCTCAACAGTCCCACAACTGCCCCTTCAGGGGTCAGTGCTGCCTCCACTGTGCACCCCCTGCTCTGCTCCTGTGGCTCACTCAGCACCAGCTCCTGAAGCCTCGCAGCCCTTCTCCCTCCACAGCCCCCTGCACAGGCCTGCAGGCTCTCACAGCTCTCAGCCACAGGGAAGGAACCTGGGAAACACCTTCTGTGTCTGATCCACTGTCAAACAGCTGCAGAGCAGCAGTTCAGGGAGTTCACCTGACACAGCCATGGCTGGGGACCAGATGGGGGTGTGCTTCCTGAGCCAGCTGATCCTGCAGCCAAGTAATCACTGACACAAGGAAGTGTGAGAAACAACTTTTATAACAGAAGCAGGAACATACTAATGAGAAGCAGAGAAGAAATATGAGAAATCACCAACCCAAATGTAGAAACCATGCTTTCAGTTTTCGTTGTCATTAGTCTCTACTCCCCACTTTTCAGGGCTCCTCCTGTTATTTTCTTGGACATATCCAGACAGCTTTGCCAATACTGAATAATTCCACCTCTTTTAGTGCAGGTCCAAGAAAAAAACCGACCTTCTGAGGATTGCTGCCAGACAGAAGTGGTGCCTTTTTCACCTCCTAATCCCTTCCCTTCGTATTCCTCCTGCCTTCCTTACATTGGTTATTCTTCCAAATTTGCTCCTTACCTAAGTTCCCTGTTTCTGAGCCTCCCACTGCTGACCTGCAGCCAGGAAGAACAGCCACCAGCACAATTCATGCTGAAGAGGTAATACAATTCTTACCAACTCTGCCAGCTAGGATGTGATGGAATGGATTTGTTTAATGAGAGCAACCTGAGAAAAACAATGGGCAACCTCTCATCACTGAAAATCCCCATATTTATCTAGCTACAAGGGTAATTCAAGCAACAATAGTAAGTTACCAACTATATTAGACAAATATTCAGCAGTACAGAGGGGAAAAGCTCCTCTAAGCTAAAATCAACTTGCTGGGACACTAACGTTGTTTATGACATGATGAAGTCATTCTTATATATCTACACTTAGGGAAACAAGGCACATCTCAGCTCTTGGGCAAAGACTCTGCTCTTCTCATCCTTTACAGTGTGCATGAAAAGTCAAAACCTAAACAAGATGTACTACATTTCTAGTTTTTACAGGAAGATATGATTAAAATGGATCTGTTTTCAAGTTCCTTCACAGAGCTGCCAGTTCCAGGCAGGAGCAGTTCCATTGGCTCCACCCTGCTGCAAGGCCAGTGCTGCTCACCTGAGAAGCAGGCAGGGACTCACGCTCAGTGTTCCTGAAGCAAGGACTGAGCCATGCTCGGCGCTCTGTCTGCCAGCCTGCAGAGTGTGTTTGGATGGAGAGGCAGCAGATGACAATTTACCCACTTGCAAAGATGATGCAAGCAACTAAAAATGGATTCTGTGAAAGATGGCTCCAGAGTTTACATAAAAAGCAGGGTTTGAAATTTCCAGATGCAGTACGGGAAGATATTTGAAATGTCATGCTACAGGCTAGCCACTGTGTTCAGAGGTACGTTTTCTTTAAGGACATTAGTAGTGCAAAAGTTCATGTGGACTTAAGGATGAAACCAAGAAAATAAACACTTTATCTGATGAAAGCATGGAAGAAACTAATTTCCGTAATGGCAGGATAAAAACCACCTGCACAGTTGTGCAGACTGAATCCCATAGTCAAAAAGGAAACCTACGTAAACCGGACCTGCTGCCTGAGAAATGTGGGAGATGTGTTTAACTGACTTACCACTAAATTTAGCCTCTTCCTAATCCTTTTTTCTTTAAAAGATATATTTTTTTCCTTTTTTTTTTTTTAATGTAAATACATGCAGGTTCAAAAACCATTTGGTACTATGTCCTGATTAAAATCTTAAAATGTACATTACCCTAGCTTTTCAATAAACATATCTTTGTTACAGTTCCTAGGAAAAGACAGTGGCTTTAGTTTTTGTTTTTGGCTGATGGCTACATATTTTAACTCCACCCCAGTGAGCAGGCAAGATTCTACATCCACAAATATCTAGTTGTAACATGCTCACGAGACTAATATCTTTTATAGCTTTCAAACTAACCATTCACCAGAAGGAATCAGACATGTACAGCAAGACAACCATTTTGAATAAAGACATATTTATAACCACGTTCTTCAAGGCCTGAGGCACTGTCTGTAGCTCACCTGAAAAGAAGTCTCTTTGTCATCTGAAGGATGTCTGGAGAGCATTTACACTTTGCAAACGTATGAAGCACGAGAAGCTAAATGGCAGTAAACAGAGTTTTCAGTAGTTTAAGTCAACAAGGCTCTGTGACTTATAAGAAACAAGAGAGCCCGAATCTGAACCTTCCCTTTGGGCCATCCCACGTCTGCGCTGCTCTGTTCTGCCAAGGTATGCGAGTCCAGTGCCACTGAACACGGCCTCATCCGAGCACAGAGCTCAAAGGCAGCTCTGCACACTGCCAAACAGATTGATCTCGAGGGATAAAGTTCAGTCTCTCTTCTGTCGCAGACTGAGGGGGAGGAGGGATGTGCAGCATCACAGAAGGATTTTAGGTTTTCCAAACAGACTGTCAGGTGACAAGGACATTCATCAATTACTCATTCAACCATGCACAGAAGGATAAAGTCTCAGTCTGGGGTTGGAATAGATGCAATTAATGTAGGTATGAAGTCCTTCAGAATGAGTAGCACAGAACAACATAACTAGCACACTGCCAGCTGAGAACCTGCAGCACAGGCATGCTGTGCAGACAGCACTGCTGCCCTGTGCCCCAGCTCCAAACCCATAGCTGCTCCATCTCCCACCTGAAAACTTCCACAAACAAGCAAACGGAAATTAAAATGAGAATGGCTGTAAGTACAGATACGACCACTGCCAACCACAACAATGGCTGCAGCTGCTGTTCAACTTCTATTTGTATTTGCTCCTAGCAAAATTATTGCTGAAGTGTGACTATGTCATTGTTAGAGAGACTGCTCACTACCTGCAGGCAGACATGCCCCAGCTGGAAGTATCAGCCACCCAAATCTGTGTTATATGCCTTTATAAAACCATGCTTCTCAATTTTATCATATAGCATATTTGAAAAAACAAAAGCTACAAAAAAATTTCTCAATTATAAAAATTATGAGCTACAACCCCCATTGCAAAAGACAGTTGAAGAGTTACAGACTTGCAAAGTTGCCCCTGCTTGGACAGTGCCAGTTTCTGAGTGATGTGGTCACACATATCCCTGAGCTGGGCTGGAGCTGGACTCTGCCAGCCCTGGTGATTCCCTGCCTTGAGAGAGCAGCCAGCTGTGAGCAGCCCTTCCCCTTGGACAGCTGTGTGCCCACTGACCACAGCCCCACAGCTGCAGGGACAGCCCTGTCCCAGCCAGGGGCCAGTGGGGACAGCAGGGCCAGGGGGGACAGCCCTGTCCCAGCAACCAGCCAGGGGCCAGCGGGGACAGCAGGGACAACAGGGACAGTCCTGTCCCAGCAACCAGCCAGGGGCCAGCGGGGACAGCCCTGTCCCAGCAACCAGCCAGGGGACAGCAGGGACAGCAGGGCCAGGGGGGACAGCCCTGTCCCAGCAACCAGCCAGGGGACAGCAGGGACAGCAGGGACAGCCCTGTCTCAGCAACCAGCCAGGGGACAGCGGGGACAGCAGGGCCAGGGGGGACAGCCCTTCCCCAGCAATGGGCCACGGGCCAGCAGGGCCAGCAACCTGGCCATGCTCCTGCAAAACTGACAAACCCATGAGGCTGAAACCTTCCTCTTATTCAGGAGATATTTATGAGTTTTCAGTGCTACCTGTGGATGTTCCTGCTCAAATCACTACAGAAATGTCAAATTCTTGCATATCATAAGCATAGATTTAGGAATACCACTGTTTTCCAATAAACATGGCTTTGGATTTGCAAAAGATTTTACTAAAATGAAGTTTTATCAATGACTAAACTGCAGTTTACTTTTCCTTTTGCCCTGAAATAGAACTGTTTGCTGCCAGGAACACTCTACCTGCAAACTTTTACATTCAAGTATATGAAGCTCTCTCATCTTCTGCTCTCCAAACTAGGAGCTTTAAAAAAAAAAACTTGAATGTAGACGCAAAATATAAGAATTAGACAACAAACATCTGGGTTTTAAGGTCACATTTACCAATACTTCCATCAGTTCTCCAATATCCCAAAGATCAGTATTATTTCTCCGAGGTGTATTTGATTGTGTTCACCCTTCAAAATTGAAAGTACTGGTAGTAGGATTACACATAACTCTATAGAGAATTTAGTATTTCTACTAAAACGTTATGAAGTGATGAAGAGTTGTGAACACCAAAATTTACAAATTCTATCACAATTACTGGCGATCAAGGACAACGGAGTAATTTAAACAAAACCACAAAGGAAGATGAACGAGCCAATGTTGATAAACATAAAATCACATGAACTGTTCCCATCGAAACGACCCATGTGCCTTCCTGTAGCAGGGGTAGAAACACAGCTACAAAATTAGAAGGACTCAGGTTGAAGTGTCTGACTAGGCAAGGAAACCTTTTGCAGAAGTGCCAGAGGGGAAAGAGTCAGGTCAATGGTACATTAAATAATGTCAATAATTGTAACCACACTCCAAAACAGTGCAAAATGCAGGCAATCCAGCATACAGCAACAACAAAAAAAAATTCAAGGAGAAAGAAAACTATACATTGAAGGAACGAAGACTAAGTGTGGAAATAGTCAAGAAGCAAAACACATACTGAATGAAGGCATATAGTTCTTTGCTCATGCTCTGTTAAAACAAGGAGAAAGTTTAAGAACAGCATTCACAAGCTTCCTGCTGTGTGGCAGAACTGCATCTTAATGCAGCACTACAAGATCCTAAGATGTGATTTTCTTCTCACAGTGAAAAAGATTTCTTCCTGTAAAATCTGCTAAAGGCATGCAATTTTGTCATGAGATGGCAACATTCTGCATCAAAGTTTACCAGTTGGAGATGCAATTTAGATAGCTTTCCTGCCTCAGTTCCTGAAAGACTGAAAGTATGACTCAGATGTATTTTAAAAGCTAACATCAAAGGAGTCTCAAATAGTCACAACAACACCAATCTTCTTTCTACCTTTTAATTCCCTGCCCCATATTCTAGTCACACGCTAATTCCAGAGCAGGGCAACAAAGCACACCAAAACCAGTAACAGGCACTACAACTTCAGGTGTTAGGAAAGAGTGTGGGTTTGTTTTATCAAGCCCACCTAATTTTGTTCCACGACAAGGGCACTAGAGGAACACATCTTGTGTAAAGTCTTGATGCTGCCATGTGGCTTTGTGAGATGCAAGCAAGAAAGCCCAGGTGAGAGAACTGGGGAAGAGAACAGGTGAGCAGGGCACCTCCTCAGGAAGCTGGAGCCAAAGCAGCAGCTCACCTGCGTGGAAGGACAGCCTGGGAAGGGGCTCTGCCACAGCCGTGCCCGTAGCAGGAGCTGGCACTCAGGCATTCCAGAGGGCAGGGCTGGGCCAGGGGCACACAAAGCACGGAGCTGGGCCAGCAACAGAGCTCAGGAACCACGGGAGAGGCTTAAAACAAACAGCAAAACCAGCTGAGCCCAGCTCACAGCAAGGGCTGCAGTTTGTCCATCGACCCCAGCAATACCCAATTCCATATCAGCTCCCACACAAATCCCTGCTCACCCACGCTCCAGGTGACACAGAACCAAGTCCTGCATCGAAGCAGATACGGCAAAACAACAGCTCTGAGGAAAACACAAAGCTGGGATACCTGTAGTCAAAGCACCTTCTCATGGCAAAGAACAGAGAGGGAAAAGGAAAAAAAGATACATCATAGATTCCTCTTGCTTCTTTTCCATTTTGCACTGCATTGAAAGTGCACAATCTTCCCAGATTGCTTCACTAAAGTTCTGTGCACCCAGTTTCAAGCTGGATCAATTGAAAAGTCAGAAGAAAGCAACTAAAGCAATGCAAATTTTAATGCAGAAATTGTCTGTGTTTGGATATAAAGCAGAGACTTTTGGGAATAGCAGTAACAGCCAAAAAACAGAAGTCACTGCAGGAAAAGACAAAACAATAATTAAGGATAATATTTAAGAGCTACAGCTACTTCTTGCCAGTATCAGACAACATAAATGACATTAATTATTTAAGCATTACTGTCTCCTCTAAATGGAATACTGGAGTTCCTTTTGCCCTTCCAAATTCAAACAAATACGATTTTTTAGATCATTTCACAACTACACATAATAGAAAAAATTAAATGTTCACACTTAGGATTTAGATATGCCTGACAATTAATACTGATATATTTAAATACGCAACTCTACCAACAGTGAGGATACAAACTCAACCAGCTATTTTCACTGTGCTGTAACACGAATCTCAGAACGAAGGGTAAAAAAGGCAGCAATCAAAAGTAAAGCCTCTCAGTAGCAAGGAGGGAGTTGGAAAATTACGCAATTTTGAGTCTTAAAAAAATACAACAATTAATTAGTGTTTTAGGGGATTTCCACTTTCAAACCTGAGAAAGCCTGCTCCTGCTTGCTCTCTGCAAGTCCAGGAGAACCTCAATACAACAACTCAGGAAATACACTCCTGGATGACACCAGCAGAAAAGAATGCACTTCCACCACTTGCAAGATTGCTCTTTATTGCTCTTTTATGTAGGGCTTACGGGGTAATTGTAGTTAGAGGCATATCTTTCCATTTTTAGAATGCCTTGCTTCAGCTCCATAAGAATATGGACAATTTCAGCTAGCTGCTGTTGCAGTGCCTTCCTGGGCTGAGCACTGATTGCCCCAGAGCAATGTCCCAGAGCAATAACCCCGAGCAATGCCCCAGAGCACTGCCCCAGAGCAACGCCCCAGAGCAATAACCCTGAGCACTGCCCCACAGCACTGCCCCACAGCCCTGGGCTGAGCACTGATTGCCCCAGAGCAATGCCCCAGAGCAATAACCCCGAGCACTGCCCCAGAGCAATAACCCCGAGCACTGCCCCAGAGCAATAACCCCGAGCACTGCCCCAGAGCAATGCCCCACAGCGATGCCCCAGAGCAATGCCCCAGAGCACTGCCCCAGAGCACTGCCCCAGAGCACTGCCCCAGAGCACTGCCCCAGAGCACTGCCCCAGAGCACTGCCCCAGAGCACTGCCCCAGAGCAATGCCCCAGAGCAATGCCCAAGCCCCTTGGCAGGACAGGCAGAACCCAGGCCGGTGGGGAAGGGAACAATCCACCAACACCCCAACGTTGTACTGCAGAAGGTGAAATACTTGGCACACAAACCATTTATGCCACCCAAAATGAACCATTTTGGTACAGTGCTCCAAGGCAGCTGCTAGTTATCTCCTCAGTATCACAGACAGCAGGATAAATTACAGATTGTAACAATGCATACCCACCTAATTGCATTTTCTTGCCTATTTGTGAGAGACCTCTTCAAATCCAAAACATTTAAAATGGAGCTTTTCAGCAACGGCACAGGAGTTCTACAGAGGTTCAAACTGGGTTTTTTTCTTTAACTCCATACAGGACATTCTCTATTACTTCAGTTCTCATACGACCTGAGAGATAAAGCTGCAAATACCAGAGCAAATGTGAACATGCCCAGCAAGGAGGGGCAAAAGTAGGCTCAAAAATCTACCTGACACATACTATCTTTAAAAGAAGTGTGTAACACTGCACTTTTGTCAAATTCAAGCCAAATAAATACTTAATGAAAAATGTCATATATATATATACACATATATTCTGCACATAATTATTTCTTCAAATAATGTTTTCAAAGAAGTTGCCTCTTTAAAATGGCAAATGCAGTCCGTAAATGGTTTCTCTACAGCAATGTTGCTGGTTAATTCCAAATAACACTCAGCACATCTTCTGATGAATCCTGTCAAAATCTTTTCTTATATGTTTTAAAAGTAGCCCTCAGCAAGGTTATTAATGCAGACTTCAGATAAGCACATTCCCATACAACAGGGTAAACATGCACATGCATTACCTTGTCCCATTTTTGTCTGTTTTTAATACTGCTACTGCCTGTCAACATCCTCCTGGTGAGGCACAGGAAGGATATGCCCAGGAATAAGCAAGAAGTCCCTTGTCATTTATGGTCACATTAAAAGGCAGTATTTACTTACAACTGAACGGACAGGGCACCCTGGCCATGTGTCTTGGGGTGACATCCTGGAGAGCTGCTGCCCCTGGGCACTCGGGGACACGAGCACAGCTTGAGGCAGGGCAGCCACCCCCAAACACAGCACGAGGCTGAGCAGAACCACACCAGGTGGGTAATGCAGCCCAGGAGAACCAGGCTTCCTGCCAGGAGCACTGTCCTGCCCACACCCTGCTGCCATGGCACTGATGGCACCCCTGTGCCTCTGGGGCCAGGCCTGGCTCCAGGGCCAGCAGCAGTGTCCAGGGAGCCAGCCCTCATCTTGGTGAAACCAGTCTGACACTCTTTCAAAGACAAGTTCACCACCATCACTACCCCTGTCCAACATAGGAATGAGAAATGAAAGGATCCAAGGACAGGAAAAGGTGGCAGAGCTGGCACAGGACAGAGCTCTGACACAAGGCTGGTCACTTGTTCCACACCTGTCACCAACAAACACCACGCAGGGGTGGGACAAGGCTTTAGACTCCATTATCCCCAAGTCCTCATGAAACTGTTTACTGGAATGGCAGGATGAACTGCAGGTTTCACACTGAATTCTAAAGAACTCATGGCCCAACTTCACTGACAACCTCTTAGCAAAAGCACACCGGTGCAAAGTACAGCATGGTCAAAGCTACCAACTTCCAACAGAAAAAAAAGGCTTCCTTAGCAAGTTATCAACTCACTGTCTTCACAGTAGACTTCTGTAATAGTTGCAATTTATTAGTTGCAGTCTTAATCCTTCAGTGAATTGTAAGACCCACTGACCAAGACAAAATACAAAGGATAGGAACAGTCATGTCACCAAGAGAAGCCATAGCAGTTACCTGTCTGGAGGCTGTTCAGTTTGGTAACTGGAGTTCCTGCACATGACCAAAGACAGAGGTTACAGCAGAACCATTAACACTGGTCAGTCCATCTCCAGCAGCACAGAAGAGAGAGCTGCCACTCACACCTTGGGGTGCGAGCTCTCTTAGATCCCACCAGAATCTTGGTTCTGTGAGACCCAGCTGCTCTAGACATCAGTGGAGGCATGAATAATCAGCACTGTGGTGAGACACAGCTATTCACTTAATGGACAAAAAAAACCCCAGTTAAATAAAAAAGATTACTCAAACTCAAGCCTAAAAGACAGAACAGAAAAAAATCAGTTGCCAAAATTGCCATGGAGCACATCATTATGGACTGATTCAATTTCTAAATGGAAAGATAATTCAAGTAGGCAGAACTGTAACTCAAGTGGTGGATTTGAAAAGAACCAGTCTTATAAAACAGAAAACAATGTGGAGACATGAACCAGCTGAACCCAGCAGAGCTGATGCTCCTGCTCCCAAATAAATCCACAGCTATCCAAAGCAGAGGAAGGGATGACACAGAGGCATGCAACTAAGCTAACAGAGGATTCCTGAGAAGCACACCTACTTTTAATACAGATACAAATGTAAAAGAAGGTTGATGTTCCCCTCCTAGCCCAGAGGAGAAATCTACCTGTCTGCTGCTGTTTTCCAAGTCAAATAATAATGGAGTTATGAGAAAGCTAAAGACCAGCAAGCCAGCCAGGGTTTGCTAAAGCAGCACAGAAACCAAGAATGGCAGAAACATCATCTGCAGGGAAAACACAGTCAGGTAACAGCCCAGCAGGTACCTCAGTCAGACAGGTAAACACAGCCACTGTTAAATGACCATGATTGTGCACACAGCCTGCTTAAGGAAAGGGAGACAAAAACGTAGAATTAACACAAAGCTCCATCTGGAGAGAAGTTTCTCCACTAGGAATTCCCTTGTGATTGATCACATTTAACACCAGCAAAACAACAGGCCTTCATATTTTCCAAATTTGGGG
>VZTB01001873.1:267897-279914 GCA_013397245.1 Thryothorus ludovicianus
TTGGTAGGCAAGAAGAGCATGAGGCATTCATTAATCTTGCCAATGCTCTTTACCCAAGTCACAGACAGAGACCAAAGAAAGATTCTGTGCAGACAGCAAGGTTGTCACCAAGAGGTAACTGGAGAGAACAGCTGCTCCTGTGAGATGGCCACAGTGGCGGCACATGCTGTTGTAGAGTGCAAAAACACTTCCAGCAGAGAATCTGAAGTGTTGTTCCCCTCAGAATGGAATGGAAGTTAACTCAGCACCTGGCACAGGCCTTGTTTCTCACATTTGCAGCTGGTTCTGCTGGTATGCCTGAATTCAAAGGCTGTCATGATGATAAAGAAACCAAATCTTCCTTTGTCATCACCAGAAACCTTTCAAAATAGAAACTGAGAAGATATTGTTTTCTACAAATACCCAGGTGTAAAAATAAGGATAAGGAAACATTTGAGAGAAGATTAAACAGGTCTTAAATGACCATAAGGAAATTTATCACTGTAACTACAAATTAGGGAATTTCCCAGTGAAATGAACATTTTGGAAAGTGAAAAAGTATAGTGAATATACCATTTGAGAATACAATTAATGGTGGTTATTTTCTCCACTGTTGTAATTGCACTGTTAGGATCCATAGAGAGGATTCCTATCATGCTGGTACATCTGACTTATTCTTTCTTATGTTTACAAAAAAAATAATATCTACCTTAAGGGGAGTCAAACTCCTTCAATCAGAGTTAAAGCAGCAGAAAGCAGCTGGATCCTCTAGGATGTGTTTACAGGCAGAACTGTTTTGATTCACATTCTGCTGGCACCTCTGTAACTGGAAAATGTTAAGGTCAAAGCAAGGTGATTTGCTTGCTTTCCTCCTGTGATAAGGCCATTTCAGTTAGGACTCTAATAAAATACACACCTGTATCTTCATACAGTAGCTCAACTAACTAACAATCAAAGCTATTTCTGCATTTGGCATCCACCTGTAGCACTCCAGCAATGCCAGGTTCATCTGCATCCCCACAAAATCTCAGTTAAAGAGCAACCTGGCACATGAAAACCATCAGCTGGAGTCACTTTGTCTCCCTCCTCTAGTGCTGTGTCAAGACTTCACACGTTGGTGCAAGTTCCCTGGGGTACAGAGGGATGTGATCCTGTCTGTGCAGTGTAGGAGCAAGCCAAGGCCAGAGCTGCTCTAACCCACCCAAACAGTACCACAGCTGTATGTGCCATGATAAACAGTAACTCGGGGACATGCTGCCTGTCCCCTGCCCAGCTGACTGCACACACAGGTCACCATTCTCTCTGAATCTGCCTGTAAACTCACAGATCCTACACTGCAGGAAGTTTGACAGACGTGCTTTTATCTAGAAGAAATGATGGATGTTGGCCAGCTGAGAGGCACAGTCACTGCACCTCCTAACACACTGAGACAAAACAGGCAAACCAGAAATATGGCCAGGGATTAGCACCACCTCAGCCAGTTTCACAGCATCCTGGACAAGATTAACCATATCAAACACCAGCTTTTGTTTCAAGGAAAACTGGGTGAAAAACTGATGCACACCTAAAGCTGAAAGGATGCCATTAGTGTTCATAAATCTGTGAAGCTGTAAGTCTCACAAACTTAACACATCACACCAAACTGATTCACACTCATATTGAAAAAGCACACTGGCAAGAAGCCTGAACTTTGGAGCATACCAGGCTGTGCATCCGTGAGGGCCTCTGAAAGGCACACTAAGCTCCCAGCACTGCACAGCAGAGCTGCTCACTCTCACCTGGGAGTGCATTAACAAGCACTGCATTTCCAAAAACACCATATCCTCAGTGACAAGCGTTGTCTTCCCACTGGATTGTGCCATTTCAGAGACTGAAAAAGTCCAAACATCACAAGCACATGGCACACCCAGCCATCCACAGAGCATCCAGAGCAGCTGCAGTGCAGCAGAGCAGAGATCCCTCTGGCTGATCTCGGCTGACAGGGACCTGAGCAGGGAGTGTTCTGCACCCCAGGGCTCTCTCCCAGCCTCCACCAGGAAATGAGCTGCCTAAACAAACACAGCATCTTCCAGCCTGCAATTACTGGATTCAGCTAAATTATGGGGACATAATTATAAAGGAGATAAATCCCAACTTACAGTATCTTTTAAAAGTTGTATACAGTGGATAAATACTTTGAAAGAACACAAAGTATTAGCTGTTTCCCAGAAGTTTTTCCTCCATATTCTGCAAGGAATCTTTTAAAAACTCTAATTACAAGTGATTCTTGCAACAAAAGACATTGCAGAATAGTGGTTATTCATCTGTTGTCTAGAACTAACCAAAATCTGAAATACAGGTCAAGCAAGCATAATAGTTATAAATTTCAACAGACTAAACTCTTCTATAAGGATTTTCACCTCATACCTTAGCATAAGAAATAATAAAATCCATTGACAAGTGCAAATCCAAAGCAGTACAATGGGAGGGCTGATAAAATAAATGTTGTAAAAATTTAGGAAGTTAAGAAGCCTGTTTAGACATCACATGTACATCCCTGCTGTCCTCAGGCTGTTATAAGCTGCCAGAGCAGAGGCTCTGGGGCTGGTTGTTAATTAGTTCCTGGGCATTAGCAGCATAGCAGAGCTTTCACATGCAGTATTTGAGTGTGTACTAGGGAAAAGGACACACCACCCTTGAATTTCTGGACTTACAAGGCACTTTTGCCTTCAAGATAAAAATCTCTGTTCTGGCTATAATTCTGTGCAGGATGCACACCATTTCAGTCAGCTAGAGGGTGGTTCTGGGTGTGGAGATGAGGGCTAAGGCAGCCTCCACGAGCTCCTGTGCGCGGAGGGAAGCGGCCGAACGCAATCCATGCACATCCTGTCCCCCTTCCTCCAACATGTTTCAGTTTGCCCACTGGAGACTTGGAAGTGAGACAGACACGTCAAATATTTGGAAAGAAAACCCTGGCAGGCAGGTGGCTGTTTGCCACACAGACAACAGCAACGAGTTCCTCCAAAGGCCTGCCTGTGTCAGGGACCGGGGAAGGAAGAACCAAGGACCAGCTCCGAGAGAAGCAGCTCTAGAGGTGAGCTGCTCAGAGTTAGCAGTTCCTCATCTCGTGAGAGCCTTCCACCCAAGCAGGAGGCAGCTGCTGGCCTGTGGGATGAGGTCTCCCTGAGTGCTGCACAGATGAAGGAAAGGCTGTCTGAACTTTTCACACCGGGACATTCTGTGAAGTGTGATCCATCAGCTCCCAGGCTCAGGAAAAGGGCCGTGTTTATGCTTCAAAACACAGAAAGTGTCTGCACAGCACAGTCCTTTGTTTCCACCACGCTCAGTCACAACACCTGGCTAGAGAACAACCAGCTTGGAAAGAGAGGATTCAGTGAACTCTGGGGAAACAGCTCCAACACTCAGAGAGGAGCAGAGGATCCCGGGTGTTGCTGCAGCAGCCCCAGCAGGCCAGCCTGGCACGGGTCAGCCTGGCACGGGGGTTTGGGTTTTGGCCTGGGACAGCACGGCACGGGTCAGCATGGCACGGGTCAGCCTGGCACGGGGGTTTGGGTTTTGGCCTGGGTCAGCCTGGCCCGGGCTCCCTTGCAGCCATCTCAGCTGCCCTGACCAACAGCCCCGGGAACACCCGGCCGGGTGAAATCATCACCATCCCACACTGTGCACTGCTGCACAGAAAGAGTATTTTTCAACTTTCTTAAAAAAAACAGACTCTGGAATATCGCCACAGTAAAACATTTTTGTTCTGTTCAATATAACTCCTGTGATGCATTGAGATGCAGAGAAAACAAAGGAAAATTCTGGAAAAATTGCAACAATTTGAATTATCTTTGCTGTCTTAAAAAAAGTAACTTCCTTTAGTGTTTCAAATTTCAGCCTGAAATATATTAATATTTATATTATAGATTGAATCAATATACTAGTAATAAAAAACAATCCAATAATATTCTAACTAATACAATGAACTGTGTCACTAAAGCAGCATCTGCTGGAATTCTAACAAGGCAAGACTTCCTAAATCTAATGCACTTCACACCTCCTAAAAGCAGGAAGTTATGATTCAGGATATCTTTTTTAGTATCTACAACAGTACGTAGGATATTTAAAGTCTACCCATTATGAAGAGCAATAAAAGATTAAGTTTAACAAAAACTGCTCTCCTCCTCCACTGTGTGAGTGCATTTCCAGGCTGGATCGATGCAGCAGCAGCTCCCGACGGACAGTGGGTGGTTCCTTTCAGAGCACTCAAGCTGGCCAAAATAAAACTCAGTGGCTCATCAGACAGATCCAATTCCTGCATTCAGCACACCTTGCTAATTCAACACTTTTTAACTGCGTATCTTCAGGATTTTTTTTTGGTTTTGTTTGGGATTTGGGTCTTTCGTTGTTGCAGTTTTTTGATTTTATCTCAGTGTCAGTACATGACCTCGTGAATTCTTTTCCCGCTTAAAAATAACCTGTGTTCCACAACTAAATTAAAAAACTCTGAGTGTTGAAAGACTGACTACGTCAGCCTGAACAAAAAGCATCCCACAACAGGCAGTGCTCTCTACCAGAACTTCACAACTCCCTTAACAAGTGTCAAGTTCTTGAACCACAGGAAGTTTTTCTGCCAGTCTGTCTCTTGAAGAACAGTAAACTAGAAATTTTTTTTTAAAGTATCTTCTGGAAAAGGATTAATGACAGTGAAATTTCCAAAATCTCAACGTATGTTGTTGCTATGTTTTATGCTAACAAGGGCAAAACTAAGAAAACTCAGAATTTTCTCTCTTTATGTGATAGCCCAAATAACACAGAGCAAACAGGCACATCTCACAAGTCTACAAGGCAGTCTGAGATTTCTACGTTCAAATGTTTTTTCATCTCCCATCTGGAATATAAACATGCTCCCAGGAACAAGTGGTGCATGGTATCAGTCATCTCACTGCCAATATTTTCAATTTCAGCTGAAACATGGAACTGGGTGTTTTCATTCCATTAGTTATGAGGACACAGCTGGATGTGAAGGCTGTGGAGCAGTAACAGGTGGTTAGTTCTGTCAGTGTATCTTCAGTTAAGGCTGATCATTGCACAGCCCAGCAGCCCAGGTTTAGTAGTGGGTCACACACACCCTGAGTTAGGTGTGTATTACCAAAGGCATGTTCTTGTTATCTTCTCCAGTCCTTTCGCCAGTTTGAGTTTTGCCTTTCTGCCTGTAAGCTCTATGGAGCATGGACTTCCCTCTGCTTCAGAGGGTCACATCAATTTGGAGTTTAGGTACCCAAATCTCCTTTCATGATGTGCCATAATTTCAATACTGCTGTGTTATTTCTCAATAAGAATATATGGTAATTTTGTTCTTAAAAAAAAAATGATGAAGATACAAACTCTTTCTGAGATCTGTTTCCCTGTGTACCTTTAGATATCACGCAAGACTCGACCATGAATTAGCAGAAGACAACTGTTGCACACCATTACATAAACAGCCCTGTACACAGAATGTCTCCAATTAGCAGCCCAGTGCTCCACTTGTCCAGCAGGCACTGAAATCAATCACATTACACACACCACCTCGGGTTCATTTTGTGAAACATATGATGCTTCAGCTTTAAGCCTGTCACACTGACGTGGAAGTTAAGGAGCTATCGTTTGTCTGAAATTGCTTCAGAGAGAGGTGAGTTTCTTTGGTTTCAGTTTTCACCAATCAGATTTACCTGTATGGTAACAAATGTGCCAATACTAAATTCACAGACTACACAACAGGAAATTCTGCCAAGGAAAGACAGAGAAGAACATGGGTTTGGAACTGAAAGGTTTCCTTTTGGAGCACCCAGGATGCACTGCCTGCTGCTGCCTTCCTGGGGAAGAGGATGGAAATCCACCACAAACGGGAAATCTCCCCTTCACATCAGATTTCTAGCACAGATGGCATTAAGTAAGATCATATAAAGCAAACTAAGGGATAGATTAGATGCTTTCTATTTGGACACATGTAACGCAAATGCTTTTGAGTACATTTATGAAAACCTGTTAAAAGCAGAGCCCAGATGACAGCCTTTGGCTTGCCACACCACAGACACAACACGAGGAGCTCTCCATAAGAAGATAGAGACATGAAAAGTTTTGGCACCCACAGAAACAAACAGAAATCCAGGAATTTTTTAATGCTTCTTCCTTGTTCCTTACAGCTGGACCTCATGGGACAGAAGGGGATATTTGGCATCACACCACAGCTCCTTCTTTTCCTCACTTGCTCCCAGACCTACTCCTTGTCCTACCTGGCACTAGGAAAACTGCCCCTCCCTGCCTCCAGCTCCTCCCAGGACATTCCCCCTCCTGCTCCTGCTGCCTCTGGAGATGCCCCAGCCAGTCTGAGGGCATCTCCTGGGCCAGCCTGACACAGAGCCACCCCTGCTGCCAGCCAGCACAGGTGCCCCAAGACAAGCAAATCCCACCGGGGCTCCCCCAAGGCACAGTTCACTCATCAGCCGGTGCCCTAAACCCTCTGCACAAGCTCAGCGAGCCCTGGAGGCCAGCTCACCCCAGAGCCTGCACAGGGGCTGTGAACCGCCCGCCCCACACCTCCCAGAGCCACGGGGCAATTCCGAGCACTGCCCACAACCACCAAGCCAGGCACAAACAGTAAACACATTAAAAATCCCCCCACTGAGCTGTGATGCAGAAAGCAAGTTTCAACTTGTACACCTTAAAAGAATTTACAATAGATTCCTTTCTGCTCTTTAATAATGAATTCATCACAATACCAATCAGAACATTAGATCAATTACAATGTTAACTGAAGGTTCAAAAAAACACACTACATGGGGGGGGCTTTATTTTAATTATTTCTTGAATAATGGTTTAATGACCCTCAAATAAAGTAACAACTCCCAGTTTCATTTTCTCCACTAAAATAAAGACATTTTAAATTATACAAGAAAGCAATTAAACAGAAAGTTGACTGGTCTTCAATTCTAAATGCTAGGTAAGAAATCTCTAAAATGATACCCAAAGTAAAAAAAAGAGGGGGAAGACCTGTAAGAGCTGGTTATGGAGACATTTTACAGAAAAACAGCAATTTCTTTTTCTTAATATATTAGAATTGTTTAAAATTAAAGAAGGAAAACACACGTATAACAAAAGTATGCCTTTTAATAAAAACTCTGTTAAAATGGCACCTTATTTAAAGACACAAAGAACGGATCCTTCCCAACTTTCCAAGATCATCTTTGTTTTCCCGTAAGAATGGGATGCAATGAAAAGGACAGAAAACTGAAGAGAGGTCCAGACATTCTCCAGGGATGCTGGCAGCCAAAGGCTCTGCCTTCCTGCAGGCAGGGAGGGAAGGCAAGGAGAGGCAGCAGCGAACTGGCCAGGCAGGTTCTGTGTGCAGCAGACAGCCCTGACTCTCCAGGAAGGAGGGCTGAGTCAGAGCCCAGCCTGCCAGGAGGGCAAGCCTGAGCTGAGCCTCCTCCCTGACCCTGCCGCAGGGCTGGGATCCACATCACCCTAAAACTGAGCACAGGGCTGGGATCCACATCACCCTAAAACTGAGCACAGGGCTGGGATCCACATCACCCTAAAACTGAGCACAGGGCTGGGATCCACATCACCCTAAAACTGAGCACAGGGCTGGGATCCACATCACCCTAAAACTGAGCACAGGGCTGGGATCCACATCACCCTAAAACTGAGCACAGGGCTGGGATCCACATCACCCTAAAACTGAGCACAGGGCTGGGATCCACATCACCCTAAAACTGAGCACAGGGCTGGGATCCACATCACCCTAAAACTGAGCACAGGGCTGGGATCCACATCACCCTAAAACTGAGCACAGGGCTGGGATCCACATCACCCTAAAACTGAGCACAGGGCTGGGATCCACATCACCCTAAAACTGAGCACAGGGCTGGGATCCACAGTCACCCTGGCACAGAGCTGAGATCGACAACCTCCCTGACCCTGGCAAAGGGCTGAGATCCACAACCTCCCTGACCCTGGCAAAGGGCTGAGATCCACAACCTCCCTGACCCTGGCTCAGGGCTGTACCAGCTCCCTGACCCTGGCACAGGGCTGTACCAGCTCCCTGACCCTGGCACAGGGCTGTACCAGCTCCCTGACCCTGGCACAGGGCTGTACCAGCTCCCTGACCCTGGCACAGGGCTGTACCAGCTCCCTGACCCTGGCACAGGGCTGTACCAGCTCCCTGACCCTGGCACAGGGCTGTACCAGCTCCCTGACCCTGGCACAGGGCTGTACCAGCTCCCTGACCCTGGCACAGGGCTGTACCAGCTCCCTGACCCTGGCACAGGGCTGTACCAGCTCCCTGACCCTGGCACAGGGCTGTACCAGCTCCCTGACCCTGGCACAGGGCTGTACCAGCTCCCTGACCCTGGCACAGGGCTGTACCAGCTCCCTGACCCTGGCACAGGGCTGTACCAGCTCCCTGACCCTGGCACAGGGCTGTACCAGCTCCCTGACCCTGGCACAGGGCTGTACCAGCTCCCTGACCCTGGCACAGGGCTGTACCAGCTCCCTGACCCTGGCACAGGGCTGTACCAGCTCCCTGACCCTGGCACAGGGCTGTACCAGCTCCCTGACCCTGGCACAGGGCTGTACCAGCTCCCTGACCCTGGCACAGGGCTGTACCAGCTCCCTGACCCTGGCACAGGGCTACCACAGCCCAGCACCATGGCTGCCAGCCTCCATGGCACAGCTGAGCCCCCGTAAGACACCACTCACTGACCCTTCTCCTTCAGCCTTCCCTTTCAACAACAGTCGGGGATTCCACTATCAAAAAAGAAACTAATTAAGGTCTTGTGAATATGATGGATTCCTTCCTTTCTTCTGAAATCCAGGCCTCTCTTGTCTGTATCAAAATAAAGTACAGAGGTACTATGGGCAGCAAGTGAGACAGGAGCAAAGGTCTGAACACTGCTGCCAGCTGCAGAGATTTAACTGACAAGACACTGGGATTTTCTTCCATGCAAGCAAAAGCTTTGGGAAGGTCACCAGAGGCAGTTTTTGGCTGCCTTAATTCACCTCCTCCCCTCCCTCTGCAAACCTCACCCGAGCAGAATAAATGAGTATTCTGTTTGGATAAAAGAACATGAGAAGTTATCCAATGAACTAGGACATCTCATAGGCCTTGGGAGAAGCAGCTGAGAATCAGCAAAGCTCCCAGGCATGCCCAGAGACTGCTCAGTGCCATCATCCCCTCCAGCTCCATTCCCAAGTTCTGCTGCCAGAGCCAGCACAGCCTGCTCCTCGGGAAGGGCCATTTCCACAGGCCCTGGCTCGGGGCTTGGCTGGGGTTGTGTGTTTACTCTCCATCTCCACAAGCATCTGAACTGCCTTGTTGTCAGCAATATTGCAATCAAGGAGAGGCAAGCAGCAAGAGATAGCTACCGGCCATGCCCAACAGCCCAGTTTCACATCTGGCTTTCTGGTCACTCACACAAAGCTAAGCCAGGCCTTTCTCTTTTTCCCATCTCATTACTAAAGTTTGAACCAGCTTCATTTTGGACTGACAGTGCATATTCATATTCATAAGGATTTGACATCTTATTTTTGCTTGAGAAAAAAAAACAAACCAGCAAACCTAACCAAAAATGCTGAAAATTCCGGAATTCTGACGCGCACCAACGCAGGCTCCCTGGGAGATGTCCTCATGCCTGTTGTACAAGGTAGCAAAACACATTCCTGCTGTAGCAGGTGCTGGCAGCAGTGTCCCACACAGCCCTGGCACAGGGAGCTGCTGTTCCCAGAGGACAGGCTCCCAGCTGCCCGCTGCAGCCCTGCTGGGCACAGGGGCTGAGTGTGCCGGGGCAGGGGCACTGTCACTGTCCCTGCCGGGGTCCCAGTGCAGGGCCCAGCCCACAGCCCCTGCCAGGACAGCTCTCTGCTGTCCCCTGCTCAGCCACACCGTGAGCTGAAAAGGAGGGGGACAGACAGAGTGACAGAAAGGTAACTGAGAGCAACACAGACCATGGCCACAGCAGGCTCACAACCGTGCTTCTGCAGACAAGTATCCCGAGTTCTGCTTGCTTTTTGAGGGGACTTTTCTGTACCACATTGCACTGAGAATGCCCTGGTACTGAAGCAAACTACTCTTCTCTCAAACTCCCTGAACTCCCTGAAGCAGCCACTGCTTTCCTGCACCAAACAAATAAACAAATGCTGCAGGACTTGATTATTTTCAGCATCACAATTAGGAAAAAAAAAAGCCCCATAACAAAATTAGACATTACTCACATAGTTCCATTGTTCAGAACTGCTGTAGCTCTTCATCTGTACTAAACTGATTGAAATAATCTACATAAAGTGAAGCAGAAGTACATGAAGTTCTTATTTATGTTTTCTGTTCATTTAAACTGCAGCTTTTCTCCAGTCTTCTCTCAGTGCATGTGGATTTCTATACTAAACACCAAACACACAAACACGCATTACTAATTAAGATTACTATTATTTGTACATAGCATATGGTAACACTGAATATGAAAAATGCCTCAAAATGCACTACAGATGCTATTTTGCTATTGCAAGAAGCTTCTATAAAAAGGTAACGTATCATGTAGCTTTCCTTGTTTACATTCTGTGACTGAATTCAACAGTTCACTATAAAAGGATCCTGCACTACTACCAAAAAATGCAAACTCCAAAAGGTGTCATCTTGTTGACATTCTGAGAAAAATTAGCACAAAATTCCCTCTCTCATAGAAGATGACTCCCACAAAACTTTCTTCAAGTGTTTTAAAGCAGAACTTCTGATATCAGTACTGCTATTTATGTTGAACATCTAACAAGATGAAAGGGAAAGAGTTTTTACTGGAAAGGGCCTATCAGCTTTTCTACCTTAATTAAAAATATTAATAGCATCTTATTCCAGCCACAATAGAGCGCTTCACAAGCAATTTCAACAGGAGAAAGTAACTGCTATCTACCTTCCCACAGTCAGGTTACATTTACTTGGATGTAACACTGTAATGTCTAACAGAAACATTACAGGATACAAATACCAACGAAAGCTTTTTCCCCCAAAACACACTCCCTCCCCACTTTAGACATGATGAACATGACTGAATTACTGTCTCTTCATAAACTAAATAAGTACATTCAGTAGATTCACATATTTTTATCACAACGAACAAATTATTTGGTGCTGACCTCAAAAATAGTTATTAATCAAGGGGAAAAATCTTCATCCTTATCATCCTCTGAGCTCTAAACTCTAATTTACCAAAAACTGACAATGCTGAAAAAACTGAGGAGCCAGTTCATGCAACACTAGTGCTCTCAGTCCAACCACACCTTTTCCTTCAAACAGTCGAATCTGGAAGCAATGACTAATGTAAAATTAACAGGGAGCGGGAGGCTGTTTAGAAGAGGAAAAAAAAAGGTACAAAGGTCTGTGGGTCAAACTGAGGCACTTCAGAAACACTCAGTTCCTTGAGTGAACTGGTGATGCCTCCTGAGTGTCAGCCGGGAGGAGAAATGGACCGGCGGGGGCTTGAGTCATCAACTCCGGTATTTCTGTGCTCAAACAGCCTGGGTTCAGCATCAGCATTTGTTTTATTGCAGCGAGACTTCATTTCCCAGCTCTCCCAGCCCAAGGCACGGCAGTCGCACTCGGTCACCGGCACCTGCAGAGCACTTTCTGTTCTCGCACACTGCAGCGTGCCCGAGGCACGGCCAGCCGGCGGCACGGCCACGGCCGCCCCCGCGGGCCACGGCTGCGCCCGCGCTGCTCCGCTCCCAGCCCCGCGCACGGCGTCGGAGACACGCGGGGAAAACACCGCACAAAGTTCCTACAGCCCCAGGAGCCGCGCTCCCGGTACGCGGGCCGAGGATGCTCCGCGGCTCCCCGGTACTCGGCGGGAGCGCGGCTCGGTCTGCGGTCACGCGAAGGGTGGAAAATCCATACGGAAAACCCGCGCAGGGAACGCCGCGACGGCAGCGGGGTCAGGGACCCGCGGGAACACCGGGGCGGCAGCCGAAGCCCGGGGCTCCGGGGAGCAGCGGGACGGGCGCTGGGCCCCGCGGCCGCCCCGTGGGGA
>VZTB01001873.1:280344-295135 GCA_013397245.1 Thryothorus ludovicianus
GCTGCTGCGCCGCGTTAAACCCGCCAATGGCGGCGCGACTTGAGGTTGCCGTGGTTACCGATGCCGTGTGGGGAGACGGCGCGGACGGGACGGGACGGACCCAGCCCAGCCCAGCCCGGCCCCAGCCCAGCCCGGCCCGAAGGCTCCGCCGGGAGCGGCCTGACGGGACCCGCGCTGTGCCCGGGGCGGCCCCGCAGAGCGAGCCCTTAGGGACAGGAGGCTCCTCCGGCGCTGCCCGCCGGACCCGCCGCGGTGAGTGTCCGAGCGCGCCGGGGGCGAGCTCTGTGCGGGTGGATGGAGCCGCCGGTTGCTAAATGGCCAGTGCGGGGTGCCCGTGCCGCGGGGCCGGCCGC
Organism: Thryothorus ludovicianus; assembly: GCA_013397245.1. Lineage (NCBI taxonomy): Eukaryota > Metazoa > Chordata > Aves > Passeriformes > Certhiidae > Thryothorus > Thryothorus ludovicianus. The sequence goes on from VZTB01001873.1 coordinate 280,698, forward strand.
CTCCTGCCCCGCCGAAGGAGCCGCCCGGAGCTCCGGGGCTGTGCCGGGCCGAGAGCCGGACCCGTCTGCCCGCGTGTGGCGGGACCGGCAGAACGCACCGCCCGCGGCGCTGCTCTGACCCGACGGACCAAGCCCAGGTGCTTGGGAAAGATGGGAAAACACTTCCCATAGTGCTTTAACATCCCACCATTTTAAGTTTCCAGTAGCAGCCGAACTCTCTTGATGGCGTGTGAGGAGTCATAGACGTAGAAAAGAAAAGCCAGTATCTCTAAAAGCGCAGTAAAACCTTTCAATTACAGGCTTTGGGCGTGTTGAATTCTTGATCAAAGTTTTGCAGCCATGCCTGTCCCGAACTCGGTGTGTTCCGGGGCTCAGGCTGGGGCCCTTCCTCTCCTTCCAGCCTCCCAAGCAGACTGTCGCGGTGTATCCCGGGCGTGACTGTCGCGGTGTATCCCGGGCGTGACTGGCTTTCCATTTACCAATTCCTGCCCTCCCGTCCTGCAGGTACGATAGCGATCGACACTCTCCGCTTCATTGAATTACACTGTAAATGGCTAAGAGGGGCCGAAACCAATCGGCCGCTTGAATCAACAGCTCTTGCTGTCTCAAGAGGTTGTGTTATTCACCCTCTTCACCTGTTGTATTGATGCAGATGGTGTAAAAACCTGCTGTGAAGGAACATGACGAAAGTATCCGCATTGTAACTTCTGTCTGTTTCCATCCAGCTCAGTTTTTCGGTTTAGTGCTTGATGGAGGGGACCATAGCTTTATTTTAGGCATAAGGACACGTGAACTCACGATGTGGTTTAATTGCTGCTAATGCCGCAGGTAGAACTATGTCCTTTGTTACCCTCTGCTTAGGAGGGAGCTGAACACGGAGAGTCACCTTTAAACTCATATAGTCCCTTCTCTGAATTTCCCACTTGAAATGTAATCTGCTACATGGAAACCACGTAGGCTATTGGTAAGAAGTTTAATCTCTGAGGGCTTTGTTGCTATTTGTATAATTATTTATATGTTGAATAATGCAGTAGGAACTCCTACATGATGATGATATCCACATGGAAAATGCTTGGCAGCTGCAAACAGGAGTCTTGAGTCCTCAGTGCTCTGAAAAATCTCATGATTCACCATGTGAACTACAGATAAATTATTACCAAACCAGAATGGTGGTCTCTGTCTAGGAAATGGGAAACAGGAGCTGAGGGGAATAACAGTAGAAACTTAGTAAAATAAAGAGTAACAGGTGTGAAATAAAATAAGTGGGGGAAATGTCAAACAAGAGAGGAAAGATAAAATGTGAAATAACTAGATCTAGAATAAAGGGAGGAGAAAGTGCAGGATGTGTGAGAACTGTGACCTTCCTCAGCTGCAAGGCTGCTTCTACCAAAGGTGTACTGGATTGATTAAAGTAGCTCCAAATCAGTCTCAGCTGGTTTTCACTTGTAATTTGGGTGTTGTTATGCTGGCTTGGCTTTTACAGGTAACAGCTTTTGGGAAATGAGGGAGCTTACTTGGCCCCCAGTAATGGCACTATTCCTGGGTGTCCTGTGGGAGGCACAGGCCACAGGAGGTGGCACGATGGCATCCCCAGCCCTTCCCGGTGCTGGGTGGCTCCAGGTGGTCAGCATCAGGCTGTTCCAGTGCCCTGCATCCCAGCGGAGCCACGCATGGCAAGGTCTGGCTGTGCTGTAGAGTTTGTCTTTGGGGGGACAATGGGAAAGGGAAAGAAATACTGTCGGGAAGGAGAAAGGGATCTTGAGTTGGTTTTGGCACAAAAGAAGTAGAAGGAATTGAAAGTAACATTTTGAGGTCTGTCAGATTTGGAAATATGTTGAATGACTGTCAGTGAGGAAAAGCTGTTTCATTCTGTGTGGTATTAGTCATCCCCCCATGGCTGGTTTGTTTTGGCACCCTGAGCAGCCAATGCATTATCGAATTGGCTGCTGTGTGTCCCTGCAATCCTGTCCAGCAGGGGTGACACAGGCTGTGGAAAGGCACCCCGTTTTAACTTTCCACTGCAAAGGGCTGCATGGAGGGTGATTGTTTGATTTCTTATTCCATTAGCTGATAGTGGCCTTTGTCAAATATACGTTTAAATTCTTACATAATTTTTAGAATCGGTAATAAACAAGTACAGTTTCTGTTTATTCACCTTTGTCTGAATGTGACTTGCAAGGAAGATGGTCTGTTTTCTTCTCATCTGGAAAGCCATGATTCCACTACGTTTGCAATTTGCAATAACCTAGTCTATATCTTTCCTTTAGAACTGTACTGGTTTCTCTTGAGCCTTAAATCCAACCCCTTAAGTTAACTGTGCTCATCTTCCAGTGGTTTAGATGCAATGTTGGTAACAGGTATTCATTAGATGTTTGCTGCTGTTGTGCTTCTTCAGCATTTCCAGTCATTAATATGTTTTTCTGCTTTGCTTAATCTATTTTGAAATTATTCCATAATTGAGCCTTGCTTTTTCTATATATATTCCACAGAGATTCACAGTCCTTACAGAACATTGACATGTCTATCTTTTAATTTTAGTATAAATATCAGTCACAAAAACAGTGCTCCTTTGTTTCTTGGTGGTTTTTTGGTTTAATTTTTTTTCTGCTTTTTGTTTTGTTTTTGTGAATTTGGTTGGTTTGGTATTGGGGGGTTATTTGAGGGAGGCTGGGGGTGTGATTTCTTCTGGAAGCTATTTAATACAACCCACTTTAACTGTAATCTCTTCCAGATACTGAAATTATAAACTTTTGGGGAAAAAAAATATATCTGGAAACTCTGTGATGCTCATGGCAGGCTAACACGACACATGAGCAGCTGTTTAGTGCTTGCATGAGGAGTTATTTAGATGTGTGGGGTATTTTCCTCTCATTAAAACCTACAATTTGATTTCAAAAGTGACTGCAAGCCATCGTGTTGATGTCACAGCAACTCAGTCACTCACAATACAATTGATTTTGGGTAATTTTGAAACTGTAGTTTCATTTGGTATAGAAAGCACTAAATGTTCTCCTGCTTTTTATTGTTTAGCTGAGGAGGCAAGGCACCTAACAGGTGTATTTCTGAGGAAAGTGGTGGGCTGACATTTTGCTTTTTCAGTGAGGGCTTTTATAGAAACGTTCTGTTTCAGGCGGTGCCATTCGAAATTACTGCTCTGCCGTGGATTGATATTACTCTTTCCCTGTGGTAAAACAAAACATTGAGGAAAACTCTTGGATACTGGCAGGTTGTTTGCACTCTCTTTATTCTTGCTTTGAAGCATCAAGTAGGAGTATTTGACTGTAGATCGTGCTCGGTGCTCAGCATGCCCTCCACGCAGGGCCCTGTGCCCTGGCTCTAGCCCAGCCTCCGTGGAAGGACAAGGATGCCCTGTGATGATAACTCTCTCCAGCTCTCCCAGTGCCAGCCAGGACCCTGCAGCCGTGCAGGGAGCTGCGTTACAGAATTGATCCAGCTTCCCCAGAAACCTCCCTGGTGTGTGTGCCCCTGTTTTCTCAGTTGGCTCCATTTTCCTGAGCACACCGTTCCTGCCTGCAGTGCCTGCACCGAGGAATGTGCAAGCAGCCACGTGCAGCGGGAGTGGGGGCTCCTCTTCTGGCAGGAGCAGGAAGGGTTTTGCCCTGGATACCTGCTCCAGTACAGCGGAGGAGCTGCGAGGAGCAGCAGCTCGCTGACCTGCGGTGGGAGCTCAGTGAGCTTCCCCTGCGAGCCCCAGGGATCCTGTCCCACTGTCCTGTCCCAGCTGGAGCGTGCTGCAGTGAGGGAGTCACATGTGGGGCAGCAGCAGAAGGCCTGTCCTTAAGTCAGCTGTGCTGCTGAAGCCAGCTAATGGTGCAACAAGGTTTCTGCGGGTGTGCACCTGTAACTCAGAGCTCCTGTTGCTTATTGCAGCTTGGCAACAGCCAAGTGGGTGATTTGGAGGAAAGGCGGTAGGAAATGCTGAGTGGCATGTCCAGTAAAGACAAGGTCATCAGCAGTTGGTCTGTTCTGTGGATTTTCAGGTCCTAAGCTTGTAATTGTTGTGTAAACAACCTTAAAAAAACACAACCAAAGCTCACAACTCCTCCTAAAGCCCAAGAGAAATTAAAAAACCCTCACCACCCCAGGTCTGGGCAATGCAGGTACTTCTATCTGCTCAAGGAGATGGGGAAGGTCTGCTAAAATCCTTTGCAGTTTCTACCAACTGCTACGGTTGCTGAACAAAATATTACCCATCTTCTTACTAGTTTGTATATGAGGCTGGAAAAAATGTTGAGAAATTAACCATATTGTAATCTTTCTTACCAAAACAGGGATACAGTATGTCAGACTGAAATCTAGAGTTACTTCTGAATAAGGAGGCAATAAAGAAAATATATATACAGAAAGATTATTTGATTCATGTTTACTGACTATATATTTCTAATGGCTGTGACTGAGAAGCCCCAGACAAGGATGGGTTCCTTTTTGTAGTAGGATATCAGACAACATTATGCAATAATTTAAAGTGAAGTTGTGCCAAATGCTTCCCTGCACATAACTCTGGGAATTTGGCCTAGCAGAACTGGCAAAAGCTGTACAGAATGATACTGATGCTCCTGACAAAATAAGCTGCAGTGGCTCCTAAATCACATGAATTATCTGTCCCTCTGGCTTGTCTCTCACAGGCTGCAGACAAACGTTCTGCTCTGACTCCCGCTACACTACTCAGACAAAAATCGTCTGGGCTGGCTTAAAGGACAGTGCCCAGAGCAGCTGGTGCCAGCACTGCCTCACGAGGTCCCTCAGGCTCCTCTCTGCCCTGTGGTGTTTGCCCTGGCTGTGTGTCCCACCTGCAGCTCGGGGTGGGCAGGGATCTGTGGGCAGCTGAGACGCAGAATTGCTCTGAAGTGTGATCACAGGTGTGCAAATGGCTGCAACTCCAGACAGCCCCAGCTCCTCGTAGGTTCAACAGGGAAAAGCAGCTTGGCTTAAGGAGAAACTGGACTTAGAGTCACATGTTCTTGAAGCACTGTTAAAGTGTCCTGCCAACAACATAAACTAAGGCAGCTGACTTCAGCCAGCAGTTCATTAGGAAATGCGTGCAGAAATTGGGCTGTCAGCAGAGCTGTGAGGAACAGGCCTCCAGCAGTGGGGCAGGGAACCCTTCCATACAGATTTGGGTTTGATGAGTAAAAAACATCAGTAACAAACTTGGCATGAAAATGGAATAGGAGGAAATGCCTTCATTAAAAATACTACACAGAAGTCAACAGTATAGCCAGAGGCATGTGCAAAAGTGAGGACAACTTAAAATTACCTTTTTAATTCCTTAAGTAAGGAACCTGACTCCTGTTTCCCTTCCTTCTTTGACAAAATCTGAGATCTAGCTAAGTATAGAAAATGAAGCCATCATGACTCTAAAACTGTGTATTTCCAATGGTGCATTTTGCAGCAATGGAAACAAAATCACATTGATTGGTTTATCTGAAGAGTGATGGGGCTGTGATTTAACAACTGGAATCCAGATATGTTGCACAGATTTTTATAAGTCCAGTCATCAGCAGATTTTTGTTCTTTTTTTCTTTTAAAGTGACTCAATGACTTCGACCTGCTCTGAGCTTCTTTAACTGTCTTCCATTGAATTTCTGCCTCTACTTAGTATTGACTGTTTCAGTATCTGATTCAGTACATGTGGTGCTTCTTGCAGAACACATTGTTCTGCTGCAGGTCCTTTTGAGGTTTAGCTCCTTAAGTAACCCTGCCTGTAAAATTGCATTTTTATTCCACTGGACCGGTGGTGTTATATGTGGAATCTATCTCTGAAATTCCTGTGGTACAGTGCAAATCCTGCCTCTTAAACAAGTGCACAGTCCAGGTACCTTGTTGTATTGCAGGGAATGTTGATTCTCTGCAGTTTTGTGTTATAGCATCTTTGCTTCTGTTGTGCTAAGTGAATTCTGTAGATTCAAGTGTTTTTTCTGATGGATGCAGAGCAGCAGAGGAGTGAGTTTCTCACTGCACCATTCCAAACAAGCCTTTGGACACAGCCTAGCCAGTAGCAGGTGTGCTTTACAGGCCGGGCAGCCACAGGTCAATTTAACTAAACATTTATTATTTCTTAAGTAATGAAGAAAATTGTAAGGTCCTATAATGGATAACTCAGCCTCGCATCTTCCAATTATTCTTTCATATGCTCAAGCACATGGTTTAGTTTTCTAGCTTTTGTTGTACATGGAGGAAAAAATAGAAATCTAGGTAGAACATTAATAAAAAACAAAATATGACAAAATTCTGCAAATCTCTTGTGTTACAGAAGTCTGTAAAGGATGCCTCAGAATTTTTAACTTTAGCCAGCAAAGCTGGGCTTTGTTCAGGTTTGTGCCAGGAATTGCACAATTCCTGAGGAGCTGTGGCTGTCCCTCCCTGGAGGGGTCCCAGGCCGGGCTGGTCAGGGCTGGGAGCACCCTGGGATAGTGGGAGGTGTCCCTGCCCATGGGTGGGCTTTAAGATCCTACCCCAAATGCTCTATGATTAACTACTCAAAGCATCAGAGCATTTTCCCATTCCATCCTCTTTCATCTGAGCCTTGCAATTGCCACGTGTGCTGACTGCAGCAGGCCAGCTGCGTTTGGTCACTGAAAATGGATTGTGCACATTTTGTTCAAAACAACATAAAATGCCACCTGACTCACTTGATTCAAGGTGACGTGGGTGACTTCATTTCTCACCCTTTTTATGTCAACTTATCAACTTCTAAAACATTTACTTCCTTTTTTTAATCTGCTTGTTTCAATGCTTTTTCTAAATGTTCCTAAAGTTTATTTCCTCTTGGATTTTCTAAGAATATTCCAAGAATGGAGGGGGACTGGAGTTCCCTTGTGATGTGCAGATGAGCTGTTCCCCACCACTGCAGTGTGACAGAGCAGTCCATGAAGCTGATTGTTTTAAGTGTTACTCAAATTGATCTTCCTACTTTGGATTAAGTTTTACTTAATGAGGAAGTAATGAGATTATCATAGACAAAAAGGACTATGTCTCTTTTGGGAACATACCATTTCTGAGACTTGACTTTATTTCAAAGAGAGCTATAATTCTTTCTTTAGGGGAATGTAAATTTAAATTACAATCAAACAATGGGATTTTTCTAGCAACTGTTTTGACACCAAATGATAGAAGTGTTATACTGTGTATCCTCTTCCCGGGGAAAGGATTGGCTGCTGCAAGATTAACACGTTCTGGATGGGTGCCATTTTCAGATAGTTAGTTCAACTAGAAGAGAAAGGATCTGATTAAGGGATCAAGCTCATTATTTGTTTGTTGTTTGTACTCCACGCCCTACAATGGCAGTGAATCTTTGCCTCTTTCCCCTAACAATAATTAGGATCAGAGGGTTCAACAACTGCCTATTAATATTCCTTTTCTTTAAATGAAAACATGCAATTAATATTTCCATTAAACTTTAAAATCTTTTTAAAAGCCTTCCACAAAATATTCAAGGCATAGAGAGATATTCAAAAGAGAGCACTGAGAATAAGGGACTTCTGCGTTTTTGGATTTTTTCTGAGTTTGTATTTTTTAGGAACATCTGCTCTAATGTATAATCCAAGTTCCTATTGATGCTATGCTCCCAGTTCCCAGTGTGGTTCAGCTCAGTGTGGTTTTTCAGTGCTGTGCCTACAGTATCACATGAGCCCCAGAGAGGATTGACTGCAGCACCTGCTGCCACAGCATCCCACATCCTGCACTCACACAAACCCCAGGAGCACCTGCTGTGCTGCCACTGGAGAGGAGATTCAATTGTGTTTTGTGAAGACTTGATTCATGTTATTGATTTTTACATTTAATAATGTGGGTGATTTAAAACATGCACAAGAAATTGTTTCAAAAGGCATGTCTGGGTCATTGAGCACTGTGCTTCCCTGCCAGAAATCCATCTGCCCTTTGCTTGATGAGCAGCACTTTAGCTGGGAGGAAAGAATGGCACTTGTGACCCTGATCTGCAAAGATTTATGGATGCAAACAACTTGTTGAATCGAGACAGTGGAGTTGGGCTCTTGTAAAATCCCTGGTTAAACTCACTGGGAGCACTCACTTGTGGAACCAGGGCCTGGCTCAGGCCTGGCTCATCCCCAGGAGCAGTCTGTGGCAGGGACCAGGCTTTGCTTCCTCCAGGAATGCTGACTGACACTGGAGAGTTGAATTTCCATTCGAATGAAAGGAAGGAGGACCTTGCCTCAATATTGGCTATTCCCATTAGTAAGCATAAACACAGGTCATATACCTGAGACACCAACAAGGGCTTGCTTTAAGAATGCACTGGAGAGTTTGGGTAAATTTGAGATGAAATCTTTTAAGAGATCTCATTTTTATTGCCTAAAGAGTTCAGTGAATAGTGAAATACTAAATTGTCAGAGGAAAAGAAAGACAATTGATAAACCTTGTGCTCTTTACTGCTGCTAAAAGATTTAGCTGTGGTTGGCTGTAGGCAGGGCTGACTTGGCATTCTCGGGGGACAGGTTTCTATGTACAGGGACTTTGCTTGGTGGCTGGCTTATCTTTTGCACTTTTTCTCTCTAAGATGCATCAAGACTCCCAGCCTACAGTCTGCAATGAAGTTTGAGCAAAGTTTTGAGGCAGGGTACTGGAATTTGGGCTTAGATGGATTTTTACAGTATTGGAGAGGTTTCTATCTGCATTAAAGCAGAAATAAATTTGACTGACTGTACTTTTATCATTTTGATTAGTACATTTGCTAGTTACTGAAGATAAAATGCAGATTTATATGGATCTTGTCCTCTTCCAAAACCATCTTAGCATTCACTTTCAATGTTTTAGTGAGGTCATAATGCTGAATAATAGAAAATAATGCCTGTGAAAGGCTGAGATCAAGTGCAGACGTATGACATCATTGTGGAAGAGAGAAATGGGTTGGTTAGAAGGGAATAAGAACTTGGTTCATCAAACACAGTAGCCCTAAATTTACAGAAAATGGCTAGTAATTTTTTTTGCATCAGTTCTGTTCTCGAGATGTATTCTCTTGGTTTCTTTTGAAAGGAGGTGAAGCTAAGGTCAATATGTGTGAAGTTTTGTTGAAATACTGGCATTAAATCAGAAACATGTCAGTAGGAAGAAGATATTAACAATTTTCCAAATGAATAAATAAATAAATAACCCAGAGGGGCAGCTCTGCTGCTGCTAATCTTACTAGTATCCATAGTTATTTTTCAAAAAGGACAGCGTGTCTTGTGTTAGAAGCTTGTCATTTAAAGCTGGCCAGATGGACCCAGATTAGGATGATGGTTCCCAAAATGTGTAATACAGGAGAATGACGCTGATGCGGCAGCTGCGCAGGGAACTGTAATAAAAGGCTTTAATAGAGAGAAGTGGCTGTGATGGATCCAATCTTCTTAGAGCTTTTGAGTACTCCCAATTTTCCATCAATGTTATTTTTGCCTTCATTATATGGTGTAGATGAGAGTCACTGTAGCACTCCCTTCCCAAGTTTAGCAGGAGGAGCAGTGCTCAGATGGTCAGAAGCAAAGCAGCAGGAGGAAGCCTGACTGTCTGTGTCCTGTCTGGATGCACAACGTCAAACAGCTCACAGGGAAGGACACTGTAAACTGTCTGCAGTCACAGTCTCACCTTTTATTGGACTGACATTAAAGCTGTCTGTCAGAGTTGTTCCCTTTACATTTCTTCTGCCGCTCTTCCTTCCCACCTTCCTGTTGCATTGTGCCATCCTTGGAATTTGTAGGGATAAACTGGTTCATCTCACTAGAACAGTGAGGAAGTAACTCCACAAATTAATAAATTTCGCTGCTGTGCTACTTGCTGTGTTGCTCCTTGCTGTGGGACCAGGCAAATGTCAAAGGCATGACAAAGATGGAATTTTGTGTGTATGAAATTTTGGCACAGGATGGCTGGGTTTGAGGGAGAGGGTTCATGGGAGCCTTGCTGGCCATGACCTTCCCTTTCTGCTGTGACTCAGCTGTGGATTCAGTTCAGCTCAAGCACCCCAGGTGGATCCATTGCTTTTTTTTCTGGGGTGACACCAATGCATGCCTAATTGAAAGTAAGGGGTTTGGCACATAAAAGGCATTATTTTACTGTGTTGTGTAACTCATTGCATCTGGAACATCCTGTTTGACCCATGATGATGTGGGTACTTGACATGTGCTGCTCAGCAAGAGTTGAGCCACTGCTGCCCAGCAACTGACCTGGTTTCACAGGTGTCACTGCAGAGGAGGTTAAAGCCACCTAGGCAGTCTCCAAATGTAAGACAAGAGTGATCTTTTCAGGCCTAATTTCTATAAAGCAAAGAACACTTCAAAACCTGATCTTACATTGAGATTGAGGGACTGATATTTCGAAAAGCACAAAGCAAAGAGTAGATGAGCTATGTCACAGCATTAGAGATTCATCAAGGAAACAGTATTGCATTTTCTTGGCTGCTCATACCATTGTATGAGGCATGTGAAATCTCTCCTAAAGTGAAAAACAAACTTGAGGAATTTCTAATTACATTTTTTGTGAGATGTACCTCTTCTCAGAAAGCAATAGATATTTTTGAAAGTGTTTTTAGATTGCATCCACAATTCTCAAAGCATATGGTTGTTTCTCAACAGGTATAAAAAATACATAAAAAATCAAGATGGGTGAACTGGACCATGGAACATTGTTTTCAGATCACAGGATTAGTGTTGGAGGTATGTATGCTACCATGTTTAGATTTAATTGTGTTCTCAGCAGTTTGTGAAACACTCTGCAATTAATAGCCTCATATAGGAGCTACTACAGTGCTCTGGTTATGGTTTGAGTTGGGAGGGACCTTACAGCCCATCTCATCCCACCCCTGCCACAGGCAGGAACACTTTCCACTGTCCCAGGGTGCTCCCAGCCCCTGTGCCCAGGCTGGCCTGGGACACTGCCAGGGATCCAGGGGCAGCCACAGCTTCTGGGCACCCTGTGCCAGCCCTGCCCACCCTCCCAGGGAACAATTCCTTCTTTAGTTCCTGTCTGCACCCGTCCTCCTTTCAGGTGGCAGCTGTTGCCCCTCGTGCTGTCACTTACAGATCCTGGTGAAGAGCCTTTCTGTTTCCCATGTAAGCCCCCATTACATATGGAGAGGCTGCAATAAAGTTTCCCTGCAGTCTCCTTTAGCCAAACCCCCTCACATCCCTCAGCCTGTCCTCACAGAGAAGATTCCAGCCCGTTCCCATGGGCTCTGGGCCAGGTGCCTGTGCCCCTGTGCCCCATCCTGGGGCTGCTGCTGCTCTCTGCAGGTCCAGGTACAGAACACCTGCCCTGGCACTGCCCTGGCACTGCCCTGGCTCTGCCCTGGCACCTGCCCTGGCACTGCCCTGGCTCTGCCCTGGCTCTGCCCTGGCTCTGCCCTGGCACCTGCCCTGGCACTGCCCTGGCACTGCCCTGGCTCCGCCCCGCCCCCTGCCCCGGCTCTGCCCTGGCTCTGCCCTGGCTCTGCCTGTCCTGCAGGCCAGCCCCAGGCTGGCTTGCTGGCCTCCAGGGGCAGCTTGCCAGTTCATGCCCAATTCTTTTGGCCACAGGATTCCCAAGATGCTGCCCCAGGGCTACTCCCTGGGCCGAGTCTCTGCCTGTCGTGGGGCACTGCCTGGCAGGGGGACTTGGACAAATCCTTCCATGGTCTGCAGATGTGCTCTCAGGCTTTGTGCAGGCATGTAGCAAATGAAAATCCTGGGGGAGGCTTAAAGGGGGATCGTGGGATGGCCCTGCAGGATTTATTTTACCTTTTACCCCTCTGTGAAACCAGGCAAGCACTTCCAGCCACGGGGCTTAGTAGGGAATGTGGAAACATAATGGCCAATTTCACTACTAAAGAAAACCAAAGCAGGGCTTGTAGGGAAATGCCCATCCCTTATCCCTGTAAGCCTCGAGCTTATGCAGGATGACTGAGTATCTGTGCAGGCTTCACTGTGCTAGGGCAAAAGTTCAGGTGGTTCATTTGCAATTGTAATTGTACCTCAATTGTATACCTTTTAGAAAAAAAAACTGCTCCCGTTGCTCAACCCATGCAATAAACATTGTGGCAGTTTTCCAATCAGTGCAAGAAAAGGATGCATTTATTGAAACTTGGGTATTTCTGTATTAGAAGTTATTACAATGCCTGTAAACACAGTTTAAAATTAATTAATAACTAAATTCACATTTGAGCCATACTTTTCAAATTAGCTTTTTGTAAACAGACAACTGATTACTGTTTATTATATAATTTCTGCTAGTTTGATTAAAACTGTCTATCAACTAACAATATCAGTATGAAAACTTAGTGTTGAAAACATTAGTTCTGATTTCTATCTATAGAGCTTTCAGTTTATGCCTCACACTTGGATTATTTCTCAAGAATTTGAAATGACCCTATGTGTTTTATATGATAACTAGACAATTTGGTGACTCCTGCAAGAAATGCTCTTTGCAGCCAGAAGTACAAACCTGTTGACTACAAACATCTGTATGAACTTGCTGCAGAGGCAAAAATGGCCTCTGCACAAATTCAGCTAAAGGTATGATTTTTGTTTCATTTGTAATATGAATGCTTTTGAAATTCAGTGATCATGTTTCTTGTCCCTGCCCCAAAGAATCTGAGAATTAATTGGGATCACCAATTTCCTAAACAACGTTCAGTCAGTTTCAAATATGAAAGTTTATCACAGCTATACTGGGAATTGGATGTGTTAATGTCAATGTGTGGACTATCAGAGGTGCAAATATGTGTGGGTTCTACTTCCTCAAAAGACAGGAAAAATTTGTACTTTACTGCCTTGAGGGAATTCACACAAATGTATTACATAATCCTGGGGGCAATGTAGAATTTATGGGATTAAATGTGAAGGGAAGACTGATCCAGGAATAAAAAGCCAAGCAAAAAGTTATGAAGAGAGGATTTCCGAAAGTCAAGCAGAGGTAGAGCTTAAAAAAAAGATTTAAAGTGTTTAATAGCCATAAAATGTAAATGTAGAGCAGACAGAAAGGTATTTATTGGTGTACAACATCTCAAGGGGTGAAGACAAGAGGAGCCTTATTTAATACTAGGGAAGGGTGACAGTGAATGAGAGGAAAAAAATACACACTTTGTTTATAATATTGCTTCCTTTAGTGTAAGTATCATATATCAAAAATTCTGACAGATATTGCTTCATGGATTTGTAGTACCAAATCCTACTGAATTCATTCAAGCTTTATTTTTTCATCTTTCTTTTCTTTTTTTTTTCACCTTCTCAAGTGTTTCCCAACTGAGTAGGTAGTGAAATATATATGGTGAAGCTCCAGAGAGACTAGTATGTGTTCCACCTACTACTTTTTGTTGCTGATTCAAGCCATTCAGATTTTGAAGAGCTGGGTTACTCTTCCTTTGAGGTAGAACCAGAGAAACAAATGGTAAATCAGTTGCTGACTGCTTAAGAAATAAAAACACAGCACAACCAGAAAAAGATAATATTGCAGCAGTTATACATAAATGGCATTGCTGTTGCTATAAAATATTTTCAAGAGCATGTTAAACTTTACATACAAAGTACTTCAACTTTTGTTTCATTTAGTTGTAGAATTGATTTGAAGATGTAGCTATTTTCAAATTGTTTTAAATACAGTGTTCTGTTTGCTTACATCTGATTTCATTTAAGGGTTTTCATATTGTAACAAGAGAAAAGTGGCAGTAACATATTTCATGAAATAGAGGGAATCAATAAGTAGCTTTTAAAATGTGAAAATATATAAGCAGTAAAAGTGAGACATTGATGCAAAGGCCTTGTAACACAGTGACTGAGAGCATGGATGGAGCTCAGGTGTTCAAGCTGCAGCGCAGGCCCACGTGCAGCTCCTGCAAACACCTGATGTCACACTCACAGGCACACACACCTGGTGTCACACTCACAGGCACACACCTTGTGTCGCACTCACAGGCACACACCTTGTGTGACACTCACAGGCACACGCCTTGTGTCACACTCACAGGCACACACACCTTGTGTCACACTCACAGGCACACACCTTGTGTCCCACTCACAGGCACACACCGTGTATCACACTCACAGGCACACACCTTGTGTCCCACTCACAGGCACACACACCTTGTGTCCCACTCACAGGCACACACACCTTGTGTCGCACTCACAGGCACACACCTTGTGTCCCACTCACAGGCACACACACCTGGTGTCACACTCACAGACACACACACCGTGTATCACACTCACAGGCACACACCTTGTGTCCCACTCACAGGCACACGCCTTGTGTCCCACTCACAGGCACACGCCTTGTGTCCCACTCACAGGCACACGCCTTGTGTCCCACTCACAGGCACACGCCTTGTGTCCCACTCACAGGCACACGCCTTGTGTCCCACTCACAGGCACACACACCTGGTGTCACACTCACAGACACACACACCGTGTATCCCACTCACAGGCACACACCTTGTGTCACACTCACAGGCACAC
>VZTB01001873.1:295693-352571 GCA_013397245.1 Thryothorus ludovicianus
GCTGGAGGTGTCTCTGGGGCTGGGGGTGTCTCTGGGGGTGTTTGCTCAGCGCTCTGGTGTGTGTGAACATGGAGGGGTCTTGGTGGGTTTGTGCAGCTTTGCCCTGGGCAGGAGAGCTGCAGGTTTTTTCCACCTGAGCCAAGTGGAATCCCAGCCTTTTTGACTCGGAATGTCATTCCTTTGCTGAACTAGATGAGGAGTGAGATGTTTATTCATTTTCCCTAAGACAAGACTTTCCCATGTATTTTTCTCGTCTAGCTGCCATTTTGCCATAGGACAATGTATCTGCATGAAGGGGGAGCTGGGGAGGGGGAGAAGGGTCTGTGCACGAGCTGAGGGAGCTGCTGGGGTGTGGGCAGGTGTTCTGAAGGAAAGGGATGCAGGCAGCACAAAGAAAGAGTGGAGAGCAGCTCTGTGCTCAGCATGCAGCCAGAGGCCAGAGACAGCCACGGTGGCAGGAGGGTGAGAGGAAGCCATGGGTCCCTGGCAGCCACAGATCCAAATTCTGATCCTTTTCCTTCATTGTTGGCTGGCCAGAGGCATCTGGTTCCACTTCAGCAGCCTTCTCCTGGCAGGCTTCCTCTGCTTTCAGGAGGAGCTCCATCTGTTTCAGAAGCAGGTACGCCTGTTTTATCCCAAGTGTGAAGCAATGTTTGTGTGAAGTCCTCAGACAGTTTGAGAGCCTCCCTAATTGGATAGATTTTGTAAAAAACCTCTTTTTTAGTAATGCATTTTTGAAATTCTTTTTCTTGACATACTTTCAGTCTTTAGTCTCCCCACCTGTAAGAAAGAATGTTTTTCGTTCTCCTGCTTATCTTTCCTCAGCCTTACCTCCAGGGACATAGGGATGGGAAGGGAAAGGAGAAAATGTACTGATTTTTTTTCACTTTCTCCTCTCATGAATTGTGATTTGAAATGCAGCAAACATAGTTAATGAAAATTGGTTACATTTTTGAGCCTATTGTTCTTTTGAAAAACACAGTTTTTAAAAAAGCTATTAGGTTCATTATTCTGTATTTAAGTTTCCATGTGAAGGCATTTGATAAAGCTGTTGAATATGTTCAAAACACAACCTTTAACTTTCCCTGCAGATTAAAAAAGCAGAGCAAGTTTCAAAAATTAGCAAAGAGCAAATGCTGCTGAAACAGCATCGTCAGGTGTGGTGGCAAGAGTATGAAAGACTGAGTGAGAGCAGGTAAGGGCTGAGGAATCTGAATGAGTGATTACTAAAGAAACTTCAGCACACAGAGTTTTTGGGCTGGCACGCTTCATTCAAGGGACATTGAGAAAAAAAGATTCTAATGCCTGATCTGAAGGTATTTTTGTGTGGGGAGTGAAGGTTTGTGATGCACATGGAGAGGGGTCTGGGACATGAGGAGCTCTGCTGAGGGCAGGGAGAGCAGGGGCTGCTGCTCTCAGAGCTGTTCAGCTGATCTGCTGCATCTGCAGACCGTGTCTTTGTAAGAGTATCAAAAGTTTTTGGATGCATTTTAATTCCTTTAGAGTCTGTCTCCAGACGTGTGTGTTGAGGTCACACCACAGGGGACATTAACAGTGCTCTTGTCTGTTACCCTGTGTACTCAACAAGAGCATTTGTGTCCAAGTCCTTCATATGTTCCCAGGCAAAAAAATCCCCCTTTTTATGTAATTATTGGAGTATTTGAGGCTCATCATTCTTGCAAATGTAACGAATAAGAAATTAAAACCTCTGAAAAACATGTGCTCATTTCCTTCAGGCAAAAAGCAGAAGAAGAAATAAAAACTTTTCTTGATGAAGAAAGCCATAAGAGCAACTTTTTTTTTGATTTGAGGAACTTGGGTAAGATTTTTTATTAATGTCTTAATTATGTTTTATAGTCAACATTATCTTGATTGTTTGGATTTTTAAATCCCTTCCTTGACAAGTTTAGATTTATGGAGCACAATGCTGTGTAACATTTTTGTGTTTGAGAAAGCTTTTTGTTTGATACAGAGCAGAAATTGTCCAAGGAGTGGGACACGTATCAAACAAACTCTTTAGTTCCTGTCTGGCAGCTCAAGGAGGATTTGAAAGTCAAGCTGGCTAAAATGCAGCATTACCTCTCAAAAGAATCTTGTCAGAAACCTGAGATCAATTCAGCTGAGGTGTTACAGCAGGTTGGTATTTTAACTTTATTTTTACAATTTATTGTCACCATATTTTTAGAATTTTCATTGATTTTTTTGTTAAACTTTGAGACTATAACTCACATGCAGAGTGTGCCATAATCCCCCCTTCTTATCATGATGTAAATCTGCTCAGCAAACTCTGGAAAAGTGTAGCTGGAAATCTGACTGTTTCTAAATAAGAGTTTTCATATTGTAACAAGAGGAAGAAGTAACAGTAACATGTTTCATGAAATAGATCAAATTTATGAAGAAGCAACAGAAGGCAATTTTGGAAGGTCTCATCCTTGAAAGTCTGGCTTTGGAAAGAGAACTCAAAGAGTGCAAAGAAAGTGTAAGCTTTTCCATAAGTCCAAGCAGAAGTTTATTGAGGGGGTAAATATGGTGCAGGGCAGTGTCCTGAGCAGCATTTCTTCATTGCAGGCATCAGTGCACTCTTCTGAAGAGAAAAATGGGCTTTTCCTGGAGGCTCCTCCCGAGCTGCTGTCTCTGGAATGGCCCTACCCTGCCCTGAAGGCCTTGGTGATGGACGAGTACCAGGAGCTCGCCAGGGGCTACTGGGCAAAGCTGCAGGAGGTGGATCAGCAGCTGGGAGCTCTGTCTGGGTACTGACACATCTCTGCCATTCTTTAGCTGGGCTGAAATGCTACCTGCAGTGTGCTCTGTCAGCTGCAGGTGCTGGCTTTGGGGTCGGGTTCTGTCCTGTGCAGAGCCCTGGAGGCTCTGCCAGCCCTGGCCTTGGGCTCTGGGGGCTGCTCACACAGCTGAGAGTGAAGCCAGGCCCTGCTAGAGCTGTCAGCTCAAACAGGAGGCAACGTGTGTGGTGGATTAAGGAACCAACAATCTGCTGTGCTTCAAATGTTCTTTTCATATGCTCTTGCAGGAATGGCAATTACTGCTTCTGTGTGGTAATTACACTAGCAAGATTATGATAGAAAAGTACAGTCTTTCCAAGACACACTTCTAGTGCTTTTATCTATAAAGCAGATAAAAAGGTCCAAACTTTTCACAAATTTTGGATCACTGCAGTAATTGTCATCACAAAGAAATGTAAAAGATGTATATAGCTCTGATTCAGACAACCAAAAGGAGGAGAGATTTTTCTGTAAATTAAAATGTTTATTGAAGAGTAGTATTCATAATGATCTAGAAATGTAATAAACCGGTTTATTAATAATATAAAGCTTAGCCTTTCTGCTGGGGCTGTCTAGAGTCTGGGAGATACTGAGTTGCAGACATTGGATGGCCTTTGAGTTGTTTTTGCCATCTCCTGGTAATACTTTGGATGGCTTCAGGCTGTCAAAGGACTGAGAGAGGGTAGGCCAGTGGAATGGTTTGAAGCAGGAGAAACTGGAGAGGACAGGAAGATCCCTGAATTTCTTTGTTGGAACAATCATGTGTTGCTTCCAAGCCTGTGTTCTGCACATACAGTGCAGTGTTTGTTCTGTCCCTGCTGCTGGGTGAGTTTGGTGTGCTGAAACAGGCCAAAGACTGTGCCTGGGTGCCACAGAAAGGGATATTATGATCTCCTTATCTTTGTGCAGATGGTACAAATATTCTGTGAGTTCTTCTTGTGTCACCTGAAGCCTGTATATTATTACTGGAGCATCCAGCTGTTAGAACATGATGCCTATTAAAAATTGTTTTGATTTATCCCATATTGATAGCATTTATGGGCTACAAATGGCAAATTTAAGCAGTTCTTTTGCTGCTCTCTCTGATATTTTGCTATAGTTTCTCTTGCAGAAATTTTAACAACCTCAATGAGAAAACCTGGGACATATGCTAAATCACTAAATATGTACAAAGTCTTTCTAGTGGTTTTAATCAGAATTGTGTTAAAGTTTATGGTGAACACAGTTTTGGTGAAAATTCATAAATTAAAATCCTTGACTCACACAGATGTGTGCTGGATAATAGATATGGATATAGACAACATAATTTCTGAAAATGGCTGAAAAATCTGCTGTAGTATTTTCACTGATCATAGACCAGGTGTGATTTTAGGTCTGGAGCAAGCTAATTTTGCACCAATGATTAAATAATATCGAGACTTAAAGATAAAATGCCATATTTGCAATGGAAAGAAAATCAGTTATAGCCTGAACACGTGCAGTGGTGCTTTGAAGGAACAGGTTGTGATCTCTAGATGGGAAAAACACAGTGGGTGCAGCTGGGGGCCGTGCTGGGGCAGGAATCTGTGAGAGGCTGTAGGGCCATAGAGCCAGTTTGGGCCAGTGTGACAGTGCTGGGAACTGGAAATGCAAGGAACCATAAATGAACCGTCAGCAATCATCTCTGGCATTTTATTTGAAACTAGACCTTGGGGACTTTAGTTTGCCTTCTGGTCTCCAAATCTTTAAAGTATTGCTCATTTATGTTCCGATGATTTTATCTACAACAGCATTAAAAATGAGTTTTCAATTTAAAAAGAAAGAAAGACTTTGTTCTTATAGAATTGCTTGCTTCCAAGGTACAGGTTTGTAACAGGCTCAACTCACTTCTTACATTTATATTGGATAATTTGCATGGAGATATTCTATGAGTTTGGAAAGACAAAGACACAGCCTTGTGATTGAAGGATTCTATAATTCATCATGCTAACTGTGATTCAGCTGGCACAGATAATGCTGTCAGAAATGGAGTGACAGGTCCTTGACCTTGGTGTGTATCCCCTGCTCTGCTGATTAATGCAGCCTTAACGGAGCCTCTGCAGTTGCTGTCATTGCTCTGTACCCAGAGAGACCAAACATCCTCCTGCAACACTTTTTCTTATTTTTGTGATTTGAGAAGTTGCTCAGTAGCATGTGCTCCTGTGATAACACGACAACTTGGTCACTTCACTTCCTCTGCCATCATATGTTGAATGTACAGTAAAGAAACCTTCAGTTAATACTACTCTGGCATTGCACATCCCATTATTTTTTGTTCAGACTGTCTGGAACAGAGAACTTGGCAATTGTACATAGAATGTTCAAAAAAGAAACTTTAGAATAAGATAATGGTCTGGTCTGGTCTATTCTGTGTGACTTTCATTCATACTAGAATACAATAACTAGAATTAGTTATTGCTTTTAGAAATGGAACAAGAGCTTGGAGGGTTTTTTTCAAGGCTTTTACAGGATTATAATATTTTATAATCTAATTTGATTCCTTTTGATGTTGCTAAAATACAAATTTTTGTGCTTGGGAAATACCCAGATCCTGAGCTACCCCCCAAACTGTGGACTTGGGCGGATGATTCCCTAGGCACTGTTATATTTTTTCCACGATTTCCAAGGGTGTCTGAATTATTTAAGTCACTGAAGGATGAATGGAGTGTTGCAGGCTCGGCACTGCAGCCTCCTCTCAAAGGAGCAGCAGAGGAGCACAGAGTGCAGAGCAGGGAGTGCAGCAATGGCAGTGCCATCACTGTCAGCAGGGCCTGACACGGTGACACGGTGACACTGTGTGTGTGTGTGAGTGTGACGGTGTCACTGCGTGTGTGAGACAGTGTCACGGTGCCACCCTGTGTGTGTAGGGCACTGTGTGTGTGTGTCACTGTGTGTGTGTCACAGTGGCACTCTGTGTCTGTGTGTCACTGTCACTGTGTGTGTGTGTCACTGTCACTGTGTGTCACCGTGTGTGTGTGTCACTGTGTGTGTGTCACTGTGTGTGTGTCACTGTGTGTGTGTCACTGTGTGTGTGTCACTCTGTGTGTGTCACTCTGTGTGTGTCACTCTGTGTGTGTCACTCTGTGTGTGTCACTGTGTGTGTGTCACTGTGTGTGTGTGTCACTGTGTCTGTCTCTCTGTGTGTGTCACTCTGTCTGTGTGTGTGTGTCACTGTCACTGTGTCTGTGTCACCGTGTGTGTGTCACTGTGGCACTCTGTGTGTGTGTGTCACTGTCACTGTGTGTGTGTCACTGTCACTGTGTGTGTGTCACTGTCACTGTGTCTGTGTCACCGTGTGTGTGTCACTGTCACTGTGTGTGTGTCACTGTCACTGTGTCTGTGTCACCGTGTGTGTGTCACTGTGGCACTCTGTGTGTGTGTGTCACTGTCACCATGCGTGCCCGCAGCGCTGCCGGTGCCCGCAGCCCGGGGGGATCTGCGGGGATTACGGGGAGCGGGAGCCTCCCCTCGGAGCTGTTTGTATCCCTCGGAGCGTGCAGAGCCCGGGATTAGTGCTGGGGAAATCTGTTTCAAGGGAAGCAGCTGCCTCAGGCTGCTGCTCGGGAGACAATTGCTGCGTTTGAGCTCGGGAACAAAATCGAGATTGTGCTGTGCCCTGGTACGATGCTGCATACAGGCAAAGCAAGCACTGCATTTAAAATTTGGGTCAGGCGTTCAGCCTGGCAAATGTTTGTCAATATCTTGACAGTGCAGAAACTTGATAATACCTTAAATATTCATGTCAAATGCGTTGGCACTTTTCAGACTTGTTTTAGATGAGATATTCCTTTCTGGAATGTTACAGAAGTGTAAGTGAGGTGACATCTCAGTTTCACGCAGCAGGATATGTTGAAATTCTCCATGTGTTTGGTGGCTATGAATATGCTGGGCTGGGTCATGCTGGGTTTTTTTTTTTCACTATTTGTCTATGAGCAGCTGACAAAATCTCAGCACAGCTGACAAATTTTGGCACAGCTGACAAACCAAAGCATTGGCAGTCAGTTTGTCCCTACTTACAATAAACTACTTGTAGCTCTCTCCCCAGCTGATTGCTCCGCAAAGGATGTCCCACCAAAATTCCCCCTTGCTTTGAGCAGTGCAGAGACTCGTGGCCAGCTGGCCATGAGAATAAATCAGAGGGAGCTGGTGCAGGATGAGGGGCAGGAGCTGCCCTGTGTGCTGGAGGCAGAGCAGGGGCCCGCTCTGGCTGTGGGGCTGCAGCATCTCTGCTGTTCCCTGCTCTCCACCTCATGGGCTGATGCTTCCCTGGCCAAGGTGGATCTTACTCTGCCCCCCTCATCTCTGTAGGCAGAGGACCTCTGTTCATCAATCTGCATGGGCAGAAATACCCAGGGTGAAACTCTACAAAACCGAATGTCAGCTCTTGGAACTGTCTCACTGCTGTCACTAAGGTGTTCAGATGTCACTCTACCGAGGTGTGTCAGGACTCACAGAGGAGGATTATTGATTTCTTTAATGGTAGATCATGGAGTCTAGTTTAATGTTAATTACTTGTGAGCTTCTCACAAAAATTCCCTTTTTGAAGAACCTGTTTTTCTGCCTGCATAAGGATAAGGCTCTTCCAACACTGGATGCAGTGCTGTAGAATACTGAGGCAGTGCTGCTGGCTTGGGGAGTCCAGGAGCTGCAGCAGCTGGAGGCAGCAGGAATTTGGGGGGTGGGTAGAGTCTCATGATTGCCTTCTCTTAATTATCCCTGGGCTCTTAGTCACTCCTGAAACCAGGTCACTGGGCTAGAGAGACCTTTTGGTCTGACTCAGTGTTGCTGCTTGGATGTTAATGCTGACAATGACAGCCTGACATTAATCCCTCAGGGCCAGGAGTTCAGATGGAGGGTAAAACTGCATCCCAGCCTGTGGTATTCCTTCAGATGGATGTTACTTCTCACTGCTCTCATTTTCTGAGACAGATGCATGCAAGCTGGTTACTACAGCTCCTACTCTAAAAAATGGTGCATCTTATGCCTTGCTGATGAGTTTATGGCTGCTAGGATTTTGGTAAACTAGATCCTCATTTAGCTTCGTGCAAGGATTGTCACTTCATTCACTCCATTTTGATCATTTATTTAGTGCTCAGTGGTAGAGTCTGATCATCTTGTTCTTTTTCACACTGTATTTTCCCTGGGGGGTCAGTGATTATCCATTAATGTGGCATGTTTGAGAAACACAGTGACATTCTCCAGTAAAAAGCCAGGTTAGAACAAGTCACTCAAATGATGACATGGTGTCATATCAGCAAAGCAATGTATGTTTGCTTTATTTCATTAATCTGATTTTGTCACCTGTGACTCAACATCCAGTTTACAGCATCAGGACTGTGAGCCTGCTCAAGGCCGGGCTGTCCAGAACCAAACTGCTCCTTTTCTGTGGTTAAGTGATACAGGGATGGATTGTTTTGCATTCCTATAGGAACAGTGACTGGAAGGAAGAGGATCAGTGGGTTTTCCAGACTGTTATCAATCAGTACCCAAATGATCTTCAGAGGAGGAGGACTTTGTACCTGGATATGCTGCAGAGGTATCTTCCCCACAAATCCAGGCAGGAGCTGGTTAGTGCTGGTTTACATATTCATTCAGTTATACACATTCTTAAACTACGTAGTGAACAGTTGTATTAAAGGCTGCATATTTATTGAAGTTTTTCCTTTTAAAATTTCTTAATTATAAATTTTATTCTGCACAGTGAAGAAGAAACATCCCTGTTTTCAAAATGCAGGAATTTTAAAACCTATCATCTCTTCAAAACAAGTCCTGGGCAGATTTTATAGTACCACATAGTCTTGCAGCCAAACTCACAAAAATAATTTGTTAGCATTGCTTCTTCTGTAGAGTTTTATCACTGTGTTATGCCACTCTGCTTCTCTTGGTGTTTTTATTTTTCATGAGGATGTACAGCTTTGTTGCACTGTCTAGGAATAGTTATTTTAATTGTTCTGTGGCACATATATAGCATGAAGAGTGGAAAGTTATCTCTCACTCTAAGGGAGAGGCTATTTTTATATACATAATGCTTTCAAATTGATTGCTGATTCCTCTTGCACTCCACAGTGAATAAGCACATAGCAGCTAATTGAGAAACCCATTTCAAGGCCAGAACACTTCAGGATGTCATAAGGAAAGTAGGAGGCTTTTTTTATCTCTGTCTGTATTTTTAGACCATCTACTTCCCTGTGTTTGAGGAGTGTCTAGTGCAAAGGAATGGCAGTGAAGCAATACTGATAATTAGCCAGAGTTTCACTAAAAATAAAGTTCTTATGGATTTCAGAAATTTTGCCCTGGTCTGAGCAGGGCTGAATAGCCACATGCTTTGGACAGTGCAGGTATGTTTTAAGCACAGCCACTATTAATGGGTCTCCTTACTTCATTGAAGATTCATTTAAGACTTAAAACCACTAAATTTAAAAATCCCAATTCTGCAATGAGCTGGTATCTCTTGGTGTGTGTGTTAGCATGATGACTATATCCATGCCAGAACACTGCTCAGAATCTGTTCTTAGAAGGTGTGTGACCCACTGCAGCAGCAGCCTGGAGCCTTCCTGACCTCCCTCCCTCCCTGCACGGCAGTCAGGGACAGGCACTGATCCCAGAGCAGCCCCTTGGAGAGCTCTGGGTCCAGGGGAGCAATCTCCCCAGCCCCTGCCTTGCTCAGGGTGCCTTGGCTGCAGGAGTCTGGCAGCAGCCCTGGCAGTGCTGTGCTGTGGCTGCAGGGAAGCTCGAGGGGCAGCCTCAGCCAGCCGTGAGCTGATAGGAGTATCTGTGAGCCAGGCACCAGGGCATCATCCCCCACTGCCCTGCCAGAGCCTGGAACTGGCATCTGAAATGGTCCCCTTGACACCTGGGAGCAGCCAGACATCTCTAGGATCTCGTTCATCCCTAGAGATTTTGGGGATAGGCTCTACTGCCTCATTCTATGCAGCCTTACCTGATACTGCTTCCATCAAAGTCTTGAACCTTGAATATCCACATGAGCCTCACTGAATTAGGCTAAAGCAAGTGGATTTTGGATTAAACTCTCCCCGTTTTTGCTGGGTGGTGGCACTGTGCTGCTTGGCGAACTAAAATTTTATTTCCAAATTTCCTGCTAGGAAAGAAGTGAAGCTGATTTCCCCCGTACTGCTGTTGTACAATTGCTGTTATTGGTGCCTTGTTTCTCTGTGGATCACAATTTGCTTGGAGAAGCCTCATCATGCTGGAAGTGCTCAGTATCTCTGGAGATGTATTGAAGGACCTACTTATATGTCTTGTCCTTCAGGTCAGGGAGGGGCTGTTGCATTTCATTTATTCCCATTGCAAAAGCCAGCAGGAGGAAGAGCAGAGGGCCAGGAAGGTACCCAGCTGTGGTGCTGGCAGAGGGCTGTGCTGCAGAGTGTCCCTGCCCAGGACACTGGGGCATGGTGACATCCCTGGCACCTGGCAGAGTGCTCTGGGCCTGTGCTGCGGATTCCGTGGGAGTATTGGTGATACAGGAGCTAAATCAAACACGTGTGAGGTTTGCAAAAATGTCTAGAATTTTAATTAACAAATTGTTTTTAAGCCTTTCTGAAGTGCCTTCTTCTTTCAGGTTGCTCGTGAGAAGGCTTGGGATCACTACCATGCCATCAGGAACCAGCGCAGAGCCTTGCTGCTCACCTGGGCTCAGATGAGGAAAGCCTTTGTCCTTAGGGCAGTGGCGACTGCTGCTGAAGCTGCTGCTGCTCATGAGGCAGAGGTGGTGCTGGCTGATTCCAGGCAAAGGCAACTGCAGATCTGTGCTGATCTGAAAGCAAAGGTATGTTCAGTTATAAATCCATCACCAAATCTGTATCTAACAGATACGTTCAAAATGAAGTTTTACATTAACACTCATCTGTTTCCAGATAAATAATGCTTATCTGTCTGCCCTTCTGTTTATTATTAAGAATGCTTTTTAAGACACAAAGCAATGGATCCCATAACTTGTTTCCCCTTGTTATAGGAGGTTCACAGTATTCTGATTTACTGCGGTAAGTGGTGAAAAAAAGATAAAAATACCTGTGTGGTTTTGGTGAGTAAAGTGAGAGGAGGCTGGACACAAGAGGAAGATGTTGTGATGTTCATGCCTAAGGTGTTTGTAGGAGAAATCTCATTTCTGGGCATAAGAGACATGTTAAGATTTGTTTAAACTGCTCTCTGTGACTTTTGACTTGCACAGAAATGAACATCTGAGAGCATTACGTGTTATTCTCACTTTACCAATATTCTCTCTGCTGTGCCCTCACTGTTCAATGAAATACTAAACACTTGATTTAGGTTTTCTATGAGAAGGAAGGCACAGTAAAACCAGTTCTGTGAGGCAGGATTTTGATGTTGATGCTAGTTTTTAGTTAGCAATAGCACAAAAGCCCCTCTGACTTGTGTTCTGGAGCTGTCTGGAGTAGGAAGGTTTGAATCTAAACACTTTAGGGTTAGGAACTGTCTGGGCATGACTAAGTGGGGAGTACCCTGCTCTGACTCCTGTGTCAGCCTTCCCTTGAGCCAGGGGCAGGAAGGAGTGGTTCTCTGGAGCTGAGGGCATGTTTGGTGATTTCTTACCTGGGCCTTCCATTCTGGAACACCTGTGTGTCTCTTACCTGCACAGCCAGAGATGGAAGGACCAATCACTCCAGAACTGTGAATTTGAGTCACTTTTTTTCCTTTGTTTCTTTTATTTTTCTTCTGCACAAAAAGTAACAAGCTGGTTTTGGAGTGCTTTGTTGTCTCCATGTAGTTTAAGATTCTCACAGATGCACTGAACATTGTCTGAAAGTTTTTTGGATTCTGACCTTCTGTTTCCAGGAACTGTTTGAAACTTCAACCTATTAGGCCTACACTTTTCAAGGGTGACCTTCAAAGGGATCTTTGTTAAAATGTTGAACATTTGAACAAAACCAACTCACCTGTTTCCCAGAAAAGAGGAATGAAAAAGGAACATTTCTTTCATTAAAGGAGGATATCATTGTGACCTTGTTTTGATCAGCTCCACAACTGAAAGGGCTGGAGGGCGGAAGCTGAGATTGGGCAAAGAGCTCACTCATTTTCAGAGAAATGATTCTCAGCATATCCATGGGTTCTGTTTTGGCTTGATGAGGATATGCATTTGAAAACTTATAGTTTGCCCAGTTACAGTTCCTTTTACAGACTTGTCTTTCTCCGCTTCTGAACTTTACAACTACAGAGTGTTGGACAGGGAATGCAGCTGCTGGCAGGTAAAAGGGAACTCAGTCCACTACCAACTGACACAGGTAAAACCCATCCTGAAAGGGATCCATAAGATGGGTAAAAAGTGAGTCTATGTCTGAGACAAAGAGTGTGGAATGGGGAATTAGGGATTAGGGCTGTTCTTCTTTCTTTTTGGCAACTGATTGACTTAACATTTTGCATTTCATAAAGTTTCTCATCAGGAAATCTTACTTGTCTCCCATTCCAGAGGGACAGTGTAGTTGCTGTAATGATTTACCTGTAAGTTAACCCTGGAATGCTCGTGAGGAGGCTGTACCTGACTGAGGAACAGAGGTCTCCTTCATTACAGCAGCAGGTTTCAGAGAGAGCCACAGCATTTCTCTTGACCCCATCTGTGAAAAGAAGTGATGACATAGAAAGAGATGTAATATCTGACAGGTTGTGCAGGTTTAGTTACTGCAATAACCACACAGTATCACCAGCTTTTATACAGTTCTCTTCCTCTGTCAACAACAAAGCGAAGAGGCAGCAGACAGCCTGAGGAATACACGATTTAAAGCTGTTTTAAATGCACTAGGAGCACCTATGCCATTGGTGAGACTCTGGGCCTGTGACTGACAGGGAGGGATAATTAAAAAGTATAGCAGCGGAGAAGTTAAATTAATATTTATAGCAGTTTCTACTTGGGGAAAGGACTTTCAAATTTTTATTCCATGTTCCATCTCACAGAAGATCAATGTGTGTCCTTAACAGAAATCAGAGTCCCTAAGGAGGAACTTTGGAACAACTCAAGAAGCTCAGGTGCAATAAATCACGAGGGCCATATGGAAGCCATCTGAAAGAAATAAAATGTGA
The DNA here is from genome assembly GCA_013397245.1 of Thryothorus ludovicianus. Lineage (NCBI taxonomy): Eukaryota > Metazoa > Chordata > Aves > Passeriformes > Certhiidae > Thryothorus > Thryothorus ludovicianus. Next base: position 308,542 of record VZTB01001873.1, read on the forward strand.
AATGGATAAGCTGGGGAGGATCCATTCTTAAAGAGTAAATGTGCCTGGTACATACCTTTAGCATCCCTGTTTGCCAAGGGAAAGCAAACAAAACAAACCCTGAGGGGTTACACTTTGGTGAGTGATCAGGAGTCACTCAGACCTGCTGTGCTTTGTGCTGTGTGGATCTGATCCCCCCAGGGTTCTGGAGCAGACACTGTGTAAAACAAATTCTCTCTGTAAAATTTCTTTTCCCAAAAAACACAGAGAAGTAAATTTTTCCATGTTGCAAGGTAGGTAAGACATGAAGTGAGGAGTGATCTTTTTAGGGGATTAGGAGGTGCTGCCTCACAGCTGGGGTTTGAAATATTTGCTGTATTACATCACAAATTCTGTTGAGGTGTCTGCATGCATTCCAAACACTATTTTTCTATTGGATCTATTTTAAAATATTTGTAACCTGTTACTTTCCATCTTCATATAAAATTATTTTAAAAGAAGACTAGAGGGAAGACCTAGAGCAGCAGACATTAGGGCAGTTGGAACTCCTGTGTGTGCTGCTTAGGGAGGGATTTTTCTTCCTCAGCACAAAGCTGTGTGCCTGCTTGCCTTTAAATCTCTTTTCTCCCTCGTTCTGTGCTCCAGGATTAATTCCCACTCCAGTGCTAAAATCTCTTGCAACACATTGTGAATTTTGGGAGAGCAGCTCTTGCATTTCTTATCCTGGCAGAAACTAAGATAAGTTAATTTCAAAAAGAAAAGCATTAGGTGGAATTAACAGGGGTATTGCAAATTGTACAAAGCATTTTGCTGGCTGCTTTCCTTTTGTTTTCCTGTATTGTAAGAAAGGATCTGATAGTAAATTTAGGAAAAAAAGTATTTCCCTATTCAGCATGTAGTCAAGTCACTGTGACTGTCAGAGAAGATCAACAATGGAGTATTACAAATGAATGTTAAAAAAATCTGCAGAGGTATCACATCCAGTGCTTTGACTATAATCCCATCATTTTGAGGGAAACTTCCTAAAAGAATAAATATTTGAATAGTAAGCTGTTAAAAGAATGGTTTCCTTTTTCAGAAGTGTTGTCTACTCACCACTGAGTTGACCCATTCATTTGTTGGACATAAAAAATACAAGGAAGGTTTAATAAACCAAATTTTAAATATAGCTACTCATGTTTGTGGTGAACTGGAGAGCTGTAGGATGCTGTAGTATTTCTCCAAAATGGATGTGAGCAAGTGTCTTAGACTCTAGCATTCATCAAAGATGAGCTAGCTCTGACTCAGTAATGAGTTTTCAATCCAGACCTAATAAAGCTGGATTTAATAGTCTGAGGTGAGCACAGCATGGACATATTGTGTCTTTGGGGTCAGACTAAGCTCATGCACAGTCCATGTGAAGCATTGCAGGGGTCTCTGCACATCTGCCTTGCCCCTCCACCAGACTGCCCCCGTTTTCCTGTGCCCTGTGTTCCATCACAGGATGTTGCTATCACAGATCTGTGCTCTGCTGGAATCTCCTCCCGCTGTGTTTCTGATCTTTGCCTGGGGCTGCTCTGGGCAGAGCTGGGTGCCTGCAGAGCCCAGTAAGCACCCAGTGTGTTCCCTTGGACTCCTCGGGGCTCTGTCACAGCTTTGTGCTGGATCCACTGGGCTGCAATTGCAGGGACAGGGGCTGCAGGTTCTGTGTGTGGGGCGAGGCCATGGACTGTGAGCTCTGAGGTCCATGGAACCAGCCCACAGCACCCCAAAACTTGAGAGGAGCGTGCAGGGCCTCCCCCTGGGGTGTACCCTGCTCAGCTGCCTGTCTGCTGCGTTTGCCAAAGCTTGTGAGATCTGAGCATGTTTGGGACAAGCACTTCCCTCTCAAATCTAGTTGAAATTGTCCAGTGATGCCTCAAGTTGCTTGAGGATGGATAGTTAGACAAGCAGACAGCTCCTGCTAACGGTGTTTTCTTAGAATGATCTTCAGTGAGGAAAGTGGCACCTCAGGCAAGCAAAGCTGCACCAAAATTTTGCATTTGTAAAGGATCAAAGGAGCTCTCCTCCATATGATGGCAGATAGGTCTAGAAGAGAGCATTCTGTATCTAAAGGAAGCAGTTTAGATAAGCAGTTGTAAATAGAAATGCAGCCTACTTAAAGGTATGCAGGTGTGAATATTTAAGCCTGTATAATATTTACACATTAATAAAATGTTGACATTCCTGTTGTCAAGAACAGAAAGATGTTCTCAGTAATGCTGGATGAGGAAAGAGAGGAGCTACACGGACAAGATGTGAGAAATAAACACACTTTGAGCAAAGATGATGTGACGTGCTGTCAGCCCCAGGGAACTGACCCTGCTCCTGTTCTGGATCCCAAATTTTCTCAGTGCTGGTCCCAGCCCTTGTGACCAATTTCCTCACTGAAATTGGTACATGGTGCTCCTCCTCAGGTCAGGACTGAGGGTTGTGCTCAAGTGCTTTTCTTTCATATCCCTTTTTCAGATTTAAGCACTTACATAACTGAAGACAACATTCTGTTAATGATCAAAACAGTTACTTTTAACCACTTTGCTGGTATTTATTTATTTTAACTTCTTAGAGGTAGCCTGGGGAGCACAAGCTACTCAAGAGCACCAGTCAAAACTCTATTAGGGATGTGGGCCTCCATTGTTTTTCTAACCACAGCCAGAATGAGATTATCTTCTGAGATTAGCAAACATTTTAAATGTATTATTTCTTAATTATCCTACTGCCAAATACTCTAATGCTGCACTAATTCTTCTCATAGGTCTTGTGTAGGCCAGTCAAATACAGAAATTGTTATCTTTTACTGTTTATTGTTTGTCATTCAAGACCCTGTGGAGTTTGGATGTGATTCCAGGTGCTGTTCAGAAGTTCTCAGGGTTGAAGAATCCCCAGATTAGAGCGAAAGGGGCAGATTTTTAGAGCTGAAAGTTCCTGGAGACTCCAGAGCAGCAGCTGTTAATGCCAGCTGTGTTTGCTGTGGGCAGGGTGCGAGGTCAACGCGATGTCAGTGTGCTGTCAGTGCGATATCAGTGTGATGTCAGTGCGCTGTCAGTGTGATGTCAGTGTGATGTCAGTGCGCTGTCAGTGTGAGATCAGTGTGAGGTCAGTTCGATGTCAGTGTGATGTCAGTGCGATGTCAGTGTGATATCAGTGCACTGTCAGTGTGAGGTCAGTGTGATGTCAGTGCGATGTCAATGCGATGTATGTGTGAGGTCAGTATGATGTCAGTGTGATGTCAGTATGATGTCAGTGTGGTGTCAGTGCGCTGTCAGTGCAATGCCTGTTGCTGTCAGGGCTGTGTGCAGCAGCACAGGGCAGGCTCTTCCAGGACAGGCTGTGCTCCCCCAGCCCTGCAGTGGAGCCTGCTGTTTGTATTTACAGCTCGCAGCTGGCTCTGGGATGCTGTGGGTGTGATGGTGCCCAGGGCTTTGGGCATTGAACCACAGAGCACACACAGCACACACATCCCTGGGCCTCTGCCATGGGCATCTGAACAGCGAGGGTTCTTGCTTGGTGGGGTTATAGGATATGGAGCCCCTGTGCAAACCTCAACTTCTGCCACCTCCTTCTGCAGTCCCTGACATATTGGCTTTTTAAAGCCTTTGTGGCAGTCCAGGAGGTTACTGACACTTGAGAAAAGAAAAATGATATGTACCATGCTTATAGAAAAGCACTCTCTAAATTTAAAAAATGATGATTTTTTCATATTGTTTGGATGAACTCCCTCTGCCCTGTAATATTTCAGACTCCAGTGAACTGTTCTTAAGATACACTTTAATTTTTTCCCTTTTACAAGCACTAGTATTCACACCCTGAGGCACCCATCTCATTAGCTTTCCATTTAGGAATACAGGCATACACTTCCTATTCTTATTGTATTTCCAGAAATAACACTGTTAATATTTTATATTTCGGTGTGTGGTGGCTTTGAGTAGTGCAAGCCTTTTTTTATTACTATCAGTTAATGCATCAGTAGCAGGTCTCCCATGCATCCCCGTTTCCTTGGCAATGTTGGGACACAATTTGCTTGTGGTTTCTCCAGTCCCAGCACGCCAGCCCTCCCTGGGGATGTGGGGATGTGTGAGGTGGCCCTGTCCCCAAATCCTGGGATTTCCACACCTGCCACACCCTCTGTGTGTCCAGTGCTGCAGCCTGGGGGGTCCTGCAGGTCCTGACAGGTCCTGGCTGTACAGGTCCTGGCTGTACAGGTCCTGGCTGGGCAGGTCCTGGCAGATCCTGGCTGGACAGGTCCTGGCAGCGCTGTGCTTTGTCCAGGGGCAGCTGCAGCAGCTCTGCCCAGCAGATGGGAATGGCTACAACACCCACCCCTTACCTTCTGGCCCTGGCACACAGGGACGAGTTTGAGCAGCTGAACTAGAATTTGTATTGAGAAATTGTGTGTGAATGCAAATTTCTTTGAAAAAATATTTTTTTTTAATTTCTAAAAGAAACGCACTACTTTTTAGTAGTTGTTGGATAGACATTTCCATACAGTTAGTACTTTAAAAAAATGGTTAATTTTGGGACACAGACTTATATAGTACTGTTTAGTTTGCAAAATACTTAAATCCAAGGGATTTATAATCCCATTAGCCCAAGTGGGATTTATGTGTTTAACTTCTATTACTTTTGAGAGAAATTGACTGAATCCTTACTTTTCTATGGGAGACTGAGTCTTTAACTTTTTTCTTCTGTGTTTCCCTCCCATTTTCTTAAAAAGATTTTCTTTTTTTGTGTACGTCAGAATAGCAGGGAGTTGCTGAGGCAGGAGACCCAGATCAGCATGTGCTGCTTTCACCTGAAGTTTGAATGACTGAGTGTCTTGCAAGTAAAGAGGCTGCACTGCTGGCAATGAAAGTCACCTTTTAACGAGATTTTCATGTTAATCTTGTAGTGATCCCAGTTTGGCCAGTTCCAGAGGAGATAGAAAGTAATGACCTTGTGAGGGGAAATAAAAAGTTGGCCAGATTTTAAAAAGCCATCTTCCTTGTTAAATGATGTGTCCATTAGGAACTGGACTGAGAGCAATATCCTTACTGAAAGGCTGATGTTGCAATCCTGCTATTTCTTCAGCACATAACTTCTTATCACTTAATCACCTTTTACATCTGCTTTGCTTCCTTCTCTTTTTCAGAACACACTAGAAAGGCATGGCTCTAAAATGGCCTTTTCTTTATAATCAGAATTCCTTTGGTCACCAACTGGTTCTGAGGCTGCAGCCCTTATTTTAAAATTGTGAAGCAAGAATGTCAGTTGATGTGGTTTAAATCCAAATTTGCAATTGAGAGGCATTTTTCCCCTCTCTGTGCCTTGTGGTTTCCATCTGGAAGAATCAAGAGGTATCTCTGACTTGCCATAAATGGGATAACTCTCAATTCTATATTCAGCAAGACCCTGAGCAGAGGAGATGGTGATGACGCAGGGAGGCTGGGGAGGAGAGGAGAGGACTGGAGCTGCTTTGGGCACAGGATCACCGTGGTTCTTTGGGCACAGGATCACTGTGGTTCTTTAGGCACAGGATCACTGTGGTTATCTGCACATTTCTCAGTGTGCTATTTGGCTCTCCTGGTTCCCAGCTTTGTCTCTCTGCTGAGCACAGGGCAGGCAGCTGCAGGAGAGTCTGAGTTACTGAGCAGTGTGTGGGAAGGCAGCTGATGCCGTGCTCATCCTTCCCAGATCTTGTTTCCTGGTTCTCAGTCACTGCTTGAGCTCTGCCTGGGCTGACCCACAAGCTGCTGGACCTGTTCTGTGGTCCAGGGGTGCCCAGCAGGGAGCTCTGGCAGCCCATAGCAGAGTTATTGGTACTTGTAGCACCTCTGGTGCAGATGGCAGGCACAGCCTGGCACAGCTCAGGCAGCTGTGCTGGCCCCACATGTTCATGGCAAACATGGAATGGTGCTTTGTGGCTCTCCCACCTGCTCTGTACAACAGCCTGTGGGAACTGTGGGACAAATGTTGGGAGACACGTTGTGTGTTTTCTTTTGTTACACATGGGATTTTTTAAATACTGAAGTCCTTTACATAGCATTTGAATCTCAGTTCAAATAGTCATCTCATAATCCCACTTTGCTGTTTGTGACCCTGCAGCTGTGTTCCTGTGATCCCACTGTGAACAGGCTGGCCTGGCTCTCTTCTGCTGTGAGGGTCCCTGGCTAGCCAAATTTTGTGGTTCTTTTTTTTATGGTTTCTTCTACCATGTAGAATCTTCACTTGTGGAGTTATTTTTTTGAAGAGACTCCCTAAGTTTTTTCCCAGGGGTTCTTAGAATCAGTTGTGAACAATTTAAAGAAGGAAAAGAAACTTGAAAACCACAGTGTAAATAAGGAAAGATTAGCAAAAGTAATTGAGAGATGAATAAAACTCTGGGAGATTCTAGAATTTTAGATTGGGTCATTTTATAAGGTTGAAAAAGTGAGCTAGAAAACATCAGAATGGGGATCTCTGAGAATTTTCCTTTTATGCCTTCAGTTATGACAAACAGTACTGGCTTTATCATAGAATTATTGGGAATTATTGCTTAGAATTTGGATTCTAGAAGCTTAGTGTGTCAGTGTGGCACAGAGTGATCTGAGCTCTGGGCAGTCATTTCTGACACTGCTCCTCTCTGGATTTTACATCTTTTGGGCTCCTCGTGCACGTTCTCCTCCGTTTCCAAAGGCTGAGGTTGCCCCTGCTCGACCTTTGCCTCCTCACTCCAGGAGCTGCCCTGTGCTCCTGTGTCCCCAGCTGGGCAGCCTGATGCCACCTCTGGGGTCACCATGGGCAGCTTCAAGGTCTGTTTGTGATCAGTCACTGCTGCTCGAAGAGAAACCTCCCATGGTGCTGTGGTATTGTGCATTGTTTTGTCTTTTAAAGAGTTCTATCTGTAACATTAGGTGAATGGTAAATACATTATTGCTATTCAGATGTCAGAGTGAAAGAACTAATTTATTACTTTAATTGGTTTGTAGTGTACTTTACATTATTGTTATATGCAATATTGAGATAATGAACTGAAAAAGGTGTGTATGCATTCTGTTCAACACAGCAATTTAATAATTCACTTGGCAAAACATCCTCTAATAATACACGAACTGTGAAATATACTTGAAATGCCAATTGTAATTAAAACTTTCAGAACTTAATGTTGGCAGTGCTTGTACTGCTAAAATGAAAACTGTGTTTGGAACAGGCAATGGAAGAGCCAGGTTTCAGTGTATTTTCAATATTAGTTTAACTACTAAGATATTTTTTTAATATTTGAATAAAACATTTACTGTTGACACAGTAAAATATACCCTTCTGATTGTGAACTCTTAGGAATGGAAGAATGCAATCAAGAGCGTGTGAATTTTTTGTGCAGTCTGTGGTCCCAGATTGCTGCTGGAGAGAAGCAGAATTGTTGTCTGGGAGGATTTTTGTTCTCCAGACCTGCACGATCCCGCCCCTGGAGATAAAAGCCCGGTGAATGCAGCAGGATTTCTTGGCACACGTCAGTTGTAGGAATGCAGGGCATTCAGCACCAGGTGGTCACGTTTGAAATGGGCACACAGGTGGGGTGCACAGAGCAGGGCACACAGGTGGGGTGCTCAGAGCAGGGCACACAGGTGAAGCTGCTCAGAGCAGGGCAGAGCAGGGCACAGGTGGGAGCAGGGCACACAGGTGGGGCTGGCCACTCTGTCCAGATCCTCCGTTTTACCCGTGACCACGAGGGCAGGGCTGGTTTGGGAATCTCTCCTGCCACCTCCTGTGGCTGTGGATTCCTGCCTGGCACACAAAGTGATCTGGGGCTGTGACACTGGAACTGCTCTCTAGCACAGAGGATTCTAATGTTCAAATGTGATTTAAAAAGTGAAATGTACTGATATTTGAATATCCTGGTTAATATCTAATTTTTGTTACTTCTTACACTTCACTCTGCCTCTGCTCTGTTAAGAACATTTTATCCTGTATGATTTCAATTTTTCTTCTGGGAAAAGCCATGGCATAAGGCCAGCCTACAGAATCACGGTCACATTTTATACACATTTTGCAAGCATTGCTTTTCTGACTTTTACAAATGTTCCTTTTTTTTTTTTGTTTTGAGGTTTTCTTGGGGAGGAAAGGGGGGAGTTGAAATTATGTCCTTTTTTGTCACAATTATAATTTTTTTGAAGGAATTTATTCTTCTTTTTTCTTAATGAAAAGGCCTGGATTAGACAAACATGTGAGGGAGCAGGGATAATCTAAGATAATTTCATGTGCTGGACACAGAAAATAATAACTGAGTATTGTGAACAGTGAAACTCTCCTCTGGTATCCTTGTTACCCATTTTCCTGCTTGGCCTTAGGCTCATACATTTAAAATCCTAGCTAAAAAATGAAAAAGTAGATTCAAAATTGAAATAAAAAAAATGGAAAGCATGTTCTACCCCCTGAGTGAATATGTGTGTTAGTAGTGATTTAGGGCAGAGTAGGGAGCCTTGTAGAGTGGAGATACACACTGAGTTATTGGCCTATCACTTCTGTCTGGGGAACACTATTGTGTGATTAATGCTTTGTCAGCTGAGTGAAGTTCTGGATTTGGTGCTTGGTTATGCTCATTTGTTCGTACATAGCCTGTCAGAAATGCAGGTTGTGCCCCAATATTGATTCCTGACTTGGATCAAAAGGCTGTAAGGAAGGAGCTGCGTGGAGATAACCAGGGCCCGGGTGTCACACAGCACAAACTGCTCTAATAAAATGGACTCCCAGGGAGGCTGGAGGTGATTTCAGGGCAGGTTAGTGCCTGTGTCTGCTCACTGATGCAGTCTGGTTTGCTTCCTTCCCTCAGTTGTCATCGTCCCACACCCTCTGCAGGGCTCACCCTCTTCTCCACAGGCATTTCAGGGAAATGCAACTTTGGCTGAGACCAATTTATGGCCCAGCCATGCTAATGGCTGCAATCAACAACCAAACAAGTCCCTGGTTAGTAGAGAAATGAATATCCAGACAAGACCACTAGATGGTCAGGAGAGTTCTCAGACATGGAGGGAACTGAAGCTGCATCATGAACTGCACCCAGTGGCATTGGCCTCAGTACTGGAGAGCATTTGGAAGGAGTAGGAAGCAGGATGTAGGGAAATCCAGGCTTACAAAAAGCAATTTTTTGTTACATAATCTGTTACCTCATATCAGTTGAGAAAATCTGTGATGTTATTACAGAAGTTTAAAGCTCCTTCAAATGCTCCTGCAGCTTATCCCAGCTTCAATCTGAGTATGCTTTTAGCTGATTTCATTCACTGTTCGCTTGTTGTTAGATTTTAAATCTTTCTATATATGGTTTTGCTTCAGTCTGTTTCAAAAGCAAGGTAGAAAGGATTGCATGTTCTTCTGACTTATTTTCGAGCATTCCTTTTTGAGTTCATTAGCGTGGCAAGTGAAGAGTAACTGAAACAATTTAGCATTTTATTTCAGATTCTTAAACCACTGAAGTGCATGAGCAGGCTGCTGGCAAAATTGCTACATGAAGATTTCAATTTAGACAGCCCTGGTGCCACAAGTTTCCAGTGTGTGGGAAGCTTGATTCAGGGATTGCAGCTGAGGCTGAAGGGACCTCTCCAGACCCTGAGGCCACCCTGCCCAAGCAGGGTCAGGTGTAGCTGGTGTTGAATCCAGCTTTAAACAGCTCCACAGCTTCCCTGACCAGCACGTTCTAGGGTTCATCCAGCCTCAGGAGGGGGGTGATGGATGCCCTGGAATTTCAGGGGGTTTTGTGCCTGTTGTTTTCCCTCCTGTCACTGGGCACCTCTGGAAGAGCCTGGCTCTGTCTTCTTTGCACCCTCTGCATTTTCAGGTTATTTTTATATCGCTTTGCCTGCGCTCCATGAGAAGTCACAGCATTGTGCAGTGTATTGCACAGAAAAAAGCGTAATTGTTATTTTAGCAAGAAGCAGGGCTAGCATGGCATCATTCAGAGATGCAGCTCTCTGAGAACTTTAGACCATGGGGAGTGCTGGATTTCTAAACAGAACATCTTTTAAAAGCACAAACCAGAAGAATCTGTGATCTGTATGCATAGCCAGTGAAATGCAGTAAAGGTGGAAAAATTATAAGCATTTTCATATCTTTATATTAAAGTGCTGTAATGTAGAAAACCAGCTGAAAAATGGCTGCAATGCTTGTTCCTTAGAGGAATGCAGAGTTCTGTTAATGCTTGACAAATCCATTCCAAAAAGAGCTGGCAAAAAAGAGGTGAAAGTTACAAAAAGAGGTGAAGTCCCTGTGCCGGGGAGCCCTGGGTGGAAGCAAGGTGCTGTTACAGGAGTGCCTGTGCTAAAGGCTGGGAATGGACTCTGTGACTCCTGGTCCTTCACAGGTTCTAAGTGCTGAAGGGAGATGTGAATTACTGAGATGGTTTTAGCAATTTTGCCTAAAACCTTTTCATATGTGATTTTATTGCATATTATGCCATCAGTTGGGAAGTGCACATGAACATGCAGAAAGGTGGTGCTTGCTAAATGGTTGTGTTGTTGATAAGATTATAAATCTTCCTTTGTAAGTGGATTACATGAGTTTCCTTCCCAGTCTCAGCTTGGCAGGATCAGTGTTACACAGTCTGCTGCAGGACTGTCTCTTCAAATGTTTCTCCCAGGTTCTACAGTGGAAAGCACAGCAGGAAGAAGCTGCTAAACTAGAAGCTGCTGTAGCTGCCAGAAGAAAAGAAAAGGAAGAGGAGAGAGAAAGGCTACAGAGAGAACAGGAAACCATTCGCAGAGCTCAGGATAAAGAGAAAGTATGAGAAACTTTTATACATTTTTGCATATGTTAGTGTGTACAATTGTTTCTAAAATCTCTAACTGGTCTCAGAGCACATGTATTCAAGTATTATGTATTGATGTACAGATGGGCAAATGATTACTCAGGCCTCGCTGCTGTCCATTTTAGCTCTAAAGCTGCCCGATGTGACACACCACTTATGTTACTCTCTTGCATTTCTCAGAAAAAAAAGCCTCAGCAAGTCACTGTGTGTGTCACAGAAGAAGCACAGAGGCACGGCCAGGTCTGACTGCACAGGTCTGTGCTTTGAGCAGCCTCAGGGACTGCCAGAGCTGCAGCTGTGTGCTGCAATGCAGCAGGGAGCCTGCAGCACAGCACGGGGCTGCAGGGGCTCCTGGGCAGTGCTCCCAGGCCTTGTGTGCTGACTCCCTGGGAAATGCCTTGGGTGCAACTTCATAGAAACTCAGAAATGCTCTGTAGTGAATGTAATGCTTTAGAAAATCAATCATTTGGCCTTTTTACTTAAGTGGTACAGCAAAAATCTGTGCAGTTGTTTCACTGAGATTTTGTTTCTGAGTCCAGTTGCACAGAGAGGGACATTTAGTGAGGTTGTTGGCTTTGGTCACGAGTAGCTTTGCTGCTGCTTCTCTTTGTGCTCCAGCTCATCGAGTGTTTGCCTTTGTGCACGTGGTGTTTGTGGTGGCAGCTGGCTCTGAAACCACAGGGAAGGAAGAGGCTTAGGGAGGCAGTGCTGACCCAACCACCACCAGTATTCATTTTAGCTGTAAATATTCTGGTTGTGCAGACTTTTCTCGTGCTGTGTGTAATGTCTATATAGAGCAGCCCTCTGCCTATGCCCAGATGGAACAGCAACTGTTTGGGGTCAGCAGTCATGAGTTCATTGGAGTATTTTACATCCCAGATCCTTAAAAGGGCTGATAACCTTATGCTGCAGCTGCTTTTCTGGGGAATGCAAGCAGAATGGAAGTGGTAGTCTTCAGATTCTGGTGAAAAAATATATTCAAATTAGTGTTCACAGTCTGATTTTACTGCTTTTGTTGTGGGGGCTCCACACTCTCTTGCTCTGCTAGTAAATATTCTGTTAGCTTGTAGAGCTCTAAAATAGAAATTTTATACTAAAAGGATCAAAATTGGAATCTCTAACTTAATGCTTTTCTTACTTGCTTTGTTCTCACTGCCTGGGCTTTGGAATGGGTGTTAATTTATTTGCTGTATTTGCTCAAACTCTAGCTGAAAAAATACTGGGCTGAGAAAGAGCTCAAGTGGCAAGAACAGGAGGAAAGAGATCTTCAACATCTGGAGGAATTGAGAAAATTAATGGCTGAACAAGCAGCTAAAGACAGAGAAAGGTAAAAGAAATTGAATACAAATACCTATAGTATCAATAAGATCTTCTTATAATCTAATTTGCTTTGATTTCCTGACTTTCTTTTTTAGAATAAATTGAGGATAAGTATTTTTTTTTCCTTCCTGTTTGGCAAATGCTTCAAACAATATAGTAAGGTTGCATCCTAGGTGATTGTATCCTAGATGCAATTTATTTCAGTTTTAATTAATTCACATCCATCAGAATTTCAGACCATTGTAAGCACTAAACTGTCACAAAATGTAGCTGAGTAATAAGACCTTCTATACTTCATTTGCAAAATGATTTATAATCAGATTTGGTTTGTTTGAGGAGCAAGTGAAAGGAACACATTCAACACTTAACAGACTGCAAGATATTTATTGTTATCTTAGAGAGTCCTAAATTGCTCATCTAGTTCTTAGATGCTCTTCACCTGTTTGATGGGATTTAGGACTTGAGCCTGCTCAGGCTTGGATTGCCAAGTCTTTGTTGCACAATATCACCTTTCATGGCCTGTTGAAGAAATACTGGATTTCATAGAGGAATCCCTCTGTCAGAGGAACATAAAACCCCTGCTGTAGTCTGGTTATAACTGCTCTCAAAGCACAGGCTGACTCTTTTTACATAGAGGAAGCCACCAAGTTGTATGGACCAGAAATGCAATTAAAATAGGATTAAAGTGCCATTGGCATTAGAATATTACACTTGGTGTTAAGGATTCTCTGAGAAACACTACTTGAGTATTACTTTGTTAGGACACCTTGCTGACCACTTAATTTAAATGTCTATGTCCTTATGCTACAAATATATCTCTAGATGTCCTCAGACATGCCTGCAGTGGTTTTAGCTCACAGGAGAAGGAACACATGTATTTGAATTACAGGGAGGAAGCAATCTTCCCTTCAGGCTATTGTGAGTCAGAAGTCAGTGAATGTCCAGCATTCTGTCACTCAGAACTGACCTACTGCACAAAATGGAACATTCTCCTGTCCAGGCTCAGGTGCACACGTGGCACTGTCACATCCCAGTGCTGGCAGTGTCCTGGCATGTTCCACCTGTCAGAGCACAGAAACTGCATTTGAGTCTCTGCAGAGTGAAACATGGCACAGGCTGGTACCATGGGTCTGATCCAACACACTTCAGGGCCTTTTGGAAAAGGAAAACAGGAGCTCACTGACTATTCCAAGTACAGGAGATGGCCTGGATAGTGCATAGAGTGGCTAGTGAGTGCAATAAAATATTTTAAAAAAACCCACTCTGCTGTTATCCTGCTATTGTCACAGAGTCACTGTGGTGTTCTGTTTATTCAGGTCTTGCTTTGTAATTGCAATAGCCAGAGCTCTGACCAGGTCAAAGTAAGGGATTAAAGGCACCTGAAACTGGATGTAGAAACTGGATGTTCGAGTGATTGAGTCCAAATTTGCTTTCTACAACTCCTGTCTGAGAGTGGAGACATTTGACTGATTGGGCATTTCATTTTTTGTCTGTGAATGTTTCTAAGTAGCTGCAGTTCTTTGTTGTCTCCAGACTCTGTTATCCCACACACGGCTCAGCCCAGTGGGTGAAACTTTGTGTAAGATGCCAGAGATGTTGAGCAAATGAAATGTGAGAATAGTGAAATCAGCAAGAAATTCTATTTAGTGATGTTCTCTGCATTCAGAAAGGAGGGGAAGGGTTGTGATTTCTGCTCCAAGCCCAGTATATAGTCTTGATTAATTCTTTTATCCAAGTCATTTACTACAGAATTTCTACAATAGTGTTTACAGGAATCACTGGGCAAGATCTGCCCTGGTCCTGTCAAATCCCCCAGATGCAGGCAAAAATCATACTTCATTTGTGCTTTCTTCTGTTCATTTTGTGCTGTCTGCTGATAGTGGTGGAGTTGCCTTACCTGACTGCTGTATGCTCTTGCTGGTTGTTGTGTTTGCTGATAATGCAGAAATTGCAGATTTAAACTCCTGCAGGCTGAGAACTGAGACTAAAGCAGTCAGGACAAGAGCTCTTACTGGTGTGTTGTCATAAAAGGTCTGGGCTGGCCACACTTGAGAAGCAAAGCAGGGAGCTCAGGTTCTCCTTTTTCCTAATAACAGTGGGAGGTTTAGTAGCTGCCAGCCTGAGACGCGTGCCCCAGCCAGGGCAGGTGTGAGACACGTGGGGTGTGCCCTGCCCGCTGGCATGCAGGGGAGCCCAGCCCTGTCCTGGCGTGGCTCTGGGGCTGCTGTGCCCGTGGAAAGTGGGGCAGGGGCAGGAGGTGCCTCTGCTGCAGCCCCTGCTTTACACCTGCACAGGATCACACACTCAGCTCTGCTGAATGCCTTCCCTCCACGTGTCTGTGTCTTTAGAACACTAAATTATAAGCTCTTTTAATGTGGTATCAACAACTACCAACTGCATTTAAGTCTTACTGTGCTTCAAAAGCTAGCATCCAAAAAGGCAGGTGTTTGTTGCAACCAGTCCACTTCCCCTTTTTAATCCATGCAGTGAATTTTAATCAGGTCCTCCATCAGGTCTCTGAGGTAGGAAATGGTTTGAAAATACATCACACGTCCTTAAAGAATGTTCCCTCCAAAAGCAATAGATTTGGCATTACTCTTGCAGGGTGGAAATAAAAATTGGCATGGAATTGTGCAAATATTTGCACTGACTACCTGTGGTACACAGGCTGGCACAGTCCTGCTCTCCAGGGAGCAGCCAGAGGCAAACAGCTCCTGTGTTCCACCCCAGCACCTGAGCTGCTGCCAGCCTGGCCCCACACTCCAGGGGAGGGCAGGGATTGCTCTGGGCACGGATTTGATGGGATTGACCCACAGGAGCAGAGTGCTGGCCCCTGTTTGCCACGGGGCTCTGTCCCCCAGGGCTGGGTGCAGCTGCTGCATCTCCCCGTGCCCCAGAGCAGCTCTGGGGGCTCACCTCCCTCACCCCACCTCAGGGCTCTCACACACTGCCCTGGAACTCTCCTGGGCTCTCCACACATAGTGGTTCATTATTTCCTATTGAATATTTATGAGACAGTGTCTGAAAGCAGAGTTTTAATGAAAACATGCTTATCAAAAATTACACAAATGTGTACCTGCAATGCTACAAAAGGTACCTTTACTGAAACTAATCAGTTATGCTCATTTATCAGCTGGTGATTTATTAAAATTTTACTTACTATGGTGCTTAAAAGCAAAATTGAGTATTAAGATATTTTGATTTAGAGATTTTCTATGAAATTACCTTTATGTAGAAGAAATAGCAGCTGAAATGTTGCTAAATGTAACAGAGTGAGAGAGAATGAACGACTTTATTTAGATGTGGACAAAGTGAGGTGAAAGCTTGAGGAAACATTGGAAGCCAAGCATAAAAATGTGTTGGAAGGGCGTTCCAACTTAGGAACAAGATGTGCAGTTGAGTGTGTATTTCCAGGGGTGTCTGCTTCCCTGGCTGTGGATTTCGTGGCTGTGCCTTTGCCTGCTGACAAGGACACTCATCTTTGCTCATGCTGGCTGTGGAGGATGCCAGCACAGGCCCTGGTGGTGCTGGGCTCTGCCCCGCTCCCCCTGGCTGCTCCCAGGCCAGGGAAAGGTCTCAGAATGCTTCAGATTAATGCTCTGTATTCCCCAGTGCTGGAAAACTGCCAGGGGCAAGGCCAAGTGTTTGGAGTTAGGCCTGGACATGTGCCCCCCAATCTTCCTTCCTGGCTTTGCACAGAAGCTTCCAGAGTACAGAACTTCATGCTTGATGACTCTGGAGTATTTTAAAACATATATCACAGCAGTCAGCTCAAGAAGAGTGAAATGATTTCAGTATCATTTTTGCCATTAAAAAAAAAAAAAGTAGACCAGCTTTTTATTAAATGTTTTCCATATAAAAAGTAGATTAGGCTTTTTCCCTGGTACAGAATGACCCGTGAGCACTACTGCTGTAGCATTTCTCTGCCTCAACTACAGTGGACACTGTGAGAAACTGGAAGCCTCTCTGGGGCATCCTCAGGCAGCCTTGTACCACACTCCTGGGATAAATTTGTTTGTCCTCCTAATTGTGATTGGGTTATGGACAGAGAGGTCTTTGCTAGCACCAGCAGAAATGTAGGTTTAGTTCTGGTTGTTGCAGTTTATTGTGCAAGTTATATTCTCCTTTGAGCTTACTAAAATTTGGAGAGTAAGAAAATAACAATGCATGTTCTATTGTAGTTGAAGCAGCTGTCTCATCTCAGTTTCTCTAAAGACAAGTTCAGAGTTGAAGGGCACAAGGAAGGTAATTCTCCATGTTCAAAGCATGGCATTGGCAAGTCCTGTAGAAGGACTAAAAGTGACATCCTAACAAATATCTATAGCTCCATAAGGAACAGGCTCTGCACAATAGTCCAAAAATGCCTGCAGTGAAAGGTGCAGCAGCACAGTAGTGCTATGGGTGAAGTTCTGGAGTTACTGGTGTGAACCTCCAGCTTTTTCCTTCAGGAGAAGGCTGAAAGTCTTAAGTTCTTTTTTCTTTTTCCAGTGAGAAGTCTGGGAGTGAGGTGTTTCTTTTAATGGAAAGGGTTATAGGAAAGATTTCTTCTGCCATACACAGATGTGAGAGAACATTTCTTCTTGGCAAAGAAAATGGGGGGAGAAAAAAGAGTACCAAGGCTATATAAAGCATGCTAGAGAAAATCTGTGGTCTAGACATAGAATCTGAAAGGTTAGCCAAGTTGTTTAAAAGAACAACTGACTGACCAAAGCCAACCGAGAAACAAATCAAAAAGCACAAGTCCCCAACAAACCCAAACCAAAAAAACACCAAGAAGAAAACACTGAGTGGAAAGGCATCTTTGCCTTTGTGAGGTGTCTTGATGAGCCCTCACAGCATGACAAGGTGGGTGCAGAGTACCCCAGAGGGGTTTGGGGCTGAAGGAGCAGCACAGAGTGGTGCAGTCACTGTCCCTGTGCTGCAGGGTGCGGTTCCAGAGCAGTGCAGTTCCAGAGCAGTGCAGTTCCGGAGCAGTGCAGTCACTGTCCCCTGTTCCTGTGCTGCAGGGTGCAGTTCCAGAGCAGTGCAGTCACTGTCCCCTGTCCCTCTGCTCGCAGGGTGCGGTTCCAGAGCAGTGCAGTCACTGTCCCCTGTCCCTCTGCTCGCAGGGTGCGGTTCCGGCGGGCCCTGCAGGAGAAGCGGCGGCAGGAGCAGCGGGAGCTGGCGCTGCTCCGGGCCCGGCAGCAGCAGCAGCGGCAGCAGCGGCTGCAGGCGCTCCGGCAGCAGGTGGGCTGGCCCGGGCTGCAGGGCTCACACTGGCACCGCTGCCAGGGCACGCAGGCGGGCAGGAACGGCTCCAGAAGCCAAGGAAGGAGCCGGCTAAAGGCACTTTAGGTCTGACAAACTGTAATTCTCTCCTGCTATAAATCCTCTGTCCTTTGTGGCTCTGACAACAGGAACATTATGACATTAAATTGTACTGTCGGAGCTGCTGATATCTGAGAGGAGATGGAAAAGGTTTTTTACAGGATGTGATTTTTCTTCTTTGACTTTTTCTGGGTTTTGTTTGTTTTAATAACCTTAAGTCTGCCTTGAGTCTTAAGCAAGATTTATGAGTATTTATATTCTTTTTAAATTCTGAAAACTTGCACACCTTGGATGACTTTTCTTCAGAGATATTTGAGTCTCTGAAACTTTTGCATATTGCTTTTAAAAAGACGCGCATAAAATCCTTACTAATGCTTGCTAATATCACAGTAAAAGTACTGCTAATTTTATTTTTTTTTTTACTGCTGACTTTCAAAAGAGGAAATTTGCCTTAATTTACGTTTCTGTATGTGATCTCCTTATTTTTTCCTCCAAAGAGCCTGGTTGGTACTCATGATCTGTTGAGCTCTTCCCACTGACTCAATTCTCTTCCCAGAGTAGAAAATGTTTCTAGAAAGGCCTTTGCCTGAGATGGTGATGCTCCCACTTCATTATACTTCTCTGGCTGACATTTATTCCCTGTTTCACACTAATGAATTGCTACTTCATAAAGTATGTACATTTTTTGTAGGGGAGTGGGGAGGGAAGATCTTTACTTAATTCATTTGGCCTGTAGATTTAGGCAGCCTGTAAATACAAATATGACATTTTATTGAAGAGATGGATGAAAGAATTATCATACACCATTTAAAGTATATTTTTTTTCTGGTTTTAGCCATTCTTCATATGGGCTTCTGACTTTGGCTATTTTGTTCATGCATCTTTCTGTATTTTTCTGGAGTAGTATTTGCCTGTATTTGAGTATTTTAACACAAAGAAAGTAAACAATGAAAAAAGATTAACTCTGGCACAATACAGTGTCTGGGAGTCTTTGATATTGATCTAGCCACAGGAAATTACACAGTTAAAGCAAATGCACTTCAGAAAAAAACAGAGTTGTATTATTTGGGGCGTATCACTCAATGTTATTGCCCATGACTCTGTAAAAATTGTGGACTCCCACTCTGAACACCTTTGTTTCCATTGGAAGAAAAAGAAGAAAGTCTGGACTTGCAGGAGTCGTGGGTGTTGCAGATTTATGGCAGAGACAGGGTTGGACACTAGAGCTCATGGCAGTGGCTGTTGCTTCCCTCTGTCCCGTTGTGCCCCTGGCCCTGTGGCTGCAGCCGGTGAATAATCGTGTCCTGGAAGGGGCTGTTGCTGATGACCTGCTGTCACCTCAGCTCTGCACACAGGGTAATTGCTGCTGCCCTGCTGTGCCTTTAGGTTGCCATCGTTGCAGAACTGGACCCAGCCCGAGCAGTGGCTGACACGGCGGCGTCGAAAGCCCGGATGGGCGTTGGAGCCACGGAGGAGTTTGAGCTGCAGCAGCTCCTGTTCAGGCTGCACACGTACACTGCAGAGCAGGTAAAGGGCTGCAATGCTGCTGTGTAAATGCATCAGGAACTGCACTGACTGCACTCGTGCTTCAGGGCACTCAGGCTGCTGAGGCTGCTCCCTCGGTTTCAAATGCACTCAAGGAACATCCATGTCTTTAGATTCCTGCACTGTTCCTTATCTACCCAGTCAATGCATTTGCAATTATTCCCACTCTGGAATTTGAAAATCATTTACAAAAAGAAGAGCTATGGTACAATTCTGTGGTGTAAAAGCTTTCTTTTGACACTGAATAAGATGAATTCTAACAATGTCTATAGCTAAAATTTCAAGACATTTTAAAGCATCTCAGTTTGGTAACGGAAAGATGTGGGTTTTGTTTGGTTATTAAAATTCCCCAAATCTGACCAATGTACAAGGTTCTGACAAATCTTAAATATGCTCTGAACGAGTGTATTTGGGTCCTATGTCTTAATTCTCAGCATGCTTTTTCTGTTTCAGCTGCAGGCAGGTTTGGTGCTGCTCAGGCTGCAGAATGTGATCCCTGCCCAGCATGTCCCAGTGCTGCAGGGGCTGTGGGTCGTGTTCCCAGTGCTGGTCTCCAGCAGCTCTGGACACAGGGAGGCCATGCTAAAAAGAGACGCAACGTGTTGCTCTCCCTTGTACTTCCAGAGCAGCCCCACTGCAGACCACAGAACAGGGACTGGAAAGAGGCTTATGAATTTTGTCAGATAAACTTCTGACACGTTTCAGAAGTAATTTCCCTGAGATTGTCATTCTGACAAATGGGAGTGGCACTGCCATGCGAGCACAAGGCAACACTGTGAGAAGAACCATGAGGGCATTTGGAGCACTTGGATTCTGTAGGAACAACCAGGAGGAGATTGGAGTCTGTGCTGCACTTGGGGCTGTGTGCAGGGAGAACATGAGGGGAGGCAGCAGCTCCTCAGGGAGCTTTTTGGCTTCTATTGATCATTGCTGTGTTTTTTTTAACAGGTCATTTCTGACCCCAGGCTCCGTGTCGAGCTCGCTCTCCGGGAAGCTGGGCTGCATAAAACACTTTATGCAAGAGAGGTTTTGTCAAAACTTCCACCACCAAAGCTTCCAAGAAGAGACATGGAATCTACAGCTTTTAAAATGTAGAGCACCTCTCATCTGAGGGGCAGAGGAGCACCAGGGGTCTGGTGTGGCCCACACTGTGCAGACCTTAAATAAATTCCTTCTGGTTGTGTCCTGGAACTGCTCAGGTCCCTGCGTGTGCAGCGGTCCCAGAGCACTCTGAGCCTTTCTGAGTGCTGCAGCACAGCACAGCTGCCTGCTGCAGGGCTGCAGGGGCTGCAGGGCTGCAGGGCTGCAGGGGCTGCAGGGCTGCAGGGCTGGGGGTGTGCTCCTTGGGTGATGGCCCGTGGCCCTCTTGGCTGGCAGCTGGGACACCTTGCCTAAGGACTCCTGCACAGGGCACGGGCCAATCTGACCTGCAGCACCTTGGGTAGGAACTCCTGGCATTTAATTGGCAGCAGAAGTCCAAAATAGCTTTGCACAGTGCTTACTTTAGATTTTATTATATTACGTGAATAAATCCCACTATTTTCTTTCCAGGTTTCTTGAGAATTTGATTATTTTAGCTATAAAATCTTCATTGCCATGAATGTTTCTAATATTCCTTGATTATGATAAGATGAAACTTAATCCTTTGTCTATATTTAGAAGGCAACTTGCTGCATCATATTTACTGCAAACCAGTCATACAATTTCATACTGCACATTAGTTTTTCAGTATAAATGATGAGCTACAAATAGGGCTGGGATCTTTATTTCTTTATTTTCTGGTGTGACAGGCTCCTGAGAGTGAGCACAGGGTCAGCCCAGGGGCAGCATGCTCTCAGTGTTGCAGTTTTGTGGGGAAATGCTGCGGAGCCTGCCCTGAGCCAGGACAGTGATGTCTTCTGGGCTTGTGCTAAAATTACAGTTCTGTATATATTTGTGCTTTTTATTTTGGTATCTCCTTTGGGGTTTTAAAACTTGGCCACCTCACAACTGTCTGGATATTCCTGTGGGGAGACCAGCAGGGCTCTGTGGGGAACAGACTGGCTGTGAGACAATTCCCAGAAAGGCATCATCCAAAACCTAGGCAGTTGATATTTTTCTCTTGCCTTTAAAAGCAGATCTACAAGATAAAAAAATTTGGCACCACTGAAATTGAGATTATAGTTGTCATATTTTATAAATACCAAGATGTTAATGAAAAAGAAAGTTTAAAGGGAGCAGACATTGGTTTTGAAATAGAGGGCACAGATTTTTGGGCAGAGACTCGTGGTTGTTTTCATGTCTGTCATTTCTCAGGGTAGAGACTGAGTCGAAATCTATGGAAGTCTGGGCTACCTCAGTGCAATGATAAGTCAGGGTCTTTGGTGATACAGTGAGGCCAGAATGAGGATTTGGGAGGGATTTTCACGTAACAGTGGAGCATGGAGAACATGCAGGTGAGTAAAAGGGTACTGAGCACAGCACAACCAAGGCTGCCTGTGCCAGGAGAGCTCTGCAGACCCCTTGGCTGCTCCCCAGCCTGGCCAGGCACCTCCTTTCTGCTCCTGTGCGAAGGAGGTGGATTTTTAACCCTACTATCATCCTCACCGTACCATTGGCCACAAGAGCTCATCAGAACCCTTCAGGAAATGGAGAAGCTTATAATGACATTGGTTTTCATGATAAATCTTTCTACACTTAAAAAAAAAAAAAAAAAAGAGACATCTTCTAAGTTACACACCATGAAAATAGTAATTTAAAAAAGGTTACTGGTAAATAGGCTTCTCAACCCACACCTCTTGGAGCTCTGCTTTGTGGGTTTGGCTGGGTAGGGGTGGCTGTTCAGAGCTCAGCTTCTTTATGCCAGGGATGAAGCAAGGGCAGTTCACTCTCAACTGTATTTTTAAAAAGCTTGATGAGAATTTCTCTGTGAAAATGGAGTTATTCGGTTTCATAGACTACTTATTTGTGAATTTTGGTAGTGAGAAAAGTGTCTTTAATGTTAACCAGTGCCTGAAGGTCAGATCCTCAGCTGGCCACGGCTTGGTGCTGCGCTGTCCCTCTCGTACTCAAACTCTAGCGTGTGCCTGTTTGTGACATCTTTAAATACTGTAGGAATGAAAATCTGAACGGCCTTTGCAACAGCAGTTACAATAATGGTCACAAATATGGATTAAATTTTCATGTAATTTACTAAGGTTTTGTCTTTATGCCCAAAGCGAAGGGCATAAATGATCTTCCCTCTAGAAGATGGCTGTGGACAGGAGTGACCCTAACAGGAGCGTCCTCTCCGGCGCTGGAGCCAGGGAGGAGCCTGCAGCCGCGTCCCGAATTCCCGTCAGCGCCGCTCTGCCAGCGCGGCTCCGGCCGCCCGCGGTGCCCGCCGGCNCTGTCACCGGCAGTCCGCGGGCAAGAGGCCCAGGCGCTTGCGGATGAAGGCGGCGATCAGGCGCTGCGGCCGCTGCTGGTACTCCCACAGCACCTCGTGGGACGCCCGGATCTGGTCCCCCTCCAGCCGGTCCAGGAGCGCCACGCACACCACGGCGGCTGCAACAGGCCGGAGCGCGGTCAGCTTGCTGCCCCCACGGCCCCTCGGCCCGGCCCTCACAGCCCAGCCCTCACAGCCCAGTCCGGCCCTCACAGCCCGGCCCTCACACCCCGGCCCTCACAGCCCAGCCCGGCCCTCACAGCCCAGCCCGGCCCTCACAGCCCGGCCCGTCCCCTCGGCCCTCCCCTCACAGCCGCCCCCGCAGCTCCGCTGCCCCAGTCCGGCTCCCCGAACCCTCCGGCAGCTGCGCCAGCAGGGCCGGGCCGTGCTGTGGGGCGAGGGAGGGCCGTGAGGAGAGCGAGCTGTGGGTTTATCCAGAGCACACTCAGGTCTTCTAATGCAAACTTGGGTTTCATTGAGCTATTTGCTTTAGTGTCCTTTTATAGATAAAATCACGAAGGGTGTGTGTTTGGCCTTCTGGCACCGAACAGGATCCTTGGAGGGGGTTAAGCCCGTGCGTGGGGAGGAGGTGGAATTTAACAGGACTCACCTTTGAGGCCACACAGTCCACACAGGGCAGCGAATGCTGTGGACTCCATCTCAATATTCCTCACACCGGCGTCATAAGCCCTCCTTAAGTACTCTAACTTTTTTTCACTGGAAAAAGAGCATAATGCGCCATCTAATCTCCCCTGACCTGGAAAGGAAGCAGAGAACTGTCACTGTTGGCCCTGCATGGGGTCACAGGGCACAGGGCGTGGGTGCTACTGGGACATCCAGCAGTGCCCGTGTTCTGTCTGAGGCCTGCAAAGTTCTCCTGTGAGCAGTTGGTTCATTCGTATTCCCCTCAGTGTTAAAGCCAGCGCGATGTGTCTCTGTACAGGGGAGAGAGTGACGCAGGTTTCAACATTGATAAGAGGTCAAGTCAGCCCACAGGTACGGGGAGGTACCAGGGGATGCTGTGCTCTGTGGGGACAGGCCATTGCTGCATATCAGCTGCGAAGGTCTGCCAGGTTAAATCCCAAAAATGCCAACTGACTGTAGAAGAGGTACAACAAGCTGTGCAGAATGAGAATGCGGAGGAGAGGAAACCCCTTCAATGTGGGTTTAATTTTTCTGCAGGGGCTGCTGTGGATGGAAGCTGGAGCTGATTGCAGAGGCATTCCAGGGTGCTGGTCGGGGAGCTGCTCCCAGGGTGCTCCCCTCCTGCAGCTCCAGGACTAACACTGTTCAGTGTGGGCACCCATCCCGACCCTCTCCCCAGCCCCCTGGGGCTCTGGCTGTGCTGCTGTGCTCAGAGCAGACCAGTGCCCCTGCAGCTCCTCCTCTCACAGTGTCTGAAGGCCGTGGGGCAGGCAAATGCTCACCTGCAGCTGGGCCAGCCTGGGACTGCCCTCCAGTTTATTGCTGCTCCTGCTTTAATCCTCTCAAATGGCTTTTTTGTTTAAATGAAATATGGACTTGAGCAATACACAGATGGCTGCATCTGCAAGCAGATCTAAAGGTTTATAAATAGTGCTCAGATTATTAATTCTTTATTTATTACGTTTCATCTACTCTGCAATCAGCATTTAATTTTGCAAAGGAAATGGTTCCAGAGTAACCAAAGTTTGTTTATTGAAATCTCACAGGCAACCTAATGTTTTCCTAGTGTTTGGTAGTTCTGAGGTGACAGAGTTGCTGTAGGGGAGCAGCTTGGTGGCAAACTCAGCAAGGTGCAGATGTTCTCAAAGTTCTGAGGGTACTGTGAGCCCCCTGCTCTGCCTGGGCCCCCCAGCACCAGGGTCCCTGCCTGCAGCCCTCTGGGGTCTGGGTTCCCAGGGTAGCTTTGTCCATGCAAGAGTGGAAAGGCTCAGCATTACCCGTGGTGAGGAAGGATGGACAGAGCCAGTGTTGGCTTCGTAGAAGTCGTAGGTGCACATGGTGTGGCCAATGAGCGTGGGGAAGTCGGGAATGTCCCTGCTGCAGGCGAGCAGCTCCTCTGCCAGGTCCTTGTCCAGCTGGGTGCTCCGCACCACCACGTCACCCAGCACCACCTGCTCGAAGCGGGGCTGGAAGGAGGAGTCCACAGCCGTGTCAGTGATCACCACAGACCCAGCCTCGATCCCTGTGGAAATGGAAGCTGAGGCTGCCTGAGCTCGTAGCACCTGTGTCCTGCTGCCAAACTTCAGCACAACAGGAGAATCTCAATAGATCTGTATGTGCTTTCAGGGCTCTCCTTTTCAGCAAGTAAAGATGTCAGAGAATAATTGAAATTCATGGAGTAGCACAGATGTACAGGTAAAATGTACAGAATCAGCACAAGATAAGTGATTGTGAGAATGTACTGAGCGACAGGAGTTCAGCTGCTTCTGGCTTGCAGAGATCGTGTACCCCCTACCAGCTTGTGCAGGCATGGGCAGTGCCACTGCCTCAGCCAGGGGGCACGGATTCATTTGGGTCACCACTAATCCAGGTTTTCTGTTGGGAAAGGGACACATGGCTGTAGTGGAATCAAGGCCTTTGTACACTCTGAGAATGTGCACTCTGCCAAGCCAGTTGCTACAAGTTTTCTGGGTTTAACCCAAAACAAAATACCACGTTTGATATTTAGAGACCTGACAAAATGCTAAAGTTCAGAACTGCGTGACCTATTGCTGAGAGCTCTTTTTAGTAATAGCTGTTTTGCTCTGGAGAAAGACCATGAATTGCTTACCTAAGCCCCCAGAAGTGCCGATGCGTATAATGGTAACGTCCCGGCATTTCGCATGGTGCAGCAGTTTGATCAGCTCGTGAAGCATAATGGAAATGGAAGGGATGCCCATTCCATGCTGTTGGAAGGAGAGAAAAGGGAAACATCAGTCCCCACAAGGCTGCAGCAGGTGACAGGTACGTGACTGCAGTGAGCTCAGGGTTATGCTGTGGCCTCTTCTGCTGCTGAAGCCAACAGCAATTTTTTTAAGAGGGAAGAGACATCATGGGGTCTTTTGAGTCTGTCCAGGTGAAGTGTCCAACCTCTTCTCCTTCCCTTGATGCTTTAAAGGCCCTTCAAGTCAGTAGAGCTGGTGTTCATCCCTGGGGACACTGTGTGGGCACGCAGATGGTGCCTGTCCTTCAAGGAAGGTCCACAAATACATCCCAACATCTGAGTGCTCCAACACCTCCCCATGCACTGCCAATCCTTGCACCACGTGCTGACTCGCACTTGGTTGTGTCCTGCTCATGCTCTGGGAGTGGTGAATTTCAGTGAGGACAACCTGAGCCTTCACTTCTCCATGTGCCTTCCAGCCTGTCCTCACCCCACACTGGAGCATCTCTGCTACACTGCTGGGCACAAAGGACACGGGCAGGGTTTGTGTCCCTCGGTGAGGGCAGGGTCAGGTGTTTTCTGCGTGCCTTGCAGGCTGCCTGTCCCTCCTCCTGGCTCACATTCCCTGCTCTGCTGCCCTTCTGTCCCCAGCACCTGCCTGGCTACCAGCTCCCCACTGCTGGCACTGGCTTGTCCCCATCCTCCATGGGCAGTGCTGCCCCACTCCCATCTCTGCTGCTGCTGCTCCCCAGGGCTGGCAGATGTTCTGCTGCATCTGCCCAGTGCTCCCTTGCTTGGTCATTGGTCTTCTGCTCCATTGCTAGACCAAAATCCTTTTCTTAGCTTAACTTTTAAGTACAGAAAGCGTTTGGTTTTTCATCTTGAAAATGCCTCACATTTTTTGGTTTTGCTATCTTCAAAAACCTGAAGGAAGCAAATGCTATGGAAGCTCCATTGATTAAGGTACACAGCCAGTTTTTGTGTTGCTTTGTCTCCTTTCTTTTGGCTGCTCTGTTTGCCTTGTATCATGTTTTAAATATGAAACCTTTTTGCATGTTGTTATTCTGGAACATCAGCCTGGCTTATTCACCAATGCCTAAAAAATTTATTCTCATTGTAAATATTCAGAGCTGGAATCTGTGTTCCTGCTCCCGTATGTTTGAGCTCAGTTGTGTTTCTAAGCAACTTGCAGAAATGTGATGTTGGCAGCTGCTCTGCAAGGTGCTCCTTGGGGTGGCTGTGTGCTCTGCCCTGTGTCCCCTTCTGCACTGGCCAGAGCTGGTGCATGGCCACAAGCTCAGTGAGGATTTGCTTCTGGCTGTGTCACTGCTGCTGTCAAGCTGGGAAACAGCAAATCCTGTGATGATTCTCCTCCTTGGATCCTCTCAAATTGATTCACTTGGTCAGGATTGGTTTGGTTTTGTCAGAGGGATGAAACACGAGCTCTGTTGAGTGAGTGATTCCATCTCCTGTGAATCACATTTCAGGCTAATCTTGAGCCTGAAGAAATTAAGAAAAGACCAAGCCTTTGGGTGTGAGTACTCCCCAGCACAGCCTGTGTTTGCTTTTCTCTGTTCTGTGCCAAAAACCCTGCTCTAAAAGAATAATTAGTAATAAGGCCAGGCTTTTCTTTTAGAGCTTGTATCAACGTAATACTCCCAGCAACATGTCATAGTTCCTGTGTGGTGAGAAGTGGTTTTGCCTCCTAGACTGAGCTGAGCAGACCCTGTGCACGGCTGTTGTTAACGCGGCACTGCCCAAAGGGAGGGCGCAGCGCCGGGCAGTGCAATTCACACCGAGGCAGGGCTGGGAGGCTGCCCTGCTGCAGCGGCTCAGCAGCGAAAGGGGAAAATCTGCTGGGTGAGGGTGAGGTTCGTGCCAGGGCAGGAGGTGAGACCCTGCCCGCAGAGGGACCCTGCCCGCAAAGGGACACTGCCAGCAGAGGGACCCTGCCTGCAATGGGACACTGCCAGCAGAGGGACCCTGTCCACAGTGAGACCCTGCCCACAGTGAGACCCTGCCCGCGATGGGACCCTGCCCGCAGAGGGACCCTGCCCACAGTGAGACCCTGCCCACAGTGAGACCCTGCCCGCAGAGGGACCCTGCCCGCAGTGAGACCCTGCCCGCAGTGAGACCCTGCCCGCGATGGGACCCTGCCCACAGTGAGACCCTGTCCGCAGTGAGACCCTGCCCGCAGCAGCCCCGGGCGCGGCACTCACGCTGATGGAGAGCACGGGCCCTGCCCGGTACATGGCGTAGCGGTCCGACCCCGCGCAGATGTCAGCCACATCCCCCCCGGCACCCGCCAGGCCCAGCTCCCGCTGCATGAACTGGGCAAACGCCCTCATCCTGTTCGGGCTGCCGCCAACGCAGACAAACTGGAAATAAAATATCAGTGTCGGTGCTTAGCTAGAACAAGTACCACGGGTCAGCCTGCATGTGGCGGTGGTGGCTGTGCCAGGCACACCTTCCCAGGGGAAGCAGCGGGATGCCACTGCCTCACCATCGCACATGGGACATTGGAACAACCGAGGCTCACAAAACCAGGAGCTAACACAAAACCCAGGCTATCACTCTGGCAGGGTGGTGACTACCCTGGGTCTGGGCAGCCATACAGCTGCACATACTTGGGTATCAGTTGTAGACAAGAAAATCTAAAATAATTCAGGAAATTTGAGCTGGTAGTATCACCACTGATAGCAAAGCAAACCTAGATGTTAGAGGAGCTGATCAGTTAATTTATTCTATGAACAGTGCTGACTGCAATTAGTGAGCACTGCTGATGGCACAGAGGCCATAAAGTCAGGGAGTAAAAAGGACAAATTTTTACATGTGAAAGGAAAATATGCTCACTGAAGGTAGGAGGAGGATGAGTGTGCAGCTGGCAGGGCAGTGCTGCTGATCCTGCTGCCAGGGCCCGGGGCAGCAGGAGCCCACCCTGTGCTGTGCCAGGCTGCTCCAGCCCTGGCCACTGAGGCTCTTCCCCCATACAAGGGAAAGACTGGTTTGAAATGAAAGAGGATCCCATTGTGAGAAGTCAGTTTTGACAGCAGGTCTCAGCCAAAACCTACATCCTCCTTCCCTTGTCTCCAGTAGCTGATGATCAAGATGCTTTGGACAAATGCCTTCTCTGTCTGTCCTCCAACATGGGGCAAATATGAAATCAGGTTTTACAGAGCTACAGGTTTGTAAAAGGATAATTTTCTGTTGTGATTTCTGCCCAAAACAAACAAGGACAGACAACCTCCTGGCCCAGGCTGCTTTGGCTGCTGAGTGCCTTGGCTGAGCAGCCAGGCCCCACTGTGGGAGCTGTGGCAGCAGCAGGCCCGGCGTGGGCTGGTAGCACCATGGGGTGCACGGCTGGAGAGCCTGTGCAGGGGGCAGCTGCTGCCTCGATTTTGGACCTGCTCTTTACCTTTATGTCCCCAAACATTGCTGGCAGGTCGTGTGTCTTTGTTCCCAAGTCCAAGTGGTACAGGATGTCCTCCTCCATCAAGTCCAGGTGGGGATTTTTAACCAGGACCAGCCCGCTCCTGCAGGGAGAAAACAAGGAGATGGTTTGGGGCACCAGGGAGAGCCCAAAGGGCAGAAGTGGGGCACAGGGCAGCCCAGAAGCTCCATGGGGGTACACACAGCCCTGGTGTGGGACAAGGGATAGGACAAGGACCAGGGACAAGCCAGCTGTGTGTGGTGTTTGGGCCAGCTGTCTTTCTGCTTCAGGTAACCCCTTGAACACATCTGTTATTATATCTATGTATCTGGCAAAAAATATGTCTAAGTATTTATCAGTTTTGTCAATGGCAACCTTAGCCCTTTCCTTCATAGGGTTTTGTCAGCAATGTCCAGGGGTGATGTACTGTGCTATTTTCTCCGTGACAGTTTATTAAGCTCTTAGCAAATCAGGATTTCACACTTGTCCCAAAAACTGCCTGGCAGGGTGAGTGCAGACACTGCAGGCAGCCAGAGGCCAGCTTGCTGTCCCTTTCCACCTGCTGTAAGATATGGGAAGCAACTAACAAACAATGCAGGTTAGTTTTATAAATGAGGCCAAAATGAAACCTAGAGAACATTTTTCTTCTCTTATTAAAACAAGTTCAGATGCCCCCCTGTTACTCACCCCGAGTAACCTGTTGTTTCAGTCATGGCAGCTCCACCAGGGTCAGCTGAGAGCAATACCCTGCCAAAAAGGTACCGAAAACACTGCCTGTGTCCTCAGCTGCCGAGCTTTAGAGCTCAGAAGAGGTTCCAAGGGTTCTGCAGGGGGTTAAATACCTCCTGTGCTGTGTGCAGCTCCCAAGGTCAGCAGTGCCCCCCTGCCCCACCCGCTCCTGTGTTGCTCAGGTGCCAAGGTTCCCCCTTGGCTGGCATGGCTTCTCCCAGGTTGGCTTTTGGGGCAGGTGCGTCACCAATAACCTCGACTGGTGGCCCTAGGGCCGGGGCTGGTGACCTGCTGGCCCTCTGGCCGGTGACCCTGTGCCCTCTGGCCGGTGGGGTGGGCACCAGGCACGTGGCTGCACATGTGCACTCTGGGGAGATGGTTTATCTGAGCTGGATGTTGCTGTGCTCCCTCCTCGGGCTGTGCTCCTTGGCCCTGGGGACACTGACAGCCTGGCCACTGCTGCTGGCCTGGACACTTCTGCCACCTGAGCCATTCTCTGGCCCCAGTAGGTGCAAATCCAAAATGTCCCTGCATTTGTCTGTGGTGTACAAAACTGGGATTTGGGCTGTAGCCAGCCTCCAGCCCTGCTCAGAACAGCTCGTGGATGATCAGCCTGGTGTGGGGAGGCTGATTTCACTCTCAGCAATGCCCAGACAGCACTGTTGGTTCTCATGGTGCTCCCAGCCCTGTCTCAGAGCAGTGTGCAGAGTGCACAGGCCCCTGTCCAGGACAGCCTGAGTGCCTGTGGGGCTGTGGGACGAGTGTGTGATGTTCCTGCAGGAGCAGGACACTGGAGATGCTGCTCCTGCCTCCTGTCCCAGCAACAGGAGGCACTGGAAGGTATTTTAGGCAGCTGCAGGCATTTGCTGTTGGCCTCTGGGAATTGTCAATAGAAGCTCTGATAATTAGAGAAGCGCTAGGTAATTAATTCCTAGGTGAAAGCACATTGTGTGGAGCTCACTTGCACCCTGCATTCAGGCAGTAACAGCATCCTGCTTTCCTAATCAGGAGGGACAGAAATTGTTGTAACTGAGGAAGCCTTTCCCTAAGCAAATGCCCATTTTGCTCCCCATCCAAACCCTTTAAATTGCAAAACACTGTCTAAAAATAAGCAAACATTGAAAGCCAGTGGCCTGGGAACATGTAAATTGGGTACCTTGCCCAATATAGGGTCAGGATAGCTCTGAGAAGGGGAAGGAGCAGAGCTGTCAGGGATATTTCAGGCTTGCTGGAGTCTTACCAAAGGCAGGCTGGAAGGATTTCTCTGCTCTGATGAAGTTCTCCCTCCCTGGATGCTGTTCACATATGCCTGCCAAAAATGACTTATTACTGACACTCCACAGCGCTTCTGAAGAATAAGGATCTGGAGACTTTTCCCTTTCAGAAAGCACCAGATTTCTGCAAGGGGCACAGAAGAAGTTTCCTTTGGGCTGCACACACTTTGTGCCTGCTGAAGTCACTTGGTGTGAGTGCTGTGGTTTCAGCACACAGTGGATTGCACAGTGGGCTCCATGCAGAGCTTCCAGTCCTGTCCAGTGAGAGTTACCTGATCTGGGGAACAGAAACAGAGGGTTTGTTGCTGTTTGTCAGAGGCAGCTGGGAATGCTCTGGGGGAGGTGAGATCAGGCTGAGGCTTCCTGTGGATCCTTCTCCTCTGGTTTTGTTTGGTGGAGGAACACGAGGCCCTGGCCCTGCACCCACCTCCAGCATGGCTGGGCAGGGCTTTCATTGGGGAGCGAGGGCTCAGCAGAATGGTGGATGGATGGGTGGACAGATGGACAGACAGCTGGACACGTGAGTGACCCTGGGGCAGGGTATGAGTGCTCCCACAGGCTGCCTGGGCTTCCATGTCTCACTTCCATGGCAGAGTATTTCTGGGCACACATGGAAGGGACCACACCTGCACAGTTCAAACTGTCCCACGATACAACAGTTTTCCCAAAAGCATGGACAACTTCTTAAATATTTTCTTATGAAAAAAGGTGTTCCAGCACAGCCAGCTGGGACATCCCTGCCTGGTGGTCAGCAAAGCCCCTGCCCTGCCCTGCTGCAGCCTCTGCCCCTGGTGTGCTTGGCTCCAGGCAGAGACCTCCCCTGTGCTGGCAAAAAGGGCAAGATTTTGGAGAGTGGCCCTGCTGAGTGAGCAGGGACAGAGTCCCCTGGAGCCATAGCTCTATCTGGAATGTCAGGCTGAGAACTGGTGGGCAAGCAATGTTCCCGCAGTGTTTGTCCCTGCTGTGCCCAAGGTAAAAGGAACCAGTGTGTCCTGTTTAAGTAAACATGATTGCACCAAGGGAAATGGTTGGACTGTGCTTTTGGCTTCCCAGAATTGACATTGAAGAGAAGTGACAGTAGCCAGCACCATGGCCATTCAGGTTTCAGGGCCTGTCTGGCTCAGGCCGGTTCCCTGCCTGGCCAGTACAAGAAGTCCTTCACCTTTGGTTCCTTCATCTGTGATCATTTTTCTCATGGTTGTTCTTCTTTGGGGTGGCTTTTAGTAAATCCCAAACTGAAGTGTGGCTGTTCTTTTCCTACCTCTCTTTCTTGCCGTGGTAGAGGCAGCAGAGTAGAGTAGAGTAGAGTAGAGTAGAGTAGAGTAGAGTAGAGTAGAGTAGAATAGAATAGAATAGAATAGAATAGAATAGAATAGAATAGAATAGAATAGAATAGAATAGAATAGAATAGAATAGAATAGAATAGAATAGAATAGAATAGAATAGAATAGAATAGAATAGAATAGAATAGAATAGAATAGAATAGAATAGAATAGAATAGAATAGAATAGAATAGAATAGAATAGAATAGAATAGAATAGAATAGAATAGAATAGAATAGAATAGAATAGAATAGAATAGAATAGAATAGAATAGAATAGAATAGAATAGAATAGAATAGAATAGAATAGAATAGAATAGAATAGAATAGAATAGAATAGAATAGAATAGAATAGAATAGAATAGAATAGAATAGAATAGAATAGAATAGAATAGAATAGAATAGAATAGAATAGAATAGAATAGAATAGAATAGAATAGAATAGAATAGAATAGAATAGAATAGAATAGAATAGAATAGAATAGAATAGAATAGAATAGAATAGAATAGAATAGAATAGAATAGAATAGAATAGAATAGAATAGAATAGAATAGAATAGAATAGAATAGAATAGAATAGAATAGAATAGAATAGAATAGAATAGAATAGAATAGAATAGAATAGAATAGAATAGAATAGAATAGAATAGAATAGAATAGAATAGAATAGAATAGAATAGAATAGAATAGAATAGAATAGTGGACTAGGATAGGATAAAATACTGTAATAAAATGCTTTCAGTTGAAAGGGACTTGCAGTGCTGATCTAGCCCAGGTGCCTGCCTGTTCCTCTTCCTCGAGGCAGCATGGGGAGGTGGGGATGGTGAGAAGCAAAGAGCACTGCCCCAAGTGAGTGTTTGTTTGTGCCTGATTCAGAGCTAAATCCAGCCTCTCCAAGTGCCAGGCAGTGGAGCTGTTACCATATGTGCTAGAGGATGACAAATAAAGCACGATGAAGTATACGGCACAGTAACATATGGCAGTGTAGACAGGCTCTCGGCAAGGGAAGAGCCGGGCAGAGCCAGCGCTCCCGCGCCCATGCGACACCTCTTGTCATGTTAAATGCTATTTTAGAACAGACAGCGATGGCAGCCTGTGCGCGGCAGGGAGCTCGCACCCGCCGTGTCCTGCCAGGGCTCTGCAGCTCGCTCGCAGCGAGCCCCGGCAGCTCCTTCTCCGCTCGGCTCGGCTCTGCCTTCCCTCGCTGGAGCCGCTGATGGGTGGGATGCTCCCGGAGCTCAGCCCTGCCCGTGGCCGCGCAGGAGGGGCAGGGGGTGCCCTCGCAGGAGTGCGCGCCTCCAGCGCCACCCGGCAGGGCGTGTGAGCCTGTGCTTCAGTGGCAGAGGGCTGATGGACGCTCACAGTCCGGGGGATGCCTTCTGCATCCCTCTAGCGATGGCTCCTGGCAGTCGGCATAAGGCAGCAGCAGAAGCGCCGGGGAGTGTTTTACCTGACAGGAGGAAGGCCATGTGCCAGCAGCACAAAGATTTCCTGCTCCCCTTACCCGCCCTGTGCTGTGGAGCCAGAAAAGCGAACACAGGCAGCAAAATGTGGATTTTTATCAGCTGTTTGCTCTGGCTCCATGTTTTGCCTTGTTTATTATTGGTATAAAGCTGCTCTTGGCATTGGGAGCAGACAGTAAAACACTCTGCAAAGGAACCAGGCTCCACAAACCCTCGGGGCACTCGAGTAACTGCAGCTTGTCAGGACATGTTTCCCCTGAGGGGAAGCACCACTGCAAAGCCATTTATTTTGGGCAGAAATCAGCTGCCTGACCCGTGTCGCTATTCAGGATTTATTCAGGACCTGCTGCTCTGCCATTCCCGTGTTGCTCCAGTTTGCTGAGACAGAGCAGGGATGGCTCCAGAGACCGGCTGTGGTGGGAGCAGACAGAGAATCGGCGGTGGAACCTGCAAGCGAGCCCCTCTCTGCTTGCTCCCTTCCTGCCCAGTGCTTCTCTGCTTTCCAGTCTTCAATCCACATGGTGCCTGGCGTTTTTTGCCCCCTTTTTCTTTTATTTTTCTCACTTGGGTATTTTTATCCTTTTGTCTTTTGCTCTTTGAGCTTGTGGGTGCGTGTTGCAGCCACTGGTGCCTGTGGGTGCAGGCAGGAGGGAGGGCTGGGAGGAGATTTCAGCCTCAGTAAGGCAAATGATGCAAGGCCTGAGCACAGTTCATAAAGCCATGCTGCTTGTCAAGCCCAATCATGCCTCAGAAACTGGACAAGGAACAATTTCCCATCAGGAAAGCTGTGAGGGCTTGGTGGCTGAGCCCCAGCACTGTGTCCCCCAAAGCTGCCCTCCTGCCTGTGCCCCACACTGATGGAGTGCCCACGGCTGGTGCAGGGTGGAGCATGGCATGAGGTGATCCTCAACCTGGCACTGTGGTGGTCTTGGTGGTAGCTGCTGCATCACCTCAGGTGCTGGATTTGTCAGGATCTCACTGAGCTGTTCAGACACTTTCCTGCACTCCATGGGGGATTAGGGGCTCCATGCAAGGGCAGACTTACACTGCCCTACTCTTTCAAACTGAATCATCCAGACCCTGCTTTATCCAACTGTATTGAGATGTAAGCAGCTAAAGGGAATAAATGCTGGTTCCAGAGGAACTTAGCTTTGCTGGTGCTGGCTCTGCATTTCAGTGCCCTGTGGACATCCATGGAAGACCCCAGCAAAACCATCCCTGCCTTTCCTCCCTCTTCCCTGCACCCAGGTAAACCAAACAGGCTTGAAGTCCGGATTTTTTCCTTTTTCAAACAATTCCTTTCCTTTTCCCTGTGTTTATCATATTTTCTGTCCCTGTGTCCTTTCTCCTTCTCCAGGAGGGCTGGAGAGAGAGAGTTTGTCCTGCACCCCTCCCTGACTTGCTGTCCTACTCCACAAACATCGGACCCTGAGCCCCCAGGCAGTGGGCCAGCACTGGACAGGCAGAGACCATGGATCTGGAGACAGGTGGGAGAAGCATCATAGGGGTTAAAAATATTCACATGAAAATCAAGGTTGTCTCTTGCAGCCTTCAAGACTGATCCCTGCCTTTCTCTGCAACTCTGAGGACCGAGGACCCTGATGCAAGTAAGGGATCTGGCGCCTCCCTGCTTCACCGAGGTTTTTAAGGTTTAAAAGCACCATGCTCAGGTGAGCAGACTTGGGGCAGGGCTGGGTGGGATGGCTCTGCTGGCTGTGCTGGACCCCCTTGCTGAGCTGAGGGGTCCTGTGGGTGCCCCGTGGGCTCTGTGCAGGTGCCAAGGGCGCAGGGGCAGGACAGGCCAGCTCCTTTCCTAGTCTGTGAGTGTGGTACTGTCTCATTGCTTCGTGCCAGAGCTGTTCCAGCTACGCTGCATTTCTGATCTGCAATAATGCTGAGCATTTTCCTTGTGTGGAAAGGTCAGGAGCAGGAGCACAGCCCTGCAGTGGAAGGCAGGCCTCTCCAGCATCCTGCATGGGAATGCAAAAGCACTTCATCTGTCAGCAGTGCTTGCACTGATCTGAAGTGTATATTCTAAAATACCTTAATTGAGATTTAAATGACGGGCACAAAGCATTAATCTCTGTCAGACAAAGCACAGGGCAGATCTGGAGCACATAAACCTCAGCCCATGTGCAGTGGGATGTGCAGTGCTGCACCCCTGCTGGTGCTGGCAGGCTCCGAGTGTGTCCGTGTGTCCCAGAGCAGCGCTGGCAGTGGAGGCAGCTCTGTCCCTCACCCCGTCCCTCCTGCCTGTTCCTTGCTCCGAGCCCCAGCACTGACTGGCAGCAATTCCTGCGGTGCCTGACCGAGTGCCCAGGGAAAAGCGATGGCTAACGAGGGAATCAGTGACAGATTCTGCATCCTACCAGGAGTTAATTTCAGAGAGTATTTCCAGGCGCCTTTCAGCTTCTCCGGCTCGAGACTGGAAGGAAGGAGACAGGTGCCACCTTGTGTGGAAACGTTTCTCCATGCAGCAGGCACAGACAGAATTCCTTTCCCCTGTTCTGTTTGGTGGCGTCATTGCAAACTCCTCCCAGAGGCAGAAGGCAGCCGGCCCTGGTACAGCCCCTGCCAGCTGTTGGAGCGCGCAGCCCTCGCTGAGGTGCTGGCGGACGCAGCTCGCTCGGTTACAGCGAGTGAAACCCCTGGGAACGGAGGGGGTGCCGGGGGTGAGAGGCTGGACACCACCTGGAAACGTGTCCTGGCAGCCCAGAGACCCCCTGTGTCCGGAGGGGGGATTGCCCCTCCGCCCCTGTGCTCAGGTGAGACCCCCCTGCAGAGCTGCCCCAGCCCTGGGGCCCAACAGCACAAGGACCTGGAGCTGCTGCAGAGTCCAGAGGGGGCCCCGGAGCTGCTGCAGGGCTGGAGCAGCTCTGGAGCCAGGCTGGGTGAGCTGGGGGTGCTCACCTGGAGAAGGGAGGGCTCCAGGGAGAGCCCAGAGCCCTTTCCAGGGCCCAAAGGGGCTACAAGAGAGCTGGGGACAAACTTTTTAGCAGAGTTTTTTGTGATAAGACAAGGTGTAAACTAAGAGAGGAGGGAGAGATTTAGACTAGATCAGGAAGAAGCTCTTGGCTGTGAGGGTGGTGAGGCCCTGGCTGTCCATAGAGCCAGACAGGTTGCCCAGAGAAGCTGTGGCTGCCCATCCCTGGAAATATACTCAGCAGTTTGTCCCTGCTTCCCATCCCCTCCCCAGCTCTCCCTGTGCTCTGGAGCTGTGCAGCAGCACCCTGCTACGTGCCACATACTCCAGCCATAGTTTATTCCCCAGGAGAACTGCACTCCCAGAAAGGACCCTGCAGGTCAGCAGCCAGCTGGATTGTTCTGGGCTCACCCAAGGAGGAGGACACGAGCCAGGCTGTATCCTCAGCCATGCCAGCCACACAGGAGCTGAAGAAATCCTTGCCCTCCCAAAGTGGTTTATTTAAATACAACAGCATCTCATGGCACACTCTGACTATGCTGGGCTGTCTGCCTTCTGATACACGACTGGGTTATTTCTGTCACCTCCAGTATTGACAGGCATTCTCCCTCTGTCCCCTTCCAGCTGTCCAGAAGCATCACAGTGAGCAGTCTTCAGTTCCCTGTCCTGAGCCAGACGATGAATTACTTATGTCCTCTACAACTGCTCAGGTCCTGCTCCTTGCTGCTCTGACCCACTCCTTGTGCTATGGAGGCATCAGAGTCCTGGTCTCTGCTGGAAAGTATCAGGCTGAGACCACACATCCAGCACCTCCTCTCCTTTCCACTGTGTCTGCACTGTATCTCACGATAGAAGAGCACATGTCAAGGCTGCTCCAAAGTACTCAGGATGGTTTTCCAGCTCAGAACCTGGCCACTATCTCCAAGCAGAAGCAGCCTGTCACAGGGGGACGTGGGTGATGAGCCCTCCTGAACCCCTCCAATGTGAGATGGAGAGTCTTGAGAGACAAGTGGCAGAAGAAGATGCTGGTGGCTGAGATGGCTGCAGGCCCCTGCTTTGCTCCTGCAGACTGAGGACTCCCTTGGTTCAACCCCAGGGAGAGAGATCTGGAGATCTCCAAAAATCTGCAGGCCTAAAAATCAGGAATTTTTTCTGTATTGTCTGACTGAGTCTTTGGTGTTTGTATCTTGAGCTGCTTGCTCTGGCCCTAAGGGTCAGAATTGTCTCTTCATGTTCTGTACAGCCCCTGAGGTGTCCAGTGTGTCCAGTACCTATGGCTTTGGGATGACCCTAAGCTACTGGGGCCAGGCTGGGAGCCACTGCTGTGCCCTCTGAGGTTACCATAGCAAGGGGTAGATGGAACAGGAGCAGGAGGAAGGGACTGCTTGGTAACAGTTGAAGGAACTTCAGGCTTCTTCAAAAGCCAGGAACATCTTTAATAGACGGCGGTGGGCCTGGGGCTTTCTGCTTCCGAGTCCTCTTGCCCTGCTCCCTGCTGGAAGCAGGAGCGGCCCCGGGCAGCCTGGAGGAGGTGCTGGGGGCACACTGGGCTGTGCGTGACCCCCACCTTTCCCTTCGGGCCGCTCTCAGGGCTGGCTGAGCCCCGAGCACAGCCCCGGCAGGGACAGGACCCATCAGGCGCATTGACCCCTCCAGCTGCTGCTGGGACTGCACTCGGGACTGAGCCTTGTCCTTCTCTCTTTCCTCCTCTGCCCCGCCACATGGACCAGCTCTTGGAACTCTGCACCGCCCTTCGTGTGCCGGGTGCCGGCACCGGCTGCGGCCAGCTCCGGGAACCCTCCCGGCGCCCCAGCGGGATGTGCCGGTGCTGGTGCCGGTGCCGGTGCTTGTACTGGTGCCGGTGCTTGTACTGGTGCCGGTGCCGGTGCTTGTACTGGTGCCGGTGCTTGTACTGGTGCCGGTGCTAGTGGCTCACCCACGGCCACCCAGCCGGGCACGGCGGGCGCTCGCTGGCACGGCCCGAACGAGCCAGGGAAGGCTTTGGGAGACTGCACCTGGGGCTGGCAAGGGGACACGAACAACATGTGTTACAAGCCCTGGAACTTAAATATTTTGCTGCTATAAATGTTAGCAACGAGAGCTCTCGTTACATTTAAATGCCAGATGACAGAAGCAGAGGCCAAAAAAAGCTCCTTCCCAGCCAAGCAGAAGGAGAGGGGGCGACTGCGCCGGCGGGACACAGGGCTGGCACTGTGACACCCACTGCGGGCAGGGGCGGGCCCCGGCACAGCCTGGCTGCCCGGCGAAGGCACCGCCGGTGCGCTGGGCAGCGCGGTGGGCATGGCAGCGGGCAGGGCAGCGGGCAGGGCAGCGGGCAGGGCACTGAGCTGGGCGGCGGGCAGGGCAGAGGGCAGGGCAGAGGGCAGGGCAGAAGGCAGGGCAGCGGGCAGGGCAGCGGGCAGGGCACTGAGCTGGGCATCCACCGCCTCACCTGCACCCGCTGCCGCCCCAGGAGCCGCTCCTCCGCATCCGCGTTTGGCGCTGGAATTGGAAACGGGCTTGCCAGCATTTCCACCCTGATCCCCGGCGACTCAGTTGTGAGAGTTCCCTTGGCCTGCAAAGGCTCCCCCCTCAGCTGGGGAGTAGCTTTCATCGTTTATGTTTCGGCGTAATTTCAATAAATTCCAGTTGGCTGTTCCTGAATAACACCCGGAGCAGAAAGGAGCTGTGCAGCCCTGTGAAGTGAATCTTTGCAATTAGACAACTCGGGCACTTTTTGGTGGGTGTTTTGCTGAAAACAAAGCTCTGCATGTGATAGGCTTGGAAAGCACAGGACTAATTACCAGTGCTATTTTAAAAAATGGCATGAAAATGAGTTATGCTGCTAATGCTCAGATGCAAGAACACGGTCTGCTTAATTTAATAATACTGTGTAATTTGTGTAAAACCAAATTGGTAGCAATTATACATTATTGTTAATTACTTGGAGCTGGGTTCTCCTCTGTGTGCTCACGCTGAATTGCACCTGGCTCCCCAACGCCCCAAAGTCCGTGGGGTTGGTGATGCAAAGGTGCACACGAGGTAAGGACCTGGCAAAGGAGAACTGTGGCAGGTGCTCGGGGTGAGGCCGTGTCCGGAGCTCTGGG
Source organism: Thryothorus ludovicianus (assembly GCA_013397245.1). Taxonomy (NCBI): domain Eukaryota; kingdom Metazoa; phylum Chordata; class Aves; order Passeriformes; family Certhiidae; genus Thryothorus; species Thryothorus ludovicianus. The sequence goes on from VZTB01001873.1 coordinate 347,965, forward strand.
ACAGCAGCGGTGTGCCCGTGCTGCCCTCGCTGCCGGAGTCTCTCGGGGGGCAGCGGGAGCTCCGTGCCGGGAGCTGCTGGGACTGGCCTCAGCGGCTGCTCCCGCAGCCCAGCGCGGCTCCGGCTGTGACTCACGCCTGACTCACAGACGCCTGATGAAATACGTGTACTCCCAGGCACATTTATCACAGCTAAGTACTAGAACAAGCTCTTTAATTTCAAACCCGAGTGCTTCCTGGGGTTTTCTCAGCAGCTGTGCTCGGGCCAGTTGCTGCGCTGGGAGGGGCGGTGATGCAACTTCGCTGTGTTTCAACTGCCGGGTTTGCTTGTTTGTCTGCATATATACAGATATATATTTAGAAATTTCCTCAAGGCAGAAGAAAATAATTCATGACAAGCAGCAGCTTGGAAGGTCACCTGGATTATTATTTCTGTACCACAGCTCACCTCGAGCATATAAGCAAAGTCTTTATGTGTTGATGTTAATAATGCTAAAGAGTTAAAAACCTCAGCAGCTCTGAAGGCAATTATCAGGCTGGCTTTGTCATGCACAGCCTCATTTTGTGTGCGCCAACAAAATCATGTTTTGCTATATTTTAGAAAGAGTAACAGTGTTTGTTAGTGGTGTGTTTTTCCTGTTGGGCTCTGTCTGTCCCCAGGGCCCTCTCCGTGCGGTGCTGCTGGCCCGGCCCGGACCCCCAGCCCTGCCTCTGTTGGTCTGGGGCAGTGCTCACTGCCCAGCAGAGCTTGGAAAGGCACGAGAGTCTAAAGGGAGGTGGTTTTACCAAATGAGGGGCCTGGCCTGGGCTCCAGCAGCCCCATCTTTGAAACATTTCCTCCCTGGCATCTTCTGGCTGCGTGAGCTGTTTCTACACTCCCAGAGCATTGCAAAGTGGTCAGACTTGAAATCCCAGCTGCTCCAGAGAGAGGCAGAATTTATGAAGAACCAAGGCAGTTCAAGTTACCATGGAAATTATTTCAAAAGGGAGAAGCCTGATTTTGCTGTACTTGCTGTCTTGGGAGGGTTTTCTGGAGGGCAGGATGACAGGGTGAACCTGCCCCAGAGCTCAGGGTATGCTCTGTGTGCCTTGTGTTCCGGGGCCCACAGACTTCTGAAGATTGGTATTTGCATAACATTAATGTGTTTATTCTGATGTCTGTGGGTGGCAATTTGTGCCCACAGTTCTCCTTTCACATGGACATGCCATTATTATACCTGATTAATGCAAACATTGTCCAGGAAGAAGTTCCAGACTGTTCTCCAGCACGGAAAAGCCACACAAGGTTCTCCTTCTGGGAACTGGAAGACTCTGAATTTAATCACACTGTACTCCTTGCAAAGCTGTACAGAGTCAGCTGGGTATGAATACCCTCCCCAAACCCGCTCCACCTTTCCTTGGGGGACTGTAAAATACCTGACCAGCCAGATGCTTTACTACCCTCACTGTGCCAGCGTGGCATCTGAGGCACAGAGACAGCCCCGTGATCCTCCCCAGATCTCAGAACTGGCACTTCTGGCTCTGAGATGGCACTGCCAGCCACTCACCCAGACACTTTGTCATTATACCCCTCTCAGAATGCAGCCCTGCTTTTCTCCCCAAGTAATATTATTACAGATAAAATTCTACTTACAGCTAGAATTTCTTATCAACAATCATGCTACCTATAGAAAAGATAATTGAAAAAACCCTGCACTGTTTGTAAAGCAAATTTATTTGTAAGGATGCTTATGATGATAAATAAGAAGTGGTATTCAAAAGAACAGAAAAATAGCCCTGTTTATAGATTATGCTGAGATTACTTCAGTAACCTAATTATTCCCTCTGCTTCACTATTAATTAGAAATCAGTGGCATGTAAACTGTACATGATCCAGCTCCAGGAGGCTGTGGGCAGGAGCTGCCTGATTCCAGTTCCCAGCACTGGTTCCCCCCGTGGCTGTGAATGAGCATTTAGCAACAGCTGTCCCTTGGTGAGCCGTGCGTGGGCTACTCAAGGACAGCTTCCAAAACTCATATTCTTCTACCAGATGTAGAGCAGAAACTTTTTCATGCAAAGTGCTCCTAAGCCATGGGCTCCTCGTGTCTCCTGGGAACCCCGCAGGGATTAGTGAGGGGTGGCTCTTAGCCCAGCAGTGTCACCCTTTCCTGGGAGCCTGGATAACCACATGGGCTTCTGCTGTCAGAAGTGCTGTAGGCTGCAAATAAGCAGGTGGGTGTTCAGAAGTGCTGGCTGCCAACACCCCCTGTGGGGCCTCAAGGGGAACTTGGCACTTCTGGAAATGTAGCTGTTTGGTTAAATTCTGAAAAGCTGTATTAGGTACCCAACCTTTCGTCTTCTCCTTTGGAAAATGGTCCTTGTTAGAGCTGTATTTTCTCCCAAGGAACACCTACACTTGAGCTACTTGAATGTCACATTCAGCTACTTGGCAGTACATTGTGGAAAATCACTGGCCTGGTGCTGTTGAGCCAAATGTAGACCTATTTGTATTTTTAAGGGAATTAGTATTCTTTTCTCTGTTTAAAACATTCCTATTACTCATAGTGAGTCAAATCCTGGCCCCATTTGGAGAGCTGTGCATAAATGGGCTGTGTGCACAAAGGAGCTTCATTGGGAGCCCTTTCCAAAGGCTCTGTCCACCTGCCTTTTCCTGAGGGAATGAGCATTCACCCCCTGCCCTGGCACCACGACTGGCATTGGTTCTGTGCTGCCCCAGCCTGACTGTGCCACGTCTCCTGTTTCACCCCTCTGAGTTCCTCCCCTCCTGTCCTGCAGGTGCTCGTGCTTCTGCTGGGGAAGGGCTGCATGTGAGAAGGAAAAGCACAGCCATGTCCTCGTGACACAGGAGCAGAATCACAGTCAGGGTGGAAAAGATCCCCGAGATCATCGAGTCCAATCTGTGCCCCATCCCCACCTTGTCACTCCAACCAGAGCTCTGAGTGCCACGTCCATTTATTCCTGGCACACCTCCAGGGATGGGGACTCCAAACCTCCCTGGGCAGCCCCTGCCGAAATCTAAAAGGCTTGGGAGGGGTGTCTCCTAAGGAGGCACAGCTGCAGGTGGTGGTTCGGGCAGTGCCGGGGCTCACTGCCATCACTGGGACACAGCTTGTGGCTGTCCTTGAGCAGCCCCTCGCTGTGTGGCCTTGGGGACAGCCTGTGCTGGCTGCTGGCCCTGGCTGTGTGCTGGCTGCTGGAGCTGTGTCCGTCCAGCAGAGCTGTGCTCAGCAGGGCCCAGGGACACAGACACGGCCTGGGGCACGTGCAGGGCGAGGCTCGGTGACCTGAGGGCAGCCCCAGCTGGCCCTGAGGGAACTTGGCAGCTGAGAGAAGGGGGTCACCCCGTCTGGCCCCCGGGGTGCTGGGTCTCGCCCTGCCCAGCGCCTCCCGGGGCTCTGGCACCCCCAGAGCCGTGCTGGGGTGCACACCCTGTACCCTGGCACTGGGCACAACGCACGGGGAGCATCAGGCCAGTCACAGCTGGGAATTTGTCACGTCCTGGGGCTGTTCGGGATTGTCCAGACTTATTTAAAATGGAGGATGTCATGTCCTTAATCCACCGTGTCCCCGTGTAGGAGCTGTGTTGACAGTAATGGGATGCAGTTATTCTGGAAATCCATTTTCCAACTTAGGAAGGAGCCTGTGCCTTTCCAGGAACCGCAGTGACGCTGGCTTAGTGCAGCTGGCACAGGGACATTGGTTGCATGCAAAGTCAGGGTGTTTGCATCACGGTGACCTTAATGTGCCTGAAGGTGTCCCTGCCCATGGCTGGGACAACATGGCTTTAAGAGCCTTTCCAAAACAAACCATTATGGGATTCTGTGACTTGGAGTATGATTGAAGTACCATGGTTGATTTTGGGGAATTCAGGTGGATGAGGGAGGGTTAAAACTTCAAGATGAAGGAAGACACCTTCAACTTTAAAAATTATGATGTAACAATAACTACTTCGTGAACAATTTCCTGTGAAAATTGAAATCAGATTTTTTTTTACAAAATTAAGCTCATCAGTCTTGTACCAGGATATTTGCAGCCTGGCTCAGCCCTGGGGCACCTCTGGGATGCTGTGCCACCTCTGGATCCTCTGCAGAGCAGGGACAGGAGCTCCTGGAGCTGAGGAAGGGCCTGGAGCATCTCCGTGCCCAGGAAAGGCTGAGGGAGCTGGGGTTGGAGAGGGGCCCTCAAGCCCTGAGTGTCCCTGGGTGTCCCTGAGTGTCCCTGGGTGTCCCTGGGTGTTCCGGGTGTCCCTGGGTGTCCCTGGGTGTCCCTGGGTGTCCCCATGTGTCCCTGTGTGCAGGGAGGGTCAGAGCAGGGCCCAGCAGTGGCACCAAAGGAATGGGCAGGGACTGAGCTCAGGAATTCCCCTGCAGAGGAGGCAGAACTTCTGCCCTGGACAGTGCCCAGAGAGGGGCTGGAGTGTCCCTGGGGTGTTCCAGGGCCATGGACACTCTGCTGTGCCCCTGGCACCAGGGACCCCTGGGCTGTCACAGCCCGGCACACTCTGCATTCAGGGAGTCTGGCTGCCCGCAGTCCCTGCCGGCTTCTGCCCCTCGTTCCCGGCGGTCAGGACAGGACTTCGGTTCTCCCGAACTCAAAACCGAACTGGAAC
>VZTB01001873.1:353273-385475 GCA_013397245.1 Thryothorus ludovicianus
GCGGGGGCTCGGGTGGGGCTCCGGGGGCAGCAGGGGCCGGGGCTCTGCCGGTGCTCGGAGCTCGGTCCTGCAGCGGACCGGCCCCTCCGCCCGCTCGGGTGTGCAGGCTCGCCTGGAGGCTCTAAGCCCACACGCTGGCCTGTGAAATCTGGGCCGTGAATCTAGCAGGGGAAGCTGCCCAGGCAGTCTTTCCGACTCAGTCTATAAAAAGTGCTAAAGTAGCTTGTTTCTAGCAGCACTTTTACATAAATTGTAGCTAAACCACTTTGCTTTCCAATACTTGTGAAAGCAGTTCACCTTCAGCGGGTCCTCAGAGAGCTGGGGTTCTCATAGGTGTGCTCAGGATGATGGTACTGGTGGGAACTTCCAGGTTCTGGACTGAGCTGCAGAACTGGCACGTTTATACAAAACCATTTTTTAAAACGATGCATTGCGCTCTCAGAAGAGAACAGATTCCTTTTCCAAATCTGTGTTTTTATGGTCTGCACTGAAGCCCATCTCAGCTTCTCCTTGAAGAAGACTCCTGTAGCAGTTATCTGTGGGCAATGACAAATCTATTTTTAAACTTTCACTTTTCTTTTGTTTCCTGTAATACGATCTTTGCTACGAGCCTTATACTCATCTTCAGAGGGACGGTGGTGACCTGGAATGCAGCAGGCACTTTGCAAATACTCCTCGAGCCCTGGCCTTGAAGAGCTGGAGCTGTTTGAAGAGTGCTGGGGCGCCTTGCAATTGAAATGGGAAAGCTGGAGTCCTGGCTATGGAGAGCTCTCAAGTGCATGGCTGGGGCCTTTGATGGCCGAAAGGTTTTTTTTTTTGAGGAGGAGGTGTTAGAGATCTGTTTTAAGGGAACAAAAAGTTCCTGTATGCCCTGTGCTCTCCCCAGGAGGTGTTAAGTGTGTGCAGTGGTTTCAGAGGTTTGCCTCCCCTGAGCATTTGTTTGCTGGGTTAAGACCTGCATTCCTCTGTTTCAGGGGGTGGGTGTGTGCTCCTTGCCCAGTGGCACACACTCAGGAGGAGTTCCTGACTGTAACTCTTTGCCTGTTTCTCTCCTCACACTGAGTGAGAGGTGTGTTTTGTTCCGTCTTCATTTGGTGATAAACTTCAAGGGCTGTTGCTGTGACTTAGTTCACACCTCAACCTCCTCAGTTTGTAAATAATCAGCTCTTACAGGCCTAAATAATGGTTAGGACAGAATTACATCAGGTGAGGCTGTTATTTAAATTAAACAACTTGAGGGGAAAACCCTCTGTTATATGTTTTTACTTTTAAGTCTTACAATGTGTCTCAAAGTTTCAAGCTGGGGAAGGGAAATCCTACTGACCTGGCGCTGATGATGCTTCCAGAGGTGTTGCCAATTTTCTCTGCCTAAGTTCCACTGCCTAGGAGCCGTTGTTAACTGTTTTTCTTAATGATTTAGTAGGAAATGAATTTAGAAAATTATTTATTAGGAAAATATTTTAGTTGCAGAGCTGTTGGGTTTGTTGCCTCGTGTTGATACTCTGTAGAGAATAGGGTGGCTGTGTTAGTTACAGGCGGAATTGGTGAAGACCTGGATCGAGTGTGCAGAGGTTCAGCCTTGCCCTTCATGGGCACCACTCAGAAAGTGATTTTGGCCATATTATGTTCCTGGACCTTGCAATTTCGCATGCTTTGAGATGTGAGAATTTTATTGTATGCCTTAGTAGCTGAATATTTGATATTCTGGTGGTGGTTCACGCTCTTCTCTTAACACGTATGAAGTTGGTTCCATTTTTTCTGCTGAGGTGACCTGCTAAAGATCACCTCTAAGGCTGAGCAGAAAGATCCTTTTGCAGGAGAATGCAAGTGTGTGGAGGAGCTGAGGTGAAAGGGGAGGGCTAAATATAGCCATTTCCTGCAGAACTTATCTGCTTTGGAGCCTGGCTTTCCAAGTGGAACTGGTGTCTTCCAAGCCCTCAGAGAGGGTAGGAAGAGAACATGGGCGGGGGAAAGAACACCCGTGGGGTGTTGTGAGTGGGTTGTGTTTGTGGTTTTTGTTTTTTCCAGCCAGCTGGTACTCTGAAGTCATGCTTAAATTTAATGAAAGCCCGATGCTAAAATAGGATCTAGGGACAGCCGTTGTGAAATAATTAGGCACCCGTTCAGCCCTTCTTGTCCCTGCCAAATAAAAGCTACTTGAATTCATTTACATTCTTGGTATTGGAACTCTCAAATGGGCATCTTGATACCTGCTCTGGTGTGTATGAGCAGGTTACAAACTTGTCCCACTCTGTGTGCAGCTGTCAGGAGCTGCAGCGGGTTGCAGTGGTGGTGGTTGCTGAGGACCCGTGTGTGAGGATTCCTGGATTTTGGGAGGTGATGGCAGCTGGCCTCAGCCAGGGTGTGCACGGGCATTGGGGTGGGTTGGTTACTATAGGACCTGAGGGAACCAAGGCTGAGAGAGTTTAAGAGCATTTTAGTTACAGACGTGTCAGATGCTATCAAAATCCTCACCTTTTGAGCACTGCTGTGGACAAGTTCTGTGGCCACGTGTTGGGAGTATAAGGTATTTATATTCTGTACATATCTGTAAAAATCAGGAATTATGGTGTTTTCTAGCACTGTTGGAAAGCTGAATTCACATGTGTTTGAAAACTGTTTTGGGATCACAGATTTTTAAAATGTTGTTGACTATGAAATGTATGGAATTCCATGGAAATGTTTTCAAGAAATTCCTTTTTTTCATTATGTTTGCAGACAAAACATAGTTTTAGATTACTGCTTTCAAGAGCGTTGAAGTGCAGTCCGGTGACAGTGAGTGGCTGTGGTGCTGTAGTTTCCTGTGTTACACTGGACCATGAGATTCATGTGCCCCAGTCTCAGGTGATGGCAATCCCCTCCTTAAAGTGTGGTCTTCTGGAATCGTGCGTGTGCAGTGCTCACAGGTTCCTATTTTGGGTGATTTGCTAGATTGAGGCGGCTGAGAACATGCTCCCGAATTCCTGCTCTGGTGAGAAGATCCACCAGGAAGGAGCAGCAGCTGTGAGGTGGCGCTGCAGCAGCCTTTGCCATGAGCTGCAGGGGTGCTGTTTCCTGGCAGGAATTCTGGGGTGCTCCCCGTGCAGTGGGACACAGACACACACAGGGCTCTGTGTGCAGGAGGGCAGCGCTGCTCTCAGAGCTCTGGGTGCTCTGTGGGCAGTCCGGGTGCTGCCCTTCCCCTGCAGGCCAGAACTGACCTCGGCATTCCTCTGCTCCAAAACTCAGGAGCTGCCTCAGTCTGCTGGGGAGTGCAGATCCCTCCTTGCCAGGGCCGGGATCCCTCCTTGCCAGGGCCGGGATCCCTCCTTGCCAGGGCCGGGATCCCTCCTTGCCAGGGCCCTTTCTCTGTGCTCCTGCCCTTCCTCACCTCGCTGGCTGCCCCTGGGGCTGGAGCTCCTTGGGCACAGGATCCTGCCAGCTCTGCTGAGAGCCTGCTCTGCATTCCCTGTGCCTGCAAGTTGGTGTGCCACCAGCTCTGGAGCCCCTCTCCACCTCCCAGATCAAGGTCCCTCATCCCAAGGGATAGAGCTGTGTTTGAACACAAAGGCATTGCAACTCCCTAAGCAGTTGAGATAGTCAACGTCCTTCAGCTCCAAGTTTGTTCCAGCTTGGGACCTGTTTCAGTTTTACAGGACGTTGGCTCAGCTTGGTTTTGCAAGGCTGGCTGAGGTGGTGTGTAAATAAACAGACTTGCTAAGGGGAAAAATATTGAAAGGAAATACTAGAGAGGTCTTAAAGTCACAATTCACTTGAGTAAATGGGAAGGGATGATGTTAGGTAATTCCTTATTATATAAGAAATGGGAAATACCAGGTGTAATCAATTGTCAAGAACTTTAAAAATAAAACTAATAGTTTTTGTGTGGTGCCTGTTTGAGCTTTAGACTGATTGCAGTGGGATATTCAGGAGACTTCTTCTTTTGAGGAGCAGTTGGATCTGTTGGTTGGCCTGTGGGGAGCCAGCAAATGCAGGGATTCAGATGCAGTTTTGGGCTTGGGAGTTCACCTCTGACTGGGAGGTGTGGGGTTGGGGGCAGAGGAGGGTGGAAGAATGACCCTTTTGTCCTGTGAGCTTTTGCTTTTTCCTGAGCATCTGCTCCTGGCCTGTTCTGGAGTCAGGTTGTTGCTGGTTGGGGTGTGTGCTGTTGGCTGTTCCTCCCTTCGGGTGCAGGGGCAGTTCAGTGGCTCTCAGCCCTGGGTGCTGCTGTCACTGCATCCCTCCTGAAACACTCCTGCAGGGTCAGGCCAGGACACTGTTCCCTGCCTATGGTGCTCCTGGAAAGATGGGTCTGAAAGTGTCTGGAGCTTGTTGTAGAGTAACTCCAGTCTGCTTTAGGGAAAGGAAGGCTCTGGCTTTCTTAAGAAAAGCTTATTAAAGACAAGACCTCCAGTTTGGTGATTGTCCAAGGCTGCCTTTGGAGTCATTTGTGTTGTCTGGAGATGGAGATAGAATATTGTGAGGGGGAACACCAAAAGCTGTTATCTGGGCCTTTTTACAGATGACATGTTGCTGGAACACTTAACCTTCTGTCCTGGGTGCCTGGAATGCTCCTTCTCAGCTGGGCATCCTGCTGGATGGAAGCTGGTTGGAGGACTTGTTCCTTGTCTCACAGAGCAGTGAGCTGTGCTCTGGTCGGGACTTTCTTGTTCTGACTGCAACCCTTACCTCTGCTAATGAGCTGCAGAAGAGAGGCCAACAAACACCTCCTCTAATTGCAGGTCTGCTGTTTGCCTGGCAAGGCTCCTGTGACAGCAGGAGCGGGCTGGCAGCCTCCGCCTGTGGCTGCCGCAGAGCTTGGAGCCTACAAGTGGCTTCCCTTTGAAGTCCTGCAAGTGCTGATCCCTGCTCCCAGGAGCCGCTGTGCCTCAGCAGGCCCCTGCAGCCCTCCCCCCGAAGGGCTGGGGGCTCCTGGCTCCGTGCTTGGAGGCACTCGGGGCTGGGGCTGTGCAAACCTGGCCAGCGACTCGGGGCAGGGGAGTGAGGAGCCTGCTTCTCCTCTCCATGTGCTGTTCTGGCATCTCTGGCAGGTCATACACTGGATCAGGCATTCCTTTGCTTAAAAATTAATCTGCCTCTGCCAGGTTACTTCTAACCCTGTTGATTCCCAGGTTTTTTCCTTGTGCTGGTGCTCAGGAGGGGTTTCTGAGGGTGTGTGTGGCTGGGCAGGTGCAGAGGGCTGTGAGCTGCCTCACAGTGTTTGTGGAGGCTGGTGCCTTGCTTGAGTGCCCCCTGGGAGGGTTTGGTGAGCCTTGGCCTGCTGGACCTGCTGTGCTGTGCTCCCCAAGGAGGTTCCTGCAGGTTTCCTTGCTGCTGGCTCGCTCTTGGCTCTGGCTGTGCCACCGGGACGTGCTCGGACACACATTTTTGGTGGTGCCACGTGCCTGCCTGGCCTCCCTTCCCTGCAGGATGGTGACCAGCAGTGCCCAGCCTGTGCCCTGAGCTGCCCGTGCTGCTCAGCCCCCCGGGGCGGGTGATGTCCTGGCTCTCAGGGGCTCTGGAATGTGAGGTAGAAGAGATGGGAGCGAAATCTCCCTAGGAACAAATGTAAAATTAAACAAAATGCGTGTTTGTATTAGTCAGCCTAAACGAGACTCTGCTGTTTAGGGCTCTCCATTGCAGTAAACTTGTCTCCTGTATTTGTGTGGGAGGACTGCAACAATTAAAGCCATTTTAAGGCTGAATCTTAAAAGTGAAAACAAAATGAAAATATAATGGTTTGGTTTAAGAGAATAGTAATTGTATCTTACTTCGTTATAATGCTCTTATGTTAGAGAAGAGATGGGTGATACACTGCAGGTTGGTTATGGGTAAAAGCTGTGTCCATGCTGCATGTCCGTACTGCATGTTAAAACTCTTCTTGAGTTTTAAAAATATTTTTTTTTGTTTTTTTGAGTCCATTAAGTTGCAGCCCTTACTACTGCTGGAGAGTAAACTGCCTGCAGCAGCTGCAGTTGTGGGTAGCAGCCTACTAAAACATTGACTTTGATGGCATGGGCTGGGCAAATCCCAGGCTGGAGTGATAAACAACATAGAGAATAAAAATTTTCCCTTCCCCAGAAGCTGCTGAATAGAACTTAAAGACTGATTGGCAAAAAAAATAAAAAGATATAAAAGTATGTGCACAAGATGATAAATATGAATGGAACCAGTGGAAGAAAAAGAGAAAGAAAGGGCTGTTCCTGCTGATTTTGGGATCAGGAAGATGATTTGGCCGTGGAGATTGTAGGGTTGCACTGTGTGCTGCTCCTTGTTTTCTGCTGTCAGAACGAAAATGTGCAACTTGCAATGCAGCAGTCTGAGTGTTAAATTAACAAATCCCTATCCTCTTAGGAGTGGAATTGCAGTAAGTTGTACATTTAAAAAAAGAAAGCTATTTTTAATTTCACTTTTAAATATTGGCTCAAGTTAAATGATAAGAAAGCATTTGAGATGTATCCTTAGCACATGAAAAAAGTGCTGATCTTTGTGAATTAAAAAAAAACCCCGAAAACAACAAAATGGGGGTGTATGTTCTCTTGGTGATTGTGATTACAATAAAAAAACTAATACTTGGAAAACTTAGGAAGTTCTTTTCTGGACATGCATTCCTACATATTGAGCGTTGATCTAAGTAACTTTTATTCCATTTCACCTTTATTTCTGGACTGAGTTGCAAAACCTGTCTAGGTCCTGAGTCGGAATGAAGCGATGATGATGAAAATTGCCATGCAAGCGCCTTTTTGCTCCGCCCGTTTTCCATCCTAGGGGTGCCTGGGTGTGTGTGTGGTGTGGGACCATCTCTGCTTATCTCGGGTGGCTCCTGCCAGGGGTGCCACAGGAGGCTGCTTTGATGTCCTGGCAGAGCCTTGGGCTCGGCTGGGCAGCGCTTTGAGCCCAGAGCAGCTCGCAGAGCTGCACCTTTGTGCTTGGGATGAAGGTTAAAGCCTTCGAGTCTTGGCTGTCCTCCAGCTGCTTTGCATAATTTGAACTCGTCTCTGTCCAGAAAGAAACATTTGAGTTGTTTCCAGTCCCTGGGGTAGAGGAGAAGGCTGCCCCTGAGACTGCCCAGCAGCGTGGGCTGTGCTGCCCCCACCTCAGATGTGCAGCTGGGCGGTGGCTGGGGCTGCCTTGCTCCTTCCTCCCTGTCTGCTCTCAGGGATCCTGCCCTTGGTTTGCTCTTGAGCCTGTGCACTTCTTAAATTCTTGAACAGCTCCTTGGCGTGGCTTTTGCTCTCCCACATTAGTTGGTTGTCAGTTGGGCCTTTACAAATGTGCCAGAAATGCCACGTAGACACTTTCTGTGTGTGTTTGTGGACCTGGCATGTTTGCATCAGCCTCCAGTAGAGAATAGACTGAGTAACATGTCCCAGCTTGCTGGAACAACAGGGTGTTTTTTCTGTCTTGGTGTAGGTATTTTACACCTTTGTAAGACTCATGTCATACCTCCAAAGCAAACCTGGGCATGGTGGTTCAGCAAGATCTGTTTTAAAATCTAGAGCTATTTAGTCCCTTCCCTCTACACAGCTTCCTCATGACACAAGTAATATTTTGAAGAATGAGTGAATCAACATGACTGTTCCTAAGTTATGGAAATAAAAACCTAAACACCATCAGAAGTCTGAAAGAAATTGGTATTTCCATGCCTGATGCAGAAGTGTCATGTTTTAATGCCTGGAAAAGTGTTTGACTTCATCTTTTTGGTTGAGATTTGATCCTGGTCATTGTTTAGACATTCAAAGAAAATATTGTGGAACAGTGTCCAGGAAGTTTGAGGGAACTTTGTCTTGTTTCTCCATTAGGAAAGCCAGAATGCCAGGCAGTGAGGAGCCAGAACAACAAACTGGATTTTGAAGCTCGGTTTTCTTACACAGTTCCTGGAGTCTTTGGTGAGGAATTGGTGTTCCTGAGGCTGCAGTGCAGTTTTATGCCTTGTGTAACAAAGGATCTGTGAGGAGTAAAACCTACTTTATTTCCAGTCTGGGGATTTGTAAAACTTTGACATGCAGCCCAATTATAATGATGTTGGTTTAGTTCCCAAAGTGGACGCTCTTTATTCTAAGAAGCCCTGCTGTGTGCAACCAGGAGTATTGAAGGCCCTGAAGTGTTAGCGTTTGAATGGTTTTGGCTTAGCTTTAAAATAAATATCTGCTGGATATGGAGCTCAGGGGAGTGGACTAAGGCAAATGGAAAAGGTGAATTAGCTGGGAGCTGTTCCGCCAGGCTGGGTCCATAGAGCCACAGCACAGCAGCAGATGGGGCAGAAGAAAGGCACTCGGAGAGCTCGCTTGTCTTTTGAGCCTGGTGGGAACTTGGTGCCATTCAGAGGCTGCTGCTCCTCTGCACGGGGCTCTGTCATCACAGTTCTTGCTCTGCAGCAGCAGTCCTGTGTGGCCACAGCAATTTCCCTGCGAGTGCCTGCACTGCTCCCTCCAGGAGAGTGAGAACCGTTCCTGGCAGCTTTGGGAACACTGGTGTGTTTGTCTCCTGCTACTTGATGGTTCTTCTGGGACCTGAGTGAAAACATCAACAGGTTCCCCTCTTGAAGACAGAGATTCACAGTTTTCCTGTCTGTGATGGAACTCTGGAAAGAGGAGTGTGTGTGCTTCTTCAGGGGTGTGTGTGCCACAGGGTGGCTGAGCAAAGCAAATTGGAAATCCTTATTTTTATGGGCAGGGAAGGAGCCTCACCTCGAGCTTTTGGCTGCCTCCAGTAGTAATTCACGTGCCTGTGAACTGAAAGTGGCCCTGGCTCTGGGGCTGCAGGGTTTATGGGGTGAAGAGACCCTGTGCTGGTGGTCTCTGCTGTCTCCTAAAGGAGAGTTCTGGAGAACCAGGATGGAATTTGGCTCCCATTACAGATACGAGTAACCAGGGGTTGGTGTGGAAGAGGGACACTCAGGGGTCTCTGGGACTGTGTGACAGAGGGACACTCAGGGGTCTCTGGGACTGTGTGACAGAGGGACACTCAGGGATGCTGTGTGGCACTGTGTGACAGAGGGACACTGACTGTGTGACACTCAGGGATGCTGTGTGGCGCTGTGTGACACTCAGGGATCTCTGTGGCACTGTGTGACACTCAGGGATGCTGTGTGGCACCCGGGACTCTGGAGGAGGGAATGGCAGAGGGCAGGTGGCCAGGTGTCTGTGCCAGAGTAAGGTGCTGTCAGCTGATGGTTGGTGCTGCTCAGCCCTGCACGTTTCTCGTTCTGGGAGTGGCTGGGCAGTGGCTGGAGCTCCTCAGCGGGGTCTCTGCCTCGTCCTGCTGAGCCCCTGGCTCTGGTGGCCTGGCAGCGTGGCAAGGTGCAGAGCTGTGGTGGCAGAGGGTTGCTGTGTGTGCCTTGCCCCAGGGCTTCCCAGGGCACACGTGGTGTCTCCAGGGTGGGACTGAGCTTTCCACAGCTTTTCCTTGCCGGCTCTGCTCCAGGTGTGGAGGCTGGAGACCGCAGCTCTTTGTTGGGCTGGGACCCTCCTGGGGGCTTTGGGCCCCCAAAGGAGCACGGCTCACCCAGCAGAAAAGGTTTGTTCAGAAATGCTGGCCAGTGTGAGCACGAAGGGGAGTAAACACAAACCAAAGCCACAAGCAGCAGTGACCCAGAGGCTGTACATGAAGTCTCTGAGGGGTTGGTGTGCCAGCAGTGGGAAAGGATACCAAATGTACGGTTTTTTCTCAGAGTTCTGAAATATTCTTCCAAAAATCTTAGGGCTTTTTTGACATGATTGATCTTGTTTTAGTCCCACAGGTGTGCTTGGTTGTATGTGAGAGGGATTCTTCTGAAATTGAGTTCATAAAGGCATATTAATTAAAAAATGAATGTTGGACAAGCCAAAAACACTTGCATGTCATAATTGTTTGAAAGATGTCTGTAAGTGTGTTAGCTGATAGCTTGATACAGCTTGCAGGTTTTACTCAAATTGTTCTTGGGAGTACAGCTGGAGGAAAAAGGTGCTCAATGTGTTCCTTTCTTTTTGGGAGAGAATGATGGGTCGGGAGCCACAGCAGCTGCTGTGTGAGGAAGCAAACCAAGGCCAAAGGAAAGAGGCTTCATGGCCAGAGCTGAGCATGAAGCTGAGTTCTCTGCTGTGATAGTTGGGTGGTTTCCTGAGACACCAAAGAAATATTGGAGTATCTGATCTCAAAGGGAGATTCTGTTGATTCTCTGATCTTGAAAGGCTACTTTCTTACAAAACAAACAAACATCCCACAAAAAACATGTCTTCTCTGTTAAAGTAATTTAAAATGTTTAAATACAGTGAAGGAACATAGTAAATATTTTGGATGTAAAACATGCAAAAAAATAACGTTTAATTTTATTCTGAATTAAGAACTAGCAAGCTAAAACTTAGATCTTTTTGGAAAGATTTGAGGAATTCATGAGGTTTTCATTGCTGAGCTGACTTTCCCCTGAAGGTCCTGCAGAAATGGGCAGCACCTTTGGGGTTGTGCGTGTGGAGTATAAAAGTTAAAATTACTTTAAATGGCTGAGCTGTTTTGAGTTTAATTTAATTTGTGTTTTTGTTTACTTGTTTTTCATAAAAACCCACAGTAAATGCTAAATAAAGTTTGTTAAATGCTCAGCCCAGCTGCATCGTGAGGAGAGTTTAAAGGTGATTAAACGCTCCCTCCCAGTGTAACACGTAAGGGATTTTTAGAAGTGTGGAAGATCTGCTGGGGCCGTGCACAGGGGCTCCCAAAGCAGCAGAGCTGACCCAGGAGAAGCTCAGGGTGGTCTTGTCTTGCCCAGCTCACCCTGCTGCAGCTCCTGTATCCTTGGGCTGCTGATGGGGCCTTACTGGCAAAAGGCCTTGAGCGTTTTCCTTGCCCAATTAGCACAGTCAGGCCACTGTGAGCCTGTTTTCTAATTAAAAATAGACTGAAAAACATTATAAGAGTGAATAATCAAAACAAATGTATTCTTTTCCATAAAAAATGGGGACTTGAGTTTCTGGGTGTTGGGGTAGAGAGGTGGAGAGGGAAATGGTCTTTAAAGACTGTATTTAGTTAGTCTTAACAAGATGTTCATTTGTCTTCAACGGCAATTAAACTTTTCTTATAAAAGAACAAAAATAAGTACAAAATCAGATCTAAAATTGGTTATTTAAATTGTACTCAACTTCCTAACTTAAATCACCTTGATCAACTTGGAAGCATTTACATACACACCAAAACCTGAAATGTTTATTCCATGCACACAAATGTAAAGTGCCATTTTAAAAATTCCAGGTAACCAGCAGAAATTCAAGTGTGTGGGTTGTGGGAGGATTTTTTGTTTTGCTTGTTTTAATCTTTGAATTTAGAATCATTATGCTCACACAATTACTCATTTGTGTTTATTTTTCATTTCTGTAGCTGTTTTTGTCCTGGTAGTAGTCCAAAGAAGGTTCCATCCCAAGTACATCGCTGCTCAGGTGGAGTGGAATGCTCCACGTGGTGCTGAAGTCAGTCAGCGTGGTGCTCCGTGCTGGGAGCAGCTTGTGCAGCCTGGCTGGATTTTCGGGTGCCCAGGGGTTGCTTTGTGCTGGGGAGCCGTGCAGACCTGCAGAGAGCTCTGCCTTGTCCAGCCCTCCCCAGAATTGCTAGTTTGGCAACTCTGCCCCTGGGAGGTTTACCACAGAATTATTTTGAAGCTGTTTGATTTCTTTGCAGCCCTGCTGTGGGAACTCAGTGTTTTTGGGTTTGTTTTGTGGCTTGTTGTGCCTGCTGGGAGCTGGTGCTGCTGGTACCTGTGTCATGGTGCAGTGACATCTCAGGCCTTTGCATGAGTGACAGCAGAGCTGTTCAAACTCTCCTCCTCACCTGGGGGCAGGTGAGCTGAGGCTGTGGAGATCGGGCCGAGCCTCTGCTAGAATTTGTGCTCCCAGCAGCGACAGCAAGGACCTGCCTTGTGCTCCAGGCTCACCTGTGGCGCTGAGAGGAGCCTGTCACCTCCAGAGCAAGGGAGCAGAGCTCTGAGTGCTGCAGGGACGTGTGGGGTTTGTTGCTGCAGGAGGAGGTTATGTACACTTGCAGGTCCAAAAATAGGAGTCAGTCTGAGCAGCTGTGGGTGAGGAGTCACTGCTCAGCAGAGTTCTTAGCCAAGGCTCAGTTGTTAGCAGTAGGGTTTCTTGCAGCACTGTGTTTGTACCAGTAGGTCAGTGTTAACTGGTGCCCAGCAGCCCTTGTCTTCCCCAAATGGTCACTTTGAGGAACTTGGAGTGAGTGGAAGTGATCATGGTGTTAAGGACTGGAACAGAAAGTGAGACAAAATCCAAGTGCTTTTCTTGGTTAAGTAGTTTTGCCGTGTAAGTTGTGTAGGTAGCTACAGTTCAGTGTCCTGCAGGGTCATGAAATGGGTATTGGGGGAATGCTGCTGCAGTGCTCTTGGAGCTCAGGGAAATCCTAGGCAGAGCAGATTTTGTTTGACTGCATTAATGTCTCTTTGTGAGAAACAAACCTGACCAACAACCAAGTTCACACAAGAGCGACTCACTGGTTTTAGCTTCAGACTCTGGTAGCCCAGGTTGTGATTATCCTTGCTCTGGGAAGCCATGAGGAATGTTGGATGATCTGTCCTGAAAATGCAGAGAGGGACATGCAGGAAGTCCTTGCTACCAGACCACAGTGGGACACGTCAGCCCAGAGCTCCGGTACAAAGGAGCTCAGTCTTGTCTGTGTTTGTGGGGAATGTTCCCAGACAAAGGGCTCTGCAGATCAGTAGAGATGACTTCTGTTTTTACTAGCTCATACTGTCAAGTGAGTTCATATTACTCAGTCTGTTCTGGGGGGTTTGGAGATGCTTTAGTAATTCCTGCTTTTTTCAGCCTGCTGTCAGGAAAAGAATGTATTAAAAGCATTGATAGAGAATTTGTTTATTCAGCTCAGATGTGCTTGTTTGCTGGCAGGGCTCCGCTTCCTTTGGAGTGCCTGGCTGCTGCAGGGCAGGCTGGGGACCCATGGGGACAGGGGCTGGGCTGGCCAAGTGTCACAGAGCTGTGAGTTAATCCTGCTTTTCAGAGGGGAAATGGCTAATATGTGAGTAGCTGCCTTGTGAAGGAGCAACAGCTGGGTGCAAAGCAAAAATCTGCTAAAACATGACTAATTTCTGAGTGCTGCATAGAGTTTCTGTCTGTATTCAGCAGCAAATTACCATCTTGAGCTTATGCTGCTGTTGCTTCACTGGAGCTGGCATGAGCTGTGTGTTTGAACTGATGGTCATTGCTATGAGACTGCCAAAGCATTGGTACAATGCAGGGGTTGGCTCTGTCCTTCCACTTGTGATTCTGTTCAAGGAGAGCTATTTTAATTGGGTTCCACTCTGTGTTATGTTAAAACTCTGATGCTAGGCACAGAAACCTGTGACACTTGTTTTGTTTGTTCCTGAAAACATACACTTCATTCTGCTTTGGCCATTCACATTGGTTTTACATGATTGTCAGCTGAAAATAATGCTGCGATTGGCAGCGGCATGGCAGCTTCCTGCAGCTGGGACCAGCAGTGGGTAACTCATCCAGGGGGGCTGGGAAATGAAAATTCCTGCTCTGAGAGCGCTCGTTGCTTAGCAGGCAGCAGCCCTGGGGAAGAGCTGTCCCAGCACCCCGGCTGGCCTTGGCAGGCAGCTCCGCGTGCTGGTGCTCGGGGACAGGGGAGCTGAGCCACGCTGAGAGCCACCATGGCCTGACCCTGCTGGGCCACTCTGAGAGCCACCATGGCCTGACCCTGCTGGGCCACTGTGAGAGCCACCATGGCCTGACCCAGCCGGGCCACTCTGAGAGCCACCATGGCCTGACCCAGCCGGGCCACTCTGAGAGCCACCATGGCCTGACTCTGCAGAGCCACTCTGAGAGCCACCATGGCCTGACTCTGCAGAGCCACTCTGAGAGCCACCATGGCCTGACCCAGCCGGGCCATGCTGAGAGCATCTCAGCCACCATGGCCTGACCCTGCTGGGCCACTCTGAGAGCCCCCATGGCCTGACCCTGCTGGGCCACCCTGAGAGCCACCATGGCCTGACCCAGCCGGGCCACCCTGAGAGCCACCATGGCCTGACACAGCTGGGCCACTCTGAGAGCCACCATGGCCTGACCCTGCTGGGCTACGCTGAGAGCCACCATGGCCTGACTCTGCAGAGCCTCTGTGAGAGCCACCATGGCCTGACCCAGCCGGGCCACTCTGAGAGCATCTCGGCCACCATGGCCTGACCCTGCTGGGCCCAAGTGCTGAGCTGGAGCTGAGGCCAGAGCTTGGCTGCTGGGGCAGAGGAGAGCCTGGGAGGTGAGCCTGCAGTGTGTAACTGCAGTGGGATGGCTGCTTAGAAAATAACCAGTAGTCATGACTTCTGTTAATTAACTACTAAGAGTTAAATAAATGTTGTTGGAAAAACTAGTCTGTGTTTATTTGGCACGTCTCTCTCCAGCCGAGGCTGGTGCTAGTTGGTACACGCTCCACTGCTGAGCCTGTCTGCAGCGTGGTTTTATGTTTTCCATCTGTATTGATTTTCATGATTCATTGACCATGATCTAAGCAAAAAGCACACTTAAATGACACTGGAGACAGCTGTCTGTTAAAGCAGGACCTTTATGTAGTCTGAAATGGCGCCAGGTTTTTCTTCCATTACTTTATCAAGTAACACACACCAGTAATATTCTTTGTTTAATTTCCTCTTCTAGGTCACTGGTATGTCACCTCTCTTTAGTGTAAGGAGCAGATGGTAAATTCTTACTCTAAACTTTCCTATCAGTTTTGCTCCTGTTATTTTTTCTGATAATCATTTGAGCTTATTCTGAAATGGAAGGGGCCTTACATTGTGTTTGGGAGTCTCTATGAAGGACTCAATTCTTCTCCCTATGGAGCTGCTTTGGAGGGTACATGTGGGAAGTTCAGATAAAAGCAGAAACGTATAAAGCTTGGGAAGCTGATGTGTAGCTTTTTCCAGTTACAATCTGTCTCTCTTTGTATGGCAAGCTGAAGTTCCAGATGTTGTTTTGGCTTGGAGATAGTGGGTAGGGGAAAAATAAGCATTCTAATGTTAACAGAGTCAGCCTGTCTGGATCTGAGCTGACAGGAAAAGGGAGAGATAAAGCCTTCATTAATGGTGTATGGGCTGCTGAAGGGCCAGGCTGTCCCTGGAAAGCAGTGCTGGGCTGGCAGAGCTGCCGGGCTGGGGCTGCCACTGTGACACTGCTGCGGGGGGCAGCGGGCTCACCTCAGCTCTGCAACCCTCCCTTTCCCTGGGACAAGTTAGTTCTTACCCCTCTTGGCACCCCGCTACCCTCAGCAGCTGCCTGTGGGTTTTGGGGTGCAGAGCTAAGGTGCAGGGCTGTTGGTCAGATGTGCTTTTGGGGTCAGGTGGCTCTGTGGCTCTCACCTGCATCTGGCCGCTGTCTTGGGGCACCAGGGATGTTTTGGAGCTTGTCCCTGCCAGGAGCCAGTGGTGTGGGCATTTGTGATGAAGCTGCGAGCTCTGTGTATGGCAAGTGTGCTCTGTCCTGGAACGTGGTCAGGTTCTGAGCCTCCTCTGGGCACCTTGGAGCCACATGTGGAAGCAGCTTCCAGTGAGGGGGCCAAGGCCCATCCACTCTGAAGGAAGAGTGCTGAAATGCATGTTAGGAGTACGTGTGGTGGCCAGAAAAGGGATTTCCTGGATTGATCCATAGGTTATATCTATAATAGTTTATCCATTTTCTGTGTTATATTAAATGCATAAATATGCTGTGTCCAGTGTCTCTTTCATACCTGTTTGTCTTGTCAGGCTTATTTCTAAAATGTGTGAGATTTTTTAAAATTAATTGCTGAAGTTCTGCTGACTTCCGCCTTAATCTTTCCTTTCTTCCCCTCTTTCCTTACTGAGTGTAGGAAGTAGCAGTTTCTGCTCAGTGGCCCATCCCCTGTAGAGTCCTTTGGGGCTTTTTTCCCAAAAAGATCTCCCCTGTGGGGATTCTGCTGAGAATGCTCCCTTCACTTGCCTTAGCAGTGCAGGGCTGAAGGAGCAGTGCTGACACTGACCCATCTGAGGGACAGAGGGGCTGAGCTGCTGCAGTCCCAGAGCTGGATAAACGTGTCCTCCTTGTTTGTGTAAGTTACTGGAACGAGGGGCTGGGAGGCAGGGGAGCTGCCTTGTGTTGGTGTAGCAGAGTAAGGGATCTTTGGGGTCAGTGCTGGCCACCGGGACACGTGTGTCAGCATAGCCAGGGTTGGAATGGTTTAACCCCTTCTGGCCTTGTTTTTGTCTCAGGAGTGGGGCACAGGTCTGGAGCTGGCTGGCTGACCAGCTGTGATTGTGTGTGCATTACCTGACGCCCCAGAAATGCCATCCTTAGCAATCCCATTGGACTGGGGTGTGCAGGACACGTCAGAATAAAGGGCCTGGTGCTTGTTCAGTGGAGGAAGATGCAGAAAGGGAATCTGGGTGTGGGAGACTGCTGCTGCCTACCTTTGTGCTGCTCACATTCCTCACTTGGGCCCCCAGGCAGCCGTGGGGTGTCTTGCTCATGTGGTTCATGACTCAAGCCAAGCCCAGATGTTTTCATGCCCAGTCTGGCCTGTTTTCTGAGAATAATTTTGGATGCCTCAGTCCATTTTATTGTGGTTTTCTTAGTGTCTAGTCCAGCTGAAGTTCAGATGATTCCTGGCCTAATTGAATGCTCACAGGCAGACATGGCAGCTTTTGCTTTCTCTCTGCAGCTGTGTTCCTGCTAACTTCAGAGCACTCACAATTAGAGCCACGCTGGTGGGAACCTGGGGACCTGGGGTAGGGTTTTGATGCCTCTCTTTTTTTTTTTTTTTNCATGAAACCCAGAGGAGTCAGTCTTGTGGCTGAAGATGAGTGAAAATGCTGAAGGTTTCTATGAATTCAGATCTGGCTTTGTTGACCAACCTGGCTTGCCATTTCCACTGAGCACAGAGTGGTAGAGATGTGGAAGACTTTTTGTACTGTTGGTCCTTTACTATCCAAAATATCCAAAATTTATTTCCTTGTGCCTTTGACAGTGCTTCAGTGCTTTTTGCCCCTTTGTAGGAACAGTTTGTGTAGTGGGTTATTCACTCCTGTGAGTTTTCCTCTGAGGAAAATGGCTTGATGTTGTTGGAAAAAGAGTAGAATGGTCACTTGCTCTGTGTGAACAAGTGCTGCCTTGTATCCTACTCAGTGATCCCTTCCTCCATCAGAGCCCATGAGTGAGGGGGGCTGTTGGCCCACAGCATTTTTGGGTGCTCACTGTGTTCAGGAGCAGTTGGTGGAGGTGGTGTTTGAGGCTCTATCCTCAGTCATGGCTGGGTCCCCTCTGTTGGACCTCGGGAGTAGCCCCTGGGTTTGTGTCACAGCTCCTGGAGCCATGAGTGTGGCCTTGTTCCCAGCTGCTGATGGGTGTGTTGCTCTTGGGCAGTCTGTGCACAGCTCCAAAGCCAGGCTTTTCCTCCCAAAAGGGAGCTTCAGCTTTCCTTGTGCTTCACATTGCAGCTGAGTGTGTGTGTGAGGTCAGCCATGGGAGTTTAGCTGTTAAATAGGGATGAGGCTGCTTTTGGCTTCTGCAGCAGCAGTTGAACCAAAAGGCTGTATGGATCTGTGGAATGGCTTTCTGAAGATCTGCAAGTACAGTTGGGTTTGGCAAGGCCACGTGAGATGCACGAGTTTGGCAACATACAGCTAAATAGGTGGAAAGGGAACACTTGAAAGAGCTCTGGAAAGAAGTGCCAGAATTGTGTCTGGTTGGGCTATATTTGGTGTTTGGACAGGTGACCAGGGGCCTGATGGTTGGACTGAGGGGTGCACAGCAGGCAGTGCTGTGACGTGGTTTGGGACTGTGGTGGGGAGCCCCCACAGCACGAGGGACACAAGGGTTTGCCAGAGAGGTTGGAGCAGACACAGCTGTAACAGAGCTGAGGGGTGCCAGGACAAAGTGCTTTGTAAAGTTCTTGAGCTGTTTTAGCACACAGGCTTGAATGTTAGATGGATCAGTGACCCAGGTGAGACTGCCACAGGTAAGACATGAGCGGAACAGAGACCTGTGGTGGGGGCTGTGGAACCTCCCGAAGGCTCAGGTGAGGAGGGGGGGCAGCTTGCAGGATGCTTTGAGGGAGAGAACAGGGTAAAGCTGTGAACTGCAGCTCTGAGGTTACTGGTGCTGATGTGGGAAGAACAGAAATACCACTGGAGGGTTCAAGGATGGAGAAAAGCCTGAGCTGGTCAGGAGCCTGAGCTCCTTCAGGTCAGCTTTGGGTTGCATTCCCCTTAGGGATGAGTGCCCTCCCTGTTGTTCCTGGGTTCCACGAGGCTCTGTCCACCCCTGCTCCCAGTGTTTGCACAGTGCTGGTGGGGATGGGAGGCTGTGGAGCACCAGGGCTGGAACAGGACCTGCTTTCTTTGAATCTTGGGTTTAAGAACAGAACAATGAGGCTCTGGCCTGTCCAAACAGGCAAGACTAAACTGTAGAACAGTACTGCTAAAATTCTGGGGTGGTCTAGTATAATCTCTGAAGATTTGACTTTCTCATGCAGCAGGGTGTTTCCTTCTTGGGATTGCTAATTGCACTCAGTTTCTGGACTCCAGAGTAATAATTAATGAAATGCTCTGCTGAGAGGAAATGCTGTTTGTGACTCGTGCCTATGGAGTGTCAGGAACTGCTGTTCTCAGTCAGATTGCTCATAAATGTTGGTTAATTTTGTTTGGCTGGCTGAGGCTAGGAGCAGTGAAGCTGTAAGTGGGATGCAGAATGAACACCTAACTTCTCCATGTCCCTTAACCTTTCCGACTTCGTAGCAGCCCATCACTCCCGAAGAATGCTGCTCTAATCCCAGTGTAATCCCTCAGCAGTGAGCAGGAGGTGTGAAGCCAGGCTCTCCTGTCCCTCCTTGGTACCCCTGCCATGGTGCTGTGTTCCTCTGCTCCTCTCCTGCTCTGGTTTATAGATTTTTATATATATATGTACAAATAAAAATACATATGTGTTTACAGTATTTCCAGCTTTGGTGGTTCTGTTTTAACTATTGTTTGTGTTTGCTGTGTCATGCTGCCATTGTATTGTTCTGACAGTGCAATGAAATGGATTTTTAAAAAAAATGAATGTTTGGCCAATTTTTATCAAAATACCCCAAACTCCACTCAAGACAGGGTGCTTGGGCTAAAGAGCAGAAGGAGAATATTCTTGCGGTGGTGACCCTGTAAAAATAACTCTGGAGGTTCAGATTTACCCAGGGTAAATCTACAAAATCTCGCTGGGATTATTGATGTGCAAATGAGGGTCCTCACTGGAGTGAAATATCAACACAGCTGAGGGTCACCTGGAGAATGCTGTGGCTGAGGGAGCTTCCAGCAGTGCCTTCACCTCTCTCAGTCTGGCTCTGAGGTCTGGCCTGATAGCATCAGGGGCTTCGAATAAAAAACATTTGCACCTCTCTGGGTCCCTGCATGTGTGAAAACACACTGAGACTGTGGGGAGATGCTGCTTAATTAATGCATTTGTAGGAGCTAGATGACGTTGTTATCTTGCAGCAGGGCGTGCCCCAGTGAGAGATGGTCTCTAAAGGCTGTGCACTTCAGCAGACCTGGGCTTCTCTGCAACGTGGAATAAAGAAATGGGTATTTAAATTTGTGTAAAGAAAACCGGGAAAAAATCTCAGCACTTTTTTAAAGGAAAAAATAGGATTTTTGTTAGTGATAACCAAGCCAAAGATTTCTTTTTGGAAATGTTTGTTTTGGTTGGCTGGAGTGTTCTGCAGAAACTCGGAACAGGCGAGCTATGTAATATTTAACTAGTTACTAAAAAGCATTTGAAAATGATTAGCAGTCAGTGATCTCATTTAGGCTGTGAGTTGCACTGTCTCTGTTTCTGGCTGCAGCGATGTTTATTTGGAGAGCAGGGGGTCCCCGGGCCGGCGCTGTGACTCACTGCAGGCTGGTGGCTTTGGGACAGAGCTGCTCGGGGCCACGGCACAGCCACGGCCTGGTGGCACTGGCTGTGCACATGGAGTGGGACATCCTGGTGGCACTGGCTGTGTACATGGAGTGGGACATCCTGGTGGCACTGGCTGTGCTGTGCCAGGCTGTGCACATGGAGTGGGACATCCTGGTGGCACTGGCTGTGCACATGGAGTGGGACATCCTGGTGGCACTGGCTGTGCCAGGCTGTGCACATGGAGTGGAGCTGAGCATTGGTGCCTGTCCTGGATTCCCCCTGCCAGGACAGGGCGGAGCAGGAGCTGTGTGTGATGGGCAGTCCTGAAAGGCCCCGGCGTGGTGTTCCTGCCTGGGCTCCTCCATCACACTCTGCACTGATAACATCTGCAATAAATACACTGTTGCTGGCTGCAGGAAAGCGGGCCAAGGCTCAGACAGGCTTTGAGTAAGTTCAGAGTAAGTCACTGTTACTGGGTGCATTTTGGGTTTGTGTGGCTATTTTAATCCTTTTTACCTAAACTATTCAGAAACAGCTTTTACAGGCTATTCCTGATAATCTCTCAGCTGAAAACATTTGTGTTTTGGGACTTTCACAGCTGCTGGATAAATCCAGGTTTGGATTTGTGTCTTCATGGGCAGTTTTGTGCTGAGATGTGAGAGTGAGTGTGCTGTCTTTGGAGAGAACCATTCCAGGGTGAAAGTGTGGCAGTCTGGCAGTGAGATGTGCTCTCCTTGTCTCCTGAGCCAAGGCCTCAGCACAGATGAAGTCACCAGAGGTTGATGGGGTTTTCCTCACTTTGTGGGCATCTGGAATGGCCTTGGCAGAGTGGTATTCGTGGCTGTCTGTAGCTGTGACTTGTGTCTGGCAGGGACAGTGTCCGAGGAGCCTTGCAGCTGTGCCATGGAGCCTTTTTCCTGGTGGTTTCAGAATGCAGTGTTCCCCTCTGGTAGGAGCTGTGTGCTGTGAGTGGCACAGCAAGGAAACGTGTAGCACAAAGGCATAACCCCTTTGTTGCTGTGTGCAGTGTGTGAGGAGCCCGAGCAGTTCGTGTGTGTCTGAGTGTGTTGAGCAGGTACCTGTGCGGTGCCTGAGGTGGAGCCTGACCCTCAGCGTTGCCCTGGGTGGCTCCTGGCCCTGCAGCCCCCCGTGTGCTGCCCATGTGCTGCAGGTGTGGGGCTGCACACGGACGGGGATTTGGGGGATGAGGGCTCTCAGCAGCGGCGGCTGCTCCCGGCGCTGTGCTGATCCTTGAGAGCTGCCTCCTGCTGAACTGAGTTACCCCGCGAGGCAGCAATGATACGGGAAGATACACGAGTGTCTTCAAAGGCACTGGGAGGCTGCAGATCAGTTTCAAAGTGTCTGTGCTTGCTTCATTGTTTGAGTAAGCCGCCCTCAGTGGGTTGCCCAAGACCCTGCACTGATGCAATAGCTGCAGGCAGCCTGAGCGTTTGCACTGGGGCAAGTGCCTGCTGTGTCCTGCCTCCTGCAGCCACAGGGAGCTTCTGCTGCCCACATGAAGCACTGAATGGCTGTCGTGGAAAAGCCCTCTAAGATGATGAAGTCAAACCATGCTTCCAGCAGTGCCAAGGCCACCACTAACCCAACGTGCCACATCTGCACAACTTTTAAACCCCTGCAGGGATGGGGGCTCCACCACTGCTCTGGACAGTGCCAAGCAGCTTGTGCCAGGGCTGGACAACCCTTCCATGAAGGAATTTTCCCCAGTATGCAACCTGAACCTCCCCTGGTACAGCTTGATGCCGTTTCCTCTTGTCCTGTCCCTGTTCCCTGGGAGCAGGCTATATTTATTTTTGTATGACTCTTGTGTTTTGCTGTCTTTTCTTGTAAGAACCAAGGGATTGGCTCTTTGTGAACATGTCAGAGTTACTGACTGGGAGAAGCTTTCAGGACACTTTACGCTGTTTGTTGCCTTTTGGTGGTTTTATTCTTACTCAGCAGTGCTGTGATTTTGCTTTGTACACGAGTACAGTAGAACCAGTGTCCCATCCTTTGCTCTTTGTTTGTGGTCACTTGAATCCAAGACATTTGGTTTTTCTGGGTGGCACTTTGACACATTTTTGGAGCTGTGAAGCGTGGATGTGTGCCTTGTGCATTTGCAGGTGGGTACCAACTGGAGTTGGTGGCTGACTTCCATATTCTGAATTCTGGCAACCAAGTTTAGACCATAAGAAAGGACTGCCCAAAGTTGCTGCTCTCTGACGCAAGGAATGCCTTTGTGGGGCTGCTCGGGGGTTGCACCTCCTTTGTGTGAGCTTCAATTAAAGAGCAAGCTGTGAATTATTGCTTTTAAATGCACATTTCTCCCTCTGAAGACACAGCTGTGGATGAATTCAGCTGTGTGTGGCTGTTGTGGATGGCACAACTGTGATCCAGTATTATGGATGTTTTCTTTTGATAGGAATCTGGTGAGGTACATGCAAAATATGTACGGCCCTTGGGCTCTTGGCAGGGGGCCACTGGGACTGTCAGCGATATCTGGGTGCTTCTGATCTCATCCACAAAGTCTGAGCTGCTCTCATGGTTCGTGTTCCCATGTCTGTGTCATATGGAGATGAAATGCAGCCTGGAGTTTGTGCACTGATGGGTTCACTCTGTGTGTCTGTGCTCAGTGCTGGTGCCTGCAGGGGTTCTTGTGGTGTTTCAGGTTGTCTCACCTGGCTCTCCTCTCCCCTGTGGCTTCCTGCAACTGCTGTCCCAACAGTCCCAGTACAGAACTTCACCCCACTTTGCTGTCAGGCCATACAGGAATGATTTGGCAGGACACAATTTCCTTAGGAAGAAAGGAGAGAGCAATGTTAGCAGTGAAAGTGGCACTGAGGCTTCAGGGTGGATTTTGCAGTGTGGGAACTTTACGACTACAGACCATAAGGATTCTGTTGACTCTTATCTGAACCAGTTGTGTGTCTGTGTTATGCTGGGTGTCTTCACCATCTGTTTGATCTGCCTTGTGCTTGGCTCGTCCATTTGGCCTTCCAAAGCCAGTTAAAGGACTCATTTGGAATCCAGAGCTGGTCTTGGAGCAGATGCTGGCCTAGCCAGAGTCCTTTCCTTCCCTGCACTGCATGGCAGTTTGGAAATCTTTGTTTGGAAATCCTGCTGCATCCACTTTGAAGACACTTTTCCATCAACAGCAAGGTCTGGTTTTCCAGTAGTAATGTGCTTTTGCAGGAAGAGGTTAAACTCAAATGATCCCCTTTTCCCTGTATGTGACCGAAGCTCAGACACAGTGTCCTGCCTCCAGCTCTGCCCTGTGCTGCTGCACTGGAGTATGGCATGGGCTGCTGGGATCACTGGGATCCCTGCCTCTGTGGGTGTGGGATGTGGCACAGGGCACTGGGATCACTGGGATCCCTGTGTGGGATGTGGCACAGGGCACTGGGATCACTGGATTGCTGGATCCCTGTGTGGGGTGTGACACAGGGCACTGGGATCACTGGGATTGCTGGATCCCAGTGTGGGATGTGGCACAGGGCACTGGGATCCCTGTGTGGGATGTGGCACAGGCTCTGTGATCACTGGATCCCAGTGTGGGGTGTGGCACAGGGCACTGGGATCCCTGTGGGGGATGTGGCACAGGCTCTGTGATCACTGGATCCCTGTGTGGGATGTGGCACAGGCTCTGTGATCACTGGATCCCTGTGTGGGATGTGGCACAGGCTCTGTGATCACTGGATCCCAGTGTGGGGTATGGCACAGGACACGGGGGTCCCTGGATCACTGGATCCCAGTGACGGATGTGGCACAGGGCACGGGGGTCCCTGCATCCCTGCATCCCCGGTCCCAGCATCCCTGCCCACGTTCCCAATGCCCTCTAGTGGCTCCTGCCGCTGTGCTGTGGCTCCATCGGGCACGGCCTGCAGCTCCAACGGCAAAGATCCTTGTGTTTAGAAAGGAAAATACCTTTTGTGTATTTCTGCTGGTTACTTGTTAATCTCTCTTTGTTTATCCGGGTTAAATCCCCATCCTTCCCTTGGGAAAAAAGTTCTTGGGAATTCAGACAAGAGATAGTAACTGGATATCTCATGGATCTTTAAATCCATAGCAATTTTCTGTGGAAGTTTATTAAAGAATATTTTGTTCCTTACATTAAAATATACATTTTCTTTCTCTCTAAACAAGCAGTAACTGGAAGGAATGTGCTGGCTGCTGTCACTAGAACCAGACCTTGGTGCTTATGTGCATGCATTGACTACTTTGAAAAAGTAATTTTTTTTAAGCAGTGGAAACACCACCTTCCCCTCAAAGTCCAGATAATACATCTTTACAGATCACCTTCTCAGCTCACAATAATTTAACTTTTTAACAACCAGTTCAAAGAATGTATCATCTGTATTACATTCCTGCTTAGTGCTGAGAAGGTTCATATTTCCCTACCACAAGCTTTTGTAACTACATGGTAGTTGCATGTGATGTCTCTGTGAGTCTAAAAACATGTTGCAGTAAATGCATGGATTTTATAAGTGAGGAAAATTATTTAGGAAACAAGACAGAGTTAAAAAGGAGAGTGATCAGTGTTGGGCTGTGTTTTGTGTAAGGAATTGATGAAAGACATTGCTGAAGGCTGCCTTTTGGGGGGGTTGCAGTTTTAGACAGCACACAGAACTCTTGTTCTCTCCTTCCTGCAGCTCCAGGGTGGTTGATGGAGTTATGATTCTCCCTGTGCTGATGGTGATGGCGTTCCCATCTCCCAGCTGGCAAGGTGAGTGGTGTGTGGGGTCGGAGTGTCCAGAGTGGTGCTTGGTAACTCTGCCATGATTGCTCCAGTGAGGCCACTGGGTTTGGAAAGTGACTTCTGTAGCTGGTTCACACAGGTGACACGCACTGTGTTTAAGGTGTGCCTCACAAAAAGGGGAATAGTGTTCACACTGCCATGGAAAGGCAGGAATGGTTCATTGGAAGATCTCTTGGATGTTCTGAGAGATGAGCTCTCATGAAAGATGCCTACTGGCTACTTCTCAAACAGCCTTTGGAAAACCTGGAATAAAGGCTTTCTGGGAGTAACTTGGTTTTCTCAGTTTTACATCTGAACTTACTTGAGAGAGGTCCCTTGTGTCTGCTGTGGCATGTCTTTGTCAGCTGAAGTAGCTGGATTGGAATCCTTGCCTCCTACTTAGTGCTTCTTCAGCACTACTTGAAAACAGCATCACTTCCCTTAGGCAGGTTTTATGATTTCGTTACCTTAAAGTGAAGCTGTTACGAGCAGGCTGATGTTTTTCCCTGACTCTTGCCTCTTGCAGATGATGAACGGAAGCTCAAGATGGTCCCGTACGAGTGTGTGTGTGAAGGCATTTCCTGTGGGAACGGGGACCGGTGCCAGGGCCAGCGCTGCTTTGCCTCCCTGAGCATCAACGACGGGGCTAAGGTTTACCAGAAGGGCTGCTTCCAGGTGTATGAGCAGCGGAAAATGACCTGCAAAACACCCCCGTCCCCCAACC
Organism: Thryothorus ludovicianus; assembly: GCA_013397245.1. NCBI lineage: Eukaryota > Metazoa > Chordata > Aves > Passeriformes > Certhiidae > Thryothorus > Thryothorus ludovicianus. The sequence goes on from VZTB01001873.1 coordinate 378,580, forward strand.
AGGCCGTGGAGTGCTGCCAGGGACACCTGTGCAACATGAACATCACTGCACAGCTGCCCTCCTCCAAGGGTGAGCGCCTACTGCATCGCTGGTGCATGCTGGGGGGAGCAGGGCTTGGCTTTACTGCTGTGTTGGGTGGGAGGTGGCCCCAGTGCTGGCTGAAGGAAGGGTTTCCTGGGCTCAGGATGCCCTCTGTGCCCTGGTCCCCACCCTGGGGCCTGCTGGCACACATCTGATGCCCACGGTCTCTGTCGCAGTGAGGGGGTTGCAGTGTGCCTGGGGTCAGGATGGAGGTGCTGCCTGTGAGAAGGGGCTCGGTGCAGGTGGGGCTGTGCTGTTCCACATCCTCCCTGCAGGTGTGCTCACACCTGGCTGTGGCACAGCCTCTGGCACGCTGGCTGGGTACCAAGCTCAGGGTTGGTGTCAGTGCTAAGGGGTCTAAAGGCTTTCTCTGGGAATCTGCAAATTTATTTTTTTCTCTCTCTTTTCACACTTTTTCCCTTCCCCCCTCTTTTCCAAGGGCAAAACTTTCAAGGAGAAGCTGCAGGTTACAGCATGGAAACACTAATCATCGTTATCCTGGCTCCTGTGGTAGTGTTGATAGTTTTTTCTGCAGTAGCTGTGCTCATCATACGGAGAATACAGAAAAACCACATGGAGAGACTCAATTCTAGAGATGCAGAGTATGGCACAATCGAGGGCCTCATTGCCTCGAACGTGGGGGACAGCACGTTGGCAGTAAGTGACCTACCTGTGTCCTCACTTCCAAACTGCCCTCTCCTCCTCCTGCGTGGCCACGTCACTAAGAGCATGTTCTGCTGCCAGGGGATGCCACTTGGCCTCAGGGCTTGAGTGGTGCTGTTCCTGTGCTCCCAAAACTGTAGTATTAATGAATTTTAACCAAAAGATGGGTTTGGCACGTGTAGGTCCTTTGACCTGGAGAATGGCCCTGAACTGTTTGTGTTCCTGGAAACAATGTCAGCACAGTGTGCCTGGCTGTTGGGTGGCCTGAAGTAATGGCAGAGGTGAAGAACTGTACTGCATGTTTGATGTACAACAGCCTGAAGGACTGGAAAAGATGTGATGCTTGGTGAGAAAGAAAATAGAGATAATTTTGATGTTTAAAACCTTCAGACCCAACTGCCATGATCTCAGTAGCAGGACTCTGGGATGACTGGGATATCAGTGGCATTTTGTTGATGGAAGAGCAGTGGGAGTTGTAAGAAATGTGCAATGCTTACTCAAAGCTCAGTTTTGAAGATGTGCTCTTGCTCATGTGGTCTCTGGAAAATACAGTGGGCTGGGGAGTGTTCCCTTTCTGCAGGGTGACTGTCCCTTCCCCTTTCCCTGAGGCCAGAGCACAAATGTCCCAGCAGCTGTCCCTCACTTTGGCTCAGCAGAGCAGGTAAAGCTTCAGGCAGATGGGATGTTTGTTTCTGAAGCAGGGCAGTTTTCTTCTCCTTGCATTGCTGAGGTAAAATGTCCCCAACATGAAGAGGCTGGAAAATATTTTCTCTTTTAAAGCTGTCCCACCATAATGTGCTTTCACTGCAGAGTTGAAGAGTTGCCTATGGCTGTTAATTTTTTTTTCCTTTCTTTGTAATGCCTTTGGCTGTCTTTAATCAGCCTCAAAGCTTGATTCCATGTTACTGGTTTAAAAGAGCCAATCTTGATGTATCCACCATGGCCCAGGCATGTGTGCAGCTGGTGATCTGTCCTTGGGCACCAGCTTCCAGCTTTTACCAGCTCTGCTGTCACCTGTGCAAGAGCATTTCAAGCAGACCTTTTTTACTTCTAGTTGTTTAATGTTACTTGGGAATGGTGATAAAACCCACGAAGAATAAATCAGGATTGTGTTTCAAAGAGCTGTGAGCTGAGCTGCCAGGCCCTCAGAGCGATGGTGCCAGTGCTGCTGCTCTGCCTCCCAGTGTGGCTGAGGCACCAAGTGTGCATGGTAGTTCCTGTGCCTAAATGTTCATCTAAGCAGCAAGTCTTCTACATTCCAGATTTTTCTTCTCCATTGTGTTTTAAGTCACTGGTTTTGTCACACATTAGATAAGTTTACATTTAGGATTATTCTCTGCAGTGTAGCAAATGCTTAAAGCTCTAAGCTGCTTAGTGGGCATGGAAGGAGCTCTGGCCTCTTCAAATCTTGTTTTTACAGTTGCTGTAGACGAGTTTGGGGGTAATTTTTTGGTTTTGTTGCTTTTGTTCTGTCTCTGATGCAAGCACAAAGGAAAACGAGCCCTCAGTTCATGTTAAAAAATCAGGTGGTCTCTGTCACTCCTCGATGATCTTTTCCTTGAGCACTCGTTCAGAGGTTGTGAGAAGGAATGAGATTTCCTGAGTATCTGGTTCAAGCACAGCAATGCACTTTTCTGGAAATAATAGAAAGTTGATAACACTTAGGGTTTTTTATCTTACTTTCCTTTGTAAAGAAAGAGTCTAGCAATAGTTGTTAATGCTTTGAACTAGTACAAAACTGGCTGTAAAAGTAGCTGGGCATTAGCATTTTACAAGACTAATGGGATTTTAACATTCAATCAGGATCTCACTGATGTTTATTATAGGCTTACGGCTCAAAGTCTGCTTTCTATGCACTAAAAATACCAGAAACTGATAAAGCTTTAAAGAAAGATTTGTGACAGAAGTTTTTCTGGAGTGTCAGCGGCAAATCTTGTGTGGATGATGCTGGTAAATCCTCTCACCTTGTTTATTTGAAAACTGATTTTGGTTTTAAATACCTGCCCCAAGCTTGAATGGGTATCAGAAACAGAACTGAGAGGATATAAGGTGAGTAAAAGAAGAGTGAAGTGCTGAAAAAGGCTGGAATCTTGTGACAGAGGACAGCTGGTAGGCCAGGAGTGAGCTTCCAGTGCACAGACATCTGTTGTCATATGTTTATTACACTTACTAAGCAAATAATGACTTACTAAACAAATGCTCTTTGACCAAATGGCATCCCCAGAGCCACAGAGGTACCCCTGAGCTCTACCCTAACCTGTCCTGTGTGCATGTAAGCAGGGAAAAATGGGATTTCTCACAGGGTCTAAACTTCTGCTGCTCCTTCTGAACAGGATTTGTTGGACCATTCCTGCACATCTGGAAGTGGCTCTGGGCTTCCTTTCTTGGTGCAAAGGACGGTGGCTCGCCAGATCACACTTGTGGAGTGTGTAGGTCAGTGTCTTCTGGGTGTTTAGCTTTTTATAGGGCTTTAGAGGTAATTTAAAGGATTCATTAAATTTTTCTTCAGCATATTTTTGTTATTAATTGAGTAGTGTTAATTTGAGTTTAGGAAGCATTTGAGTCAAAGATACCTGGAGGCATTGACACTGAGCCAAGATGGTGTGCAGGCCCTGCAGAGGTGAGGAAGCTTTTGGGGTAGAAGGCTTGGCTTGCAGACAGTGTGTCCTGATCTCCACAGGACAGGGCTCAGTTTTGGTGGGGCTCGTGGAGTTTTAATCCTTTTTTTGTTTGTGGGCAGGTTTGGGTTTTCTTTAAATCATCATTTTGTGTTTCTGAAGGGCTGATGATGGAGTAGAAATGTAAAGGCTGTATCCCCAGCATTACATTTCTTTCCTGTGCTCCTTGCTGCAGAGTTCACAGCTTTGTGTGCTGCACGCTGACCTTGCCGTGTCCCTTCAGCTGCAGCAGCACTTGGGTTGCTGCTGGCTGGAGGGTGGCACCTCCCAGTCCAATCCCTCCAGTGGTGTGCAGGGAGAAGAGAGCCACACTCACAGGGCTGGCAGCCCAAGCACACAGCAGGGATGAGGCTGCTGGGGCACAGTGTGGCTCCAGGGGTGGGAGTGCACACAGGGGGATCAGACCAGCTGGTGTTTGGTTCATGGCAGTGGAGTTGTGCCTGCTGAAGGCTGTTTGTTGGTTGACAGCTTCTCCTGTGTTCTTCTCCCACCAGGAAAGGGCCGTTACGGGGAAGTTTGGAGGGGTCAGTGGCAAGGAGAAAATGTTGCTGTGAAGATCTTCTCTTCTAGGGATGAGAAGTCCTGGTTCAGGGAAACTGAGCTGTACAACACTGTACTGCTGCGGCATGAGAATATTCTGGGTGAGTAGGACAAGCACGTTGTGTGTCCTGGTGTGTCTGGTGTAAAGGTGAGTTACCTGGGCACATCACCTGTGAAGCACTGCATGCACACCAAGCAGCTCACAGTTCTTGTGCTGTGCTAAATAGCTGAAGAGAAATTTTCAGGGAGGGACTTCCAGGAGAGACTGTCTCAAACGGGAATGTGACATAGCAGCTGTGACTCGTTGCTCTGCAATATTCCAGCAGCAAGCAGTTCATCAAGCAGAGGAATCAGGTGTTGGCAGCTGAGCACACAGAAAGCTGTGGAGGTGCCTCAGAGCCCTGTGGAAGGGGCTGGCTCTTGCAGCTCTCATGGCAGAGTCCTGCACAGGGTGTCAGGTGGGTCTGTGTTGGGCTGGAATCTTAGTTTCACTGCAGAAATGGAGGGAGAGAAGGTGGCGAGGGGTTTATAATGAGATTTAGGGATTCGAATACTTATCCTTATGGCTAAGTAAAGTGCAGTATGACTCCTGTTTTCTCTTCTGTTTAACTGTTCTGCTCAGGGTGAGAGTAAGCTCTTCTGGTATTTAAACTTCAGCCATAGCTGCATGATGTCTTTTTCCCTGTAAATAAAAAAGTAAGTGAGCCTTGTGCATCACTCATACCCATGTGCTTGGTTCTGAGAGCTGGGAAAGTGGCTTTGTTGTGTTGGGCCATGTCTGAGGTTTAAGCAACCCTTTGATTCCTAATAGACGTGCCCTCCTGTCACTGGTGTGCCACCTCTGCAAATAAAAGCAGTAGCACATTTTCTGAGTGCTGACACTGCCTCACCAAAATCTGTCTTCAATCAGTTTTCCTTCAGCTCCTTATTCTTGCTTCCTGTCAGAGAATGTTCCCTGGCTCTCTAGCTCACTCTGCTAGACATTTGTGTGTTTCCTGAAGCAGTTCCTTTGTTACTATAAAAATAATTTGGTGGCCTCCTGAAATGTGAATTATTGAACTTCCCTTCCCAAGAGAGCAAGTGACTTGGCTGAAATTACATTGCATATTTCCCTCGGTGCTCTGCCTGTGTTTAGTCTTTCTTGATAACTGTCAAATTTGTTGGCTATTTTAGAGACCTTTTTTAGATGCAATATTAAACAATATCACAGATTACAGAAATGTCACATTGTGCACAAGTCAGACTTCAGGAGAGAGGGCAGTGGATGTTCTTACTGACAAATGTATGTGAGCTTTTTGTAAACATAATTTGTTCCTTTGACTTGGGAATAAAACTTCTGCTGTTCCCAGCTAAAGCTGTGGAGGTCACTGTGTGGGTGTATGCAGAGGTGACAGGAAGGGAGCTTCCCCTGAATTTGGGGTTCAGTTTTAAGGCATGACATGTTTGAAGGCAGTTCTTGAGGTTCACAGTTTTGAACAGAAAATTTTCTCTTTTTCTTTAGAAGATTATTTTGGTTGGGCTACACATTTAGCCCTTTTCTCAGCAGCCTGCACTGGCTGCCTCTGGGCTCTAAAAATGGAAATGGTTGTTCATGGCTTGATGTTTGAGGTGTTTCTGCTTTCTAGTGTCACCCTTTCAAGTGGGCAGAAGCAAATGTGCTGCAGGCTTGGGGTCTTTCTGTTTGACCAGGAACTTCCTAACCCCCAAGTCCTTCAAAAAGAAGGAAAAATAGAAATATGTTTAAAGTGTTTGGTCCTAACAAGGAGTTTTTTGGTGTGACTGACAAATACATAAATGGGTTCTTGTGAATAGATGTGGGTTAGAGTTCCAGCATTTGTTGGTTTTGTTTCCATCACCTGCAGTTGTAATTACACAAGTTGTGCATTGCAGGAGGGGCCAGCAGTACTGATTCACCTTGTCACAGAAATCAGAGCTGGAAGGGACCCGCAGGGCTCATGGAGCCCAGTTCTGGGTGGCTGGGCTGTAGGGCCAGGCCCAGAGCCCTGTGTCAGCACCCTGCTCTGACCAGCTGAGCCGCCTTTCTCGGGGAGTCTCGAAGGAGCCCCCGCAGTTCATTTTCTTGTTTCTCCCCTTCCTCTCCCTCTAGGTTTCATTGCATCCGATATGACTTCCAGGAACTCCAGCACGCAGCTGTGGCTGATCACACACTACCACGAGATGGGCTCTCTGTACGACTACCTGCAGCTGACCACGCTGGACACGGTGAGCTGCCTGCGCATCGTGCTGTCCATCGCCAGCGGCCTGGCGCACCTGCACATCGAGATCTTCGGCACGCAGGGCAAGCCGGCCATCTCCCACCGCGACCTCAAGAGCAAGAACATCCTGGTCAAGAAGAACGGGCAGTGCTGCATCGCCGACCTGGGTGAGCGCCTGGGCCCTGCAAGGGCTGCGGCCCTTGGAGCAGTGAGCCCGGGGTGACCCGTGGGGTGCTGTGACCCTGTGGGGTGCTGTGACCCCCTGGGGCGGTGTGTCCATGAGCCCGGGGTGACCCCGTGGGGTGCTGTGACCCCCTGGGGCAGTGTGTCCATGAGCCCGGGGTGACCCTGTGGGGTGCTGTGACCCTGTAGGGTGCTGTGACCTCCTGAGCAGTGTGTCCATGAGCCCAGGGTGGCCCCGTGGGGTGCTGTGGCCCCTGGAGCGGTGATTCCCTGGGTGACCCCGGGTGGACCCCGTGAGGTGCTGTGACCCCGTGGGGCGGTGTGTCTGTGAGCCTTGGGTGACCCCGTGGGGTGCTGTGACCCCGTGGGGTGCTGTGNGCAGTGTGTCCATGAGCCCAGGGTGACCCTCTGGGGTGCTGTGCCTCATGAGGTGGTGTGTCCCTGAGCCCGGGGTGACCCCGTGGGGTGCTGTGACCCCGTGGGGTGCTGTGGCCCCTGGAGCCATGATTCCGTGGGTGACCCCGTGGGGTGCTGT
>VZTB01001873.1:425744-461519 GCA_013397245.1 Thryothorus ludovicianus
TATAATTAACCGAGCAATTAGAAAAGATGGAAATTCCACTAAGTGTGCACACTGTGAACAAAACCATAGAGTCAGTTCCTTATTAACATTTATTTTAATTGTCACAATTTCACATACAATATCATCGTTCAAATTTGAGTTGCTTTACTCTGTTTTTTGCTCATTGAACAGATAATCAAGGGACAACTTTTCCTTTTAACAGTTAGTAGGAAAAATTATAGAGGCAGTATTTTTCTGTTAGCTATGAAGGGATGCAACAGGAGAAATTCTACCTGAACTGAGAAAATATTTATTTTTAGCAGCGTCTTTCCAACCAGTATTTTTTAGTGCCTTTTGATGTATTAGGGGGAAGCTTTAAGAAAAGCCAATGCAGCCTGTTCAGAGGTTTCTTACAGAATTCTGTAACAGCACCAGGCTGGTGATGAATATTAACATTTCTGACCAGGTGTCCGTATTACCACAAGCCAGCAGAGTGAGTTGTTGGGTTAAAATTCAACAATGTTCTGGCGTTTTGTGAATTTTGGCCCACTCCACAGCCCACATATTTGAGTATAGTATGGGAACATTTTTAATAGGCAAAATTATACATTTTGTAGTCTTATGGTTCTTTAGATGTTTCTGAATCCAGCTGGCTCATGGAAATTAATCCCAAAGACGTTTCCAGAATAGCAAAGCTTTGCAGAGCTCTGATGTGGCCCCGCAGCCCCGCGGAGCTGTTGGCCGATCTCGGTGTGTCAGATCAGCCTTTGGGACAAAATCTCGTACCTGGAGCTATTGCGGGGAGCAATGGGTTAAACTTTTCCTGAGTGCAGCGGTCAGTAGTGCCATTACTGGGGGTTTCACCCTGATATCCTCATCTCCAGGGCATCGTGGATGCTCCGTGGCTGTTAATTGTCCGTAAAGAGGCTTTGGTGCAATTTAGCGTTCGCCCGGGTCCAGTGGCTCCTGCTCGTCCTGCGGGGCTTTGTGCGGCTGCAGCCGAGCCCTGCAGCTGCTCCCCTGAGCTGCTGGCAGGATTTTACTGTACCCCTGAGCTGCTGGCAGGATTTTACTGTACCCCTGAGCTACTGGCAGGATTTTACTGTACCCCTGAGCTGCTGGCAGGATTTTGCTGCTTCCCTGAGCTACTGGCAGGATTTTGCTGCTCCCCTGAGCTGCTGGCAGGATTTTCGCCAGGACGGTTTCTCAGATGTAATCCAGGTTCTCTTGGAGACTCGCGGCAGACTGGAGGGGGCTTGGGACAACCCGGTCTACTGGAGGTCGAATGAGACAAACTTTAGGGTCCCTTCCAACCCAAACCATTCTGGGGTTCTGTGATTCAGTTCTTAAGTGCTTCAACTGCATGAACACCCCGTGGAGCTCAGTGAGATGGTTTTTGGGATGTTTGAGGGGCAGCCTTGGCAGCTGCATGATCCAGAGCCTGGTGCTGACTTGACTATCAAAAACATTTGCAAACCTAAGACCCAGCGTCTGTTCTAGTACGTATAAGAATATACTTTTAAAAATCCTTATCTTAAAAAGGAAGAATCAAAGCTTTATTTATTTTTTTTAGTGGGAAAAGAGTTTCAGTTTTCAGCTTCTCCCCTGGAGTCTCTGAAAACTGTTGGCCAGCCTGGTAATTTGAAGAAGACCCTTGTGCCTGGCTGGGAAGTGTGGGTGGAGGATGCTCAGGCTCAGCTCCTCCTCGCACAGCTCCAGCCCCAGAAGTGCTTTAACCTTTTCCCTGGACATTTCTCTTGGCATCAGACACTGTGGTCTGTTTGCCCTGACTTTTCACCTAACTCGGTATTTCTGCACTGGTTTTCTTTTCTCTCTTGTTGTTGAGAGGTGAATGTACATTTTCATGAACCAGAGTTGAACATAACTGAGCCAAGGGGCTGATGTTGTATTGCACTCTGAAATGTTTGTAAACTCTACACTTCTTCAGAAAAGCTCCAAAGAACCCTTGTTTTAGTGGCCTTTCCCCTCCATGTGGGCTTGTCCTGCTCTGATTTAAGCACAGAGGTTATGCCAAAACGCTTCTGTGCAGTTTAGGGAGGCTTAGGTTTCCTCAGAGGTTACAATGTTCCTGATAATCTTTGCTTAAAGCACCAAGTTCTTAAGCCCATTAAAATTTTCAAGGACAAGGATGCTCAAAACCTGTCACCACATTCAGCCTCTCTTAATGCTTCTAACTGGGGGGAGTTACCAATATTTTATAATTTGCTTCTAATAACAATCTAAAGTTTAATGTAGGGATTATGCACTGAAAGGGAAAGTTAATTAATGTTTCCTGTAGCACCTCTTTTTTTTTTTTTGTGTTACTTGAACTGCTGCCCCCAGACGCACCTTTAGAAATTCAGGCTGTAATCTTCTCTGCACTTCCCTACTTTTATAATTTGCACTTAATCAAGCTCGTTTCCTCACATGACACTATGAAGAGTCCTACAATATTTTAGTCATTGCTATGTCACATCTTTGCTTTGTACTAGGTTCAGGAATTTTAAATAAATGAGTTTAGAAATGTTCCCAGTCCCCACAATGGGTCTGGGCTTTGAGCAGGGCGAGTTCTCAGTGCCCGGAGCTGCTGTGCCAGGGGTGGGTTGGGGCTGCCCCCAGCTCCCCCTGGCTCATGGGAGGGAGGGGTTTGGGTGTGGCTTGGGGACAGCCCCGCAGGACAGGGACAGGGGTGGCACTGGGGAGCTCTGGGCAAGGGGGGCTCTGGCCACGGTGGGTGCTGCAGGTGGGCACAGGTGGAAAGGCACGAGCTCGTTTTTGTGGTGATGAGGGTTAAACCCCCTGCTGTGGCTCGGTGGGGTGTGTGGGGATGTCCTTGGCGTGTCCTTGGGGTGTCCTTGGCCTGTCCTTGGCCTGTCCTTGGGGAGCCCTGGGCCAGCACCTGGGTGTCCCCAGCAGCACTGCAGACACGTCCCCTGCTCTGCCCTTGGCTGTGCCACCTGCGTGTCTGTGACCCCGGGGCCACCCCCACAGTCTGTGGGACCCCAACCCCCCAAAGCTTTTAGGGAAAGATGTCCCTGTTCTGCTCTAACGGGCAGAACAATATTTGTGAATGTACAGGGAATCAGCATTGAGGTACAATGTATTTCTACAGAATATAAGAAATGTGCAATAAATTGTAATTTACACTGAATGTATTTTTGGCATCAATGGACCAGATGTATTTTGAATGTAGCTATGACATTGTGTCTAAGCCTGCTGTGGCTCTCAGTCCCTACGAAAAACGTGTCATATTTTGTCAGCCTACAAACAACTTCCTGAGTTGTCTGTTTTTAAAAGAAGCATTAGTATTTTATCTGGAACACTGTAATATTTCTGAACTAAGTATAGCAGTGCAGTGCTAACTTCAACCCTCGTGTTGTGAAATATCCGATCTGTGTACACTGCAGTTATTTTTAAAATATTGCTCAAGTTATTGCTTGATATTGCAGCTGCCTGGATGTAAATAATGGTTTAGCTGTTGTATTTTGTATGCAGATTTGGGGAAGACGTGACAATTTTAATAAATTCAGCATACTCTGCCCTTGTGTTCCTGTGGCCTGAAACTGTTCTTATGTTCATTGTGTGAGGGGAGAAGGGTTGAGCCCGTTTAAACCTGTAGAAACCTTCACTCGTGGCTCTTGCACCCACCAGAGTGAGCTCTCACTGAGCTCCCTTTCATACAAGATTCCCTGATCCTGCTCTTCCAGCTGTTGATATTTCCAGTGGTGTAAATCTGAGTGGGATAAACCTCAGTTCCAGAGTGTGTATGCTTGAAAATTCCCCTGACATAACCATAATCCGGGAATGTAAAACAGGCTTTCTTTTAACTCAAGGCGTGCCAAAATGAAATCTGCCATGCTGTGACCCAAGAAACTTCAGTGAAGGATCCCGCGGGCTTTTCCCCTTCGCTTGAGAAGAGCTCGGAGTTGTAGCGATTGTTTGGGAGCCCTGCGGTCCCTGCACATCCCCAGGCAGGCACCACGGCCACGGCCCCGGTGGAACAGCAGCAGCCGGGGCTCATCGCTGAACATCGGCTGCCATCCGCTGGCCACCCGCGCCGGGTGTGTGTCCGTCTGTCGCACGGGAGAGCTGTCTGTCCGTCTGTCACAAGGGAGAGCTGTCTGTCTGCCACACGGGAGAGCTGTCTGTCTGTCTGTCCGTCTGTCGCACGGGAGAGCTGTCTGTCTGTCTGTCCGTCTGTCGCACAGGAGAGCTGTCTGTCTGTCTGTCACAAGGGAGAGCTGTCTGTCTGCCACACGGGAGAGCTGTCTGTCTGTCTGTCCGTCTGTCGCACAGGAGAGCTGTCTGTCTGTCTGTCCGTCTGTCGCACAGGAGAGCTGTCTGTCTGTCTGTCTGTCTGCCGCACGGGAGAGCTGCGTGCCGCTCTTCCAGCCGCCGGGGGAATTTCTGCCTCCCGGGAGTTCTTTCCCAGCGCATCGGGGTGGAGCAGCCGCTGTGGGGTGGGTGGCGGCTTCTGCCCCTGGGTGCTGCGCCCCGACTGCGGCAGGGGAGGCGCCGCTCGGTGGAGGGGCTGGGAGTGGAAGAGAAAGAAAAGAAAAGAAAAATTCTTCAGCTTTCTATTGCTAAGTGAATGAAGTCCCCAGAAGCCACTGGTGAGTGGCTGCCCCCCGTGGGAGCTGAGGAGGGGAGCCGGCCCCGGAGCCCCTGAGGGTTTCTGTCCCACAGAGAATCACTCCTTCCCTCTCCCGGGTAAGGTGCCTGTGGGCAGAGACCCTGCAGGTGCTGCAGCCTCGGAGCGGAGAATGTTCGGTCCCTGGGAGCGTTCAAGGCCAGCTTGGACAGGGCATGGGGCAACCTGGTCTAGAGGAAGGCACGGCAGCATTCCCGGCCTGGCACAGAACCAGCGCCGTGCCAGGGCCGAGGCTGGGGCAGGGCACCCGTGTGACCTCCCTGGACCCGTGTGAGCCGAACCGGGGCCCGCTCTGCCCCTGGCCCGGCTCCGAGCGGCTCCGAGCCCTGCGGGGAGCGGCAGAAGGGCAGCGAGGGATGGGTGCGTGTCGGGGGTGGGGGGCGTCTGGGCTGGTGAGGGGTGAGTGCCGGAGGTGTGGGGCGCCTGTCGGGTTGAGAAGTGCCTGTTGGAGGTGTGGGTGCCTGTCGGGTTGTGGGGTGCCTCTCGGGGTGAGGGGCTCCGGGCAGAGCAGGGTAACGGCGCTGCTGGGGCAGCTCGCACCGAGATGCTGCTCTGCGCTCTGAGCTGAGGTGTCGTTGGCTTCTGCCCTCAGCTTGTTTGGAGATGAGTCACTGGGTTTCAAGAACGTCAGAAAGGGCTGCCGGAGGAACCGAAACGCACTTTGTTTTCAAGCCCCAGGCGGGGTGACCGTGAGCAGGAAAAGGGGAAGAGGCTTCGAGTCACCCGCTCCCCGCGCTGCTCGGTGTGCCTCGGCAAGTGAGCCGATGACACCCAGGGGCGCAGATAGTTTTCTCAGAAAAAGGTAGAGAGCTTTCCCCTTTCCTTGCTGCGCTTTTTAAGCATCCTTTTTTCTTTCTCTTAGACCGGAGGGGTTTCCCCAAGGAGCTCGGAGGTGAAGGACAGACACTCAGCTCCGTTGCTGTAGTGCTGCTGCGGTGTGCAGCACTTGCCTGTCGCTGTCTGTCCGCCAGGAGAGGCGCAGGGACGGCAGGCACTCGTCACGGGTCAGCCACCAACCCACCCCGCGTGGGAGGACCAGGCGTTTCCTGACAGGCTGCTTCTCCGTCGCGAGATGCGGGGCTTTTGGGGGATGAACGTTTAGGATGGGGATGTACTGGGACTTCAGCCACCCAGGGCAATGAGGGGATCCCCTGGAGTGGGAGTGGACTGACTGCTTCCTGCACTCCTCCATCACATCCAGGAGAGCAGATCTGTAGGCTGTTCAAAGCCACGCTGAAATAACAGGCCAGGTAATAACCACAGAGAAAAACCAACCCAGCCAGAAGTTCTCAGAGTCAGAAATCTTCCTTGAGCTCTGGCCATCCAGGAAAGATGCAGGGATGACATCTGGCCAGGCCCCCGTGGCACCATGCCTGTCCCAGGTGTGCCACAGCAGCCCCCTCTGCCCTGTCCTGGAGACTCTGCGTGGCCTTTGCTGTGTGTGCCCGGCCCTGCTGTGCCAGGGCAGCCCTCGGTCCCCTCTGAGCCCCAGTGCTGTGGGCACTGGCCTGCCCTCGCTCTGCCACATTTCAGCCTCTGCTCTCGCCTCCAGCCCATTTCCCTCTGCACCTGGAGGCCCTGCCCTGACAGCCTTAGCCAAGGGCAGGGTTATTTTCCCATCTTTGCCAGGAGGTGAGCTCGGGGATGCCAGAGATGCCGAGCAAGTCAGAGTACGAACAGGTTGAGGTCAGGTGAGTGCCTGAGGCAGGCAGAGCTGTGAGGACAAATCCTGGCAGAGCAGCAGCTGTTGGTGAGAACTGTGTGCAGGAATGGAAAAATTAAGCAGATTTCTGAAACTGCCAAGCCTGATTCTTAACTCCCGTGCGAGCACAGGGCACACCGAGAGCCTGGGGCTCTGCTAGGAGGGATTTGTGTAACTCGCACCTAAACCACAGATCACGTGGCGGCTCTTCCGCTCCCGCACTCCTCGGAGCGTGGCAGCCCCGGCCATGGCACAGCGCTCGCCCTGAGCCCCGCTGCCCTCGCCCCCGGCCCTGGCCATGGCCCTGCGGCGGCTGCTGCAGCACAACCTCGGCAGCAGCCCCGCGGGCGGGGAGCCGGCGCTGCCCACGGACGGCGGGAGGATGCAGCGCTGGGTCGGCGCGGGGGGGACGCTGCCCCGCGGGCGCAGGCAGGTACGGGCTGGGCCCCGGCCCCGGCTCCGGCACGGCCGCTCGGGCTCTGCTCCTGCTCTGGGGGTGACCGCCGGGCGCCGTCAGCCGCGCTGCTTTGGGGGATGGCAGCGCAATTTTGGCAGCGCTGGCAGAGTGGCAAGCTCCGCGAGGAGCGAGTGATGCTCGGGCTGTGAAGGGCGGTGGCAGCTGAGCTCCGGCCCCGGCTGAGCTCCTCTCCATTTCCAGCCGTGCTGGGAGCCAGGAGGGGTTTGTGCTGTCTGGGTGCTCCTTTAAATGTGCATTTACCTGTCAGGCCTGGCTGCCCTCTGCCTGCAACAGAAGGCGCCCACCACGGGCCATTTCTGTGTGGATTTGGGAGGGTTTCTGTACAACTGCTGGGCTGCTGGGGCTGTCTCTGCAGCTGGGCTTTTCCCCCAGAGCAGCACCATTGCCGCGGGATTCCCACAGAACTGCATTGCTGTGGCCGAACATGGTCGGCTGAGCAGTTCGAGCTCCGGACTATGTGTCTGACATGAAGAAACCTGAACAGAAAGCGTCTGTGAGGCGTGATAATCTGAAAGTACCACCAGAAAAGTCGCCTGCAGTATCTGTGCACTTAAGGCTTTGCTTCGTTCGGCTGCCGAAGCGCACTTGGACTTTTCTTGGTTCATGTGTTAGGGGTTAAGGGGAGCCAGAGCCGGCCGTGGGAGCGATGCTGCCGGGTGGCTCCTGCGGCTGCAGCGGAGCCCTCGGTGTGCGGAGCTTCCCTCGGTGCGAGGAGCTTCCCTCGGTGTCCGGAGCTGCCCTTGGTGCGAGGAGCTTCCCTCGGTGTCAGGAGCTGCCCTCGGTGCGCGGAGCTCCCCTCGGTGTCCGGAGCTGCCCTTGGTGCGAGGAGCTTCCCTCGGTGTGCGGAGCTTCCCTCGGTGCGCGGAGCTGCACCGTGGCCGCTCTCCCGGTGTGGCGGTGGCCGCTCTCCCGGTGTGGCGGTGGCCGCTGGCGGGGCGAGGCTGGCGGTGACGGCTGTGATGGGGCTGTGACTGTAAAGCTGAGTTACATCGGGGCCAAGGTCACACTGCAGGGACCGTCCCCAGAGCAGGGGTCCCTCGCCCAGGTGCTGCCAGCCCCTCGTCTCCTCTCGGATGGGTTATACACGGCCTGTCTCTCCTCCCCTTGTCCCTCGACAAGTGAATGCTCGTCCCTGAGGTCGCTGTTTCTGTAGGAGGTCACGCTGTGGCACCGTCTGATCCTGCTGAAGCCCAAGACATCAGCTGTATTGACTACAAACATCTCACTGATGCTGGAACTCCTTATTCATGGTTCACTTTTACGGGAAGGGTCCACGTTTAACACTGACCGGGCTCTTCCCAGAGAGCTCTCCGGGCACAGGAGCAGAGGCCCTGAGTGCCTGTGCCTGGCTGGCAGATGCTGTGCAGACCCTGCAGGGCTCCCTGTCTGCACTCCCCTACCTCGGGGGTGCTTTGTGCTCTCCTGGGGGGTGTTCTGTTTATAAATGCCCACAGGTTTTTAGAGGAAAGGGACAAAAGTTCGTGTGATGAGCTCTTGGCACAACAGGGAGGTGGTTTGTGCTCTGAGCTCACCACCAGCACCTGGCAGGAGGACTTGACCTGCAGGTGCTTTTCCTCCTGCTTAGAAAGTTCAAGCTCTCTTTTGACCAAGGCAGAGGCTGTGCTGGTGCAAGGTGCTGGTGGGATGCCACCAGCTGTTTTTAGTTGTTCTCTAAACTGCTGGTTTTATCTGTGTGCCTCAAAGAACCACAAACCCACTGACGCCTTTCCTCTCCTGTTTCTGGTCACAGCTCGCCTTAGCCAGATCCAGCTCCTCGGATGACTCCTCCAAACCCCAAAGGTAACATTCTGTGATTCTGTGATCCTAGAGTCACCATTCCTGGTGATTCTGCATGAAATGTGTGTCCTGGGGGTTGTGCCAGCCCAAATGGGATCGAGGTGCAAGGCAGAGAATGGTACCCAGTGCCTGGGACCTGCAGGTGCAGTTGTGGCCCTTGGCTTGAGCAAGGGAAGAGGCAGCACCACTGTGGGAGGGACGGTGTGGTGACACCCCATGGTGTGGTGACACCCACAGGCACAGGAAGGACAGTGGGGTGACACCCTTGGAGGCACAGGCAGGAACAGTGTGGTGACACTCCATGGTGTGGTGACACCCTGCAGGCACAGGCAGGGATGGTATGGTGGTGTGGTGACACCCTGCAGGCACAGGCAGGGACAGTGTGGTGACACTCCATGGTGTGGTGACACCCTGTAGGCACAGGCAGGGACAGTGTGATGACACTCCATGGTGTGGTGACACCCTGCAGGCACAGGCAGGGGTGATGGGTGGACTCCCCTGTTTTGGGTGGAAACCGAGGCCCACAAAGAGCAGCACCCCACACTGACACGGGGTTCCGTGTGCTCCTCGTGCAGGCACCTCGTTGCGATACTGAAAGAAGACAAAGAGATGTTTGGGTTTGAAATCCAGGTAAGACTTACAGGACAAGTTGGTTCTTTAAAAACAAGATGTGGAGCAGAGTCTGAAGTGCTGTATCCTCAAAATCAGGTGAAGGCAGGACAGAGCAGAGGAAGGTGTCTCCAGAGCCTGTGAAATGTGAAGAGCTTACAGCACTCATACAAGACAGGGATGGTTCTCTGAGGATTTTTTCATAGTGAAGGACTCAGATGAGAATTTCTGGCCTTCTCACAAGTCAGAGTGTTGAATGTAGGAGAAATCCCATCCAAATCCAAATAAGAGGCAATGACAGTGCCTTCTAACCTCCATAAATTAATATTTTTGGGAGAGTTGTAAATGAGAATATTTTCAAATGAGAGAGATCAAAAAACTCTCTTAAAAATTAGCTTTTACTGGCTTTTTGCTACCTCCTTTAATATGTGCAGAGAGATAAGTACTTTTGAAGAAGGTGTACAACAGCGGTGCATTTTCCCCTAAATACCTGCTAAACATGACTTTTGGGACAGGAGCTAAATCATACAGGGAGAGATTCTGTTTGGTGTAGAAGTCAGTAAGTCATCAGGCAGGAGAACCAGAATGTTACCATGCTAGTGGGAGATTTTATGGTTGTGGGTTTTTGTGAGAAAGGTAACTCCTAATCAGCAGGTCTGCTAAAATCCTGGCTGTAGTTAAAAATGATCCCAGGAATAAAGGGATGCAGTTTGGGAACAGAGGGATCTGCCTGCCAGCAGCAGGACACTTTCAAAGTGCTTTCCTCTCTCTGCATACAAAGGGGAAAAGTATTTTCTGTGAAATTAGTGTATTAGGGAAAGCTCAACTTTGCCCAATTTGGGTCTGCGACTAATGAGCAGGTCAGCTCGTGAACAGAGGAGAGCTTTCAGAAGGGAGGATAATTGAATCAATTATTGGGCTTTTGTGTAAATTGTCAGGGCATATTTTCATTATATGTGGCATTCTGATTAAAAATAATTGTTCTTGGCACATTTTCTTCCTAAACATACATTCAGAGTGAGCACTTCATAGAGAGCCCAGGCTGCAGAAAGGCAGCATCTGTCAGCTACTGAGGGTGTTCAGAAGCTGTAGCTCCACCACTGTGAGATAAATTTAGGCAAAGAAGAATAAGATGATGTGAAACTGTAGGTCTACATCTGCAGGAAGCTCATGCTTCACTCGTCACTCTTAGTTTGGGCACGAATTTTCCTGCCAGTCCAAAGGCTGGCATCACTGCACAGGGGGTTTGGCCAGGTGAGCTCTGAACTTCCCTGGCCTCCATCCCTTTGTTCCACAGCAGCTGGGAAATTTGGGAATGCAGTGTGAGCTCTCTCTGGGTCAGAAGTGGCAGCCACAGGTTTCCAGGAAGCAGATGCGGTATTTGCACATCACTAGAAAACGTTTCCTGCTGCCTTGAATCCAGACAGGCCACAGCACCGGATTTTGCATTTTCCTAAATTCATGTCAGCACCCACAACCACAGATTTAGAGTAATTAGAGTCACTTTGTGTTTAGTTAAATGTGTAAGTCAAGAATAAAAAGCACTCTGAGGAGTGTGGGGATGTGTGTGGGTGATGAGTTTCAGAGGCCAGAAGAGCAGAAGTAAGTTTAAATTTTCTGTCTTTTCAGTTCCCATGCAGACTGAGCTGTCTGGTAGCAGCAGCTGACTGCACACAGCATTCCCAATGAATACGAGTCAATCCCTTGAAAAGCCCTGTCCCATCCTGCCATGCTCCTCTAGGAACATGAGATATCTTTCCAGAAAACCATTCCCACCCATATTGACATATTTGTTGAAGTCAGAGAGTTTTTAATACTGAATAACCAACTTGCTTTAAAACTAGGTTTGTTTGGGTTTTTTTCCCCAGACCCAGTGTATAGGCACTGGTCAGGTGTCCGCTGTTTTCTGCTGTAAAAATGCATTTTTAGTTGTTGGGTTATAGCATTTTGATCTCACTAGCATGAGAGTGATGTACGTGCAGAGTACAGGCAATGTACTCTGCTCATCACAGCCTTGTCATTGAAAAAAACACTGAATTTGAAATAGCTTTCATGGCTCCAGGATTGGTAACTCTGTCCCTTTGGCATTAACAGACTGTTAGGTTTCCACACCAAAATGATTTCTCCCTGGAGGTGTGCACTTGTGTCTGCAGAATCCAAGAGGAAAGCCCTGCCCACCTCTCCGGCCTTCAGCCTGGTAACTCTCCGTGGGTTTTCCTGGTGTGGGAACCATTCCCATGCCTGGTCCCCCTGTTGCTGCTCCTGTGCAGCAGTGGGAGCTGTGCACAGGCTGCTGATGCTCGCTCCGTGTGTCTCTCACAGGCCACATCCTCACCAGCATCAACGGCGTGAGCGTCGAGGGCTTTGGTCACAAGCAAATAGTGGACTTGATAAAGTCTTCAGGGAACTATTTGAGGTGGGTGTGTCTCCTTGAGATGGGGTTCTATCCTGTCCCACTGAAGGCAGGGTCCTGCTGCCCCACAGCCCTGCACTGCCTGAAATCCCAAGGGCTGTGCTGGGGGGAGCCTCTGTGCTCCAGGGCCAGCACCACCTGCTCCCACAGGTTAGAGACGGTCAACGGGGCCTTGTTCCTGAGGAAAATGGAGCTGGAGTCCAAACTGCAGGCTCTCAAGGTAATATGGTTAGTTGGTGTTCCATTGCCAAGTGGAGACGGCTGCTGTGGGTTCACAGCTGGTGGGGGCAGGCGGCTGTCCATGGGACAGGGGTCCTGGCAAGGGCTGGCACCCGTGGGCTCCCAGCTTCCAGCACCCCCGGCCACCCCAGCCCTGGTCCCTCTGATACTATTTTTTGGAGGCCAGGAATAGAGAAGAAATGCGGTCACAATCCCAGGTGAGCGTAGGCCGGTCAGTTTGGGTGTAGGAATGTCCGGCTGCACAGAGTTCATTGGGCTGGTGGGAGGAGCCTCCTGCGGCTGTCCCGAGGCACAGCCTCCCCTCTCTGGCGTTTTTAACCAGCTCTGAGTGGTTTATGTTACCCCGAGAGCTGGGTTGCAGGGTGGTGGGTGGTTTGTGGCCCTGGGGGGCTGTCAGGGTTTCTGGGGGGTGTGTTCCCAGCACGGGCAGGGATGGATGGCTGGCTGTGCCATTCCCATCCGTGCTGGGAGGCCCGGGGAGCAGGAGGGCAGTGCCTGGTGCTGCTGGGTGGTCCGGAGCTGGGCAGGGCTGCAGAAGAGCCCCGGCCTGGGCACAGCTGGGTGAAGGTGGGGTCTGTGCTCCCCAGGTTTCAGGCTGCTACTTTCCCAAATCAGATGTGGCCAGTGCTTTGGCCACAGCACCCTCTGGCATGAGCGGTCTCGTGTTTTCTGGAAAAAATTTGCAAAACTCTGGGAAAACTGTCGGAGTGAAAGTGGGACACACGAGTGTTTCCTGTGGTGACCTGCACTTGCACAGACTGTTTTCCTTGCGAGTGCTCTGCGCTCCCAGGGAGTGACAGAGCTGCTCCTTGTCCCCACAGCAGGCGCTGCACCAGCGGTGGGGGGAGCTGCGGGCGCTGCTGGCCCGGGAGCAGCTCCTGCTGCACGGTACGTGCCCGCAAACAGCACTTCTGCAATCGCACTGCCACGGCCTTCCTTTCCCCTCCCCACGAAGGCAAGGGGCTGGGCCTGGGGACGCTTTTGTCCCCAGGATAGTGAACTTGGCTGCTGCTTGTCCAGTGCGCACCGGGGGCTCTTTGCAGCAGTTTGGGGATGGGAGTTTATGTGGGTGGTAAAATTTCTTCCGTTCTTATTTTGGTCTCAGCGGGGCAGAGGCTGGGTTGGGTGCAGGCAGCGCCTCACAAGCAGGAGCAGCTGCCCGGGTGGGAAGGGGCTGCTCCCTGGAGGAGAGGCCGGGCACAGCTCCCCTGCGCTGCCGTGGCACAGGCGCGGCTCCGGCCGTGAGCTGCGCTCCCTGACGCTGCTCTCCGGCTCCTGCTTCCAGGGAAGGTGGATGACAGCGCTCTGCTGGGCGCGCTGGAGCTGGGAGAGCCCGACCCGTGCTCGCCGGGCCCCTTCTTCCCCGCCAAGCCCCGCTTCTCCAGCGAGAGCAGCTCCCGCAGCCGGCTGAGCTCCATGACCATGGGCAGCGAGGACAGCGCCTACCAGGGCAGCGCCTTCGAGGACTCGGCTGCAGAGAGCCTGAGCCGCCAGTCCAGCATGGATGATGATTGCGTCTTCCCCGGGAACGGGGAGGGAGCTGCGGCGAGGAGCTCCCTGCGCAGGAACCGCAGCATCAGCCTGGCCAGCAGCGGCTCCGTGTCCCCGCTCTGGCAGAGCAGCAGCTGCTCCAGCAGCTTCGGGACCCTCCCGCGGAAGAGCAGGAGAGGCAGCGTTCGGAAACATCTTCTGAAATTCATCCCAGGCTTCCACCGGGCAGTGGAAGAGGAAGAAAGCCGGGTCTGACGCCACACGTGTCACCCGCGGTGTCCGGGCTCTGCGCTGGCCCGGGGCACAGGCACCGCGGTGGCACCGCAGGGCACAGCCCAGACAACAGCGCTGAGGAGATCCACGCAGCTCTGGCGTTTTAATTATTTTCATTTTTAATCAGAGCACGCTGCGGACCTCTTCATTAACGTGAAAAATGAGTGGCTCCAAAATGTGAGGGACCTTTGCAGAACTTCCTCAGCGAACTTTACTGTTAATAACAGTTTTTAATTGAATGCGAAATTGATAGCTATTTATTTCCTGTTACCGGAGCCAGTGTCTTCCAAAGGTCCTTAATAAAATAAGTGCTTCTGCTAAACCCAGTTGCAGAGTCCCATTGGGAAGGGCACGAGCCTGAAGCGTGTGGTAGAGAGGATCTGGGGGGTGCTCTGGAGTGGCAGGTTTGGGTCCTGGCAGCTGCAGACTGGGATAACCCAGTACTGGTTTGATCTGACCAGCTGCAGTCTCTGCCAGGCGCTGATCTCCATCTCTTGCCGAGCTGTCTCATTCCAGGGGATCTGGGGTGGAAAGGACCCCCCTGAGCATGCACATACCCCCAGACTCCTGTGCAGAGCCAGTGCTGGGGAGGAGAGTGGTGGCTGTGACAGCGGCCAGAGCAACTCTGTGTGTCCCACAGGTCTGACCTCTCTAAGGCAGGAGAGAAACAAGGCTCAGGGCTGCCCTGCAGGGACGGGCAGGATTGCCCTGGGCTGGCAGCTCGGTGACATTCAGAGACTGCCCTGGGGTGCTGTGCTGGGTCCACCAGTGCCCCGGGGGCTGCAGGAGCTGCCCCTCGGTCCCGTGTTCCCACTCTCCCAGCGCTCACCTGCTCACGTTTCTCCAGAAGCAGAGGCTTCAGGCAGTGAGGATCACATGAGAGCATCTGTGAAGTGGGGTTTAATAACCATGGGCACAGATGTGAAGATAAAGAGATTTTTTTGCTCCCTCTCAGTGCATAGAAACGGGCTGAGCAGCCTAATGATGTTTTCCAAATACAACTGGAAGCATTTTAAATATAATTCCAAGGCCTTGTGTGACTCATTTCCCAGTTGCCCGGGCAGCCTGTGCGGTTGCACCCCCAGGTACCGCAGTGCCAGGTTCTCTGGGCTGCTCAGAGACCTGCTCAGGCTAAATCCAATAGCTTCCCTCCGAGATGAGCTCCAAACAAAAACAAACTCTTCCCAAAACTTCTCTAATTCATGACCATTGCTAAGGCAGAAGAGTCAGTACCGGCCTCTGATTCCCGTGGGAAGGATTGACTGGCTGGAAATATGGCATGGGAGAGATGGAGGGCACTCAGGGGAGCTGGGGGACAGTCAGGGGGGCTGGGGGACAGTCAGGGGACAAGAAGGACAGTCAGAGGAGCTGGAGGATAATCAAGGGGGCTGGAGGACAGTGAGCAGAGCTGGAGGGCAGAGAGGAGACTTGAGGAGAGGAGACTCGAGGAGATCCTGGGTTGGAAGATCACAGGGTTTGTCCATGGGGTGAGGTCCTGTCTGTGCTGCTGCAGCTCAGCCCAGGAGCCCCTCTGCTGTGGGTCCAGCCCTTGTGCTGGAGGGAGGTTCTGCTCCAACACCCACGTGGAGTCCAAGCCCGTCCCCAGTCCAGGCTGGGGCATTTCAGGTGCTGCTCTGGGCTCTGGAGTTTGTCACTACGCACCAATATTTTTGCCTATGATTTGCTGTCTCAAAATAGAGTTCTATTTTTCATTGCCAGTAGCATCAGCTGAAAGGAGAAAAAAACATTGAAAAGAGATTGGTTCTATTTGGCCAAAATATTGAGTTAAAGACAGATGTAGGGGTGTCCAAAAGCAACTGGGGGCAAAGAAAACAGAACATCTGGTGCCCAAAGGGAATGGACAGCTCCAGCACTGAGGAAGGGACCCTAAATTGTTGCAGGTTTACAGTCCAAAGTCATTTTGGTATGAAAGGGTAATTTGCCACAGTTTGGGATATAGGCTCTTACTGTGGGTGTGGAAAGGCTGGAGGAGCCTGAACTCCCCACAAGCTCAGGGGATCAAGATTGGACAAGTGATGCCCTCTGAGCAGGGTGAGAGCACACTTTGGGTGCTACAAGATGACAGCGTGACACATTCTCAGGCACGATCACAAACAGGATGTGGGTGACAAGCACCGAGCTCTGCTGTGCCCCAGCCTGTGGGGGAGGAAGGAGCTCACAGGCCAGTCAAAGTGCTCAGAAAGAAAAGCAGCTGCAGCAGCTCTTCAAAATGGCATTTCTCCTTGCAGAGAGCACGTTGGGTGGACCCTGCTCTGCCTCCTGGGAGTGGGGCAGGAGAAGGGTGGGTGTGCAGGCAGCATGGGACAGTGACACCAGGGCTGGGGCTCAGTCCCATGTGCTCTGGACCTCCAGCAGCAGAGGTGTTCTCGCTGATCACAGAGGTGTTATAGGCATTGGAGAGTTCCCAGGAACTCTTTGGAGTTCCAATGGAACATTTTCTCTGCTTATCCCCCTGGGGTTGAGGGGGTGACACAAATTTACTGCAGGGGAAACTGCAGCTGGTCCTTGATGAATACAACTGGATTTTAAACTGAACGTTTCAATTAATTTGATGAATGCTGTGGATCCTGACCTTCTAAAGGGATTTAACTCCTCAGCTGAGTGTTGCCCACTGCCCAGACCCTCCCACCGGGTCCCAGTGCCTCCTGGGTGCCATCCTGCCCCACAATCAGGGGTGGTGGTGCTGCCTCCCTCCTGCTTCTCTGCTGGGCTGGTTCCTGTCCCACCCCAGCATTTCCTTTCCCCCAGGGGCCGTGTTCCCTGTGGCAGCAGCTGGTCACTGCCAGCTCTCAGGGCTCTCAGTAGAAGGTGGCACACGTGGCTATTGAGGGCAGCTGAGTCTGGCCTACCAGCACCTCAGGGCACAGGGCACTCACACTTTCCCCACAGACAGAGCCTGGAGTGAGCCCCGGTGCTCCTGGCATGGACCAGCTGCAGTTAGTGGTGCCACAGGCAGCTGTGGCTGTGCCACACCAGTTTGAACAGAATAAAGCTTTTTCTTTTTTAAAAGCTTGTACAGGCAGAAATCCACCCCATGGTGTTTGTGCAGCAGGAATTCTCCCCTGCCCCTGAGAGGGGGTTCTGCCCAGCTGTTCACAAAGAGCTGCCTGTGGTGGGAAGAACCCACAGCTGCCCTTTCCTTCTGCAATCCTGCGGAGGAGACAGGGCAGCCCAAATGGGTCTGTGATTCTGTGATGATGGAAAGGACCCTTCTCCTCTCCAGTCTCCAGACCTGCTGGGTGCTCAGCCTCTCCTCCTGAGGGCACAAGAGCTGCTCAGGTTGTTGTCAGCTCACGTTCAAACCTTATCTTTCACTCTTCTTGGGAAAAGCTTTCCAGCAAAGGATGGATTTTATAAACCAATCACACCAAACTCATTTTAGAAGAATAATGAAAACTTGTTGATTTAAAGATACAAACTCAAGAGATGAATAGAAGCAGTGGGAAGTGCTTGGGTCCATTTCTAATCAGGGGCTGAACTCGACAAGAGGATTTCCAAACTCTAAAGCCCAAAGATACCAGAAATGTTGCATTGTACAAACATAGAATGTCATTCACAGCAGGAGATTACACTGTTATGTAAACCTGGCTTTGGGCACCAGTGCTGAGAAGAGTTCAGTTGTGGTCAGAAATGCCCCAGTGCTGCTCGGGTGAGTCTCCAGCTTCCCTCTGTAAATGCTCCACTCTCGATCCTGCCAGCCTCAGACATGGCTGAGAGTTACTGAGAGAATCATGGAATATCCTGGGTTGGAAGAGACCTCAAAGCTCTCCCTGTTCCACCTCCTGCCATGGGCAGGGGCATCTTTGACTAGCCCAGGGTGCCCCAAGCCCTGTCCAACCTAATCTTGGACACTTCCAGGATTCCAAGGGCAGCCACGGCCCCTCTGAGCAGTGCTGGCTGTGCAGGACACATGGCCGTGCTGGGGTGGGCAGCGTGGACAGCGTGACACCGTGCTGTGTGCTGGCCTGTGCCCATCTCTCTGCCAGGGCTGCTCCCCAGGGGGCAAAATGTGCCCATTGTGCCTCAGGGCATGGCCAGGTTCACCCATGGTGAGGTTCACCCACAGCCAGGTCCATCCATGGTGAGGTTTATCCATGGAGAGGTTCACTCACACTGAGGTTCATCCATGGTGATGTGCATCCACTGAATTTCATCCATGGAGAGCTTCATCCATGGAATGTCATCCACAGTGAGGTCCATCCCTGGTGGGGTCTATCCAAAGTGAGATCCATCCCTGGTGAGATCCATCCCTGGTGGGGTCCATCCCTGGTGAGATCCATCCTTGGTGAGATCCATCCCTGGTGGGGTCCATCCCTGGTGGGGTCCATCCCTGGTGGGGTCCATCCCTGGTAGGGTCCATCCCTGGTGAGATCCATCCTTGGTGAGTTCCATCCCTGGTGGGGTCTATCCAAAGTGAGATCCATCCCTGGTGAGATCCATCCCTGGTGGGGTCTATCCAAAGCGAGATCCATCCCTGGTGGGGTCTATCCAAAGCGAGATCCATCCCTGGTGGGGTCCATCCCTGGTGAGGTCCATCCCTGGTAGGGTCCATCCCTGGTGAGATCCATCCTTGGTGAGTTCCATCCCTGGTGGGGTCTATCCAAAGTGAGATCCATCCCTGGTGGGGTCCCTCCCTGGTGAGATCCATCCCTGGTGGGTTTCACCCACGGGAAGTTCCCCGGCGAACCCACGGGGAATGTTAAGCGGGTTAGGTGGCAGGCGCTGGGGAAGGTGGTCACCCCCCGGGGATTAGGGGTCAGAACAATGGCCGTGCCTGTGTCCAGCGGGGACACAAAGAGCCATTGTGCCCAGAGCACAAACTCCTGCTTATTCCCGCGGGGCTGACATGCCCACAGCCCCGCTCTCCGGGCCAGCACAAAAGCTCCCTTGGATTGTTTGTTTATGTAAATTATAATGGTGCGTTTAATTATGCAACGGGCAGGGCCCCGGCCGCGAGGGAGGTGCTGAGCGGGCTGCGAGCCCCGGGCACAGCGGATGGTGCGGGCTGGGCGCAGGGGACGCGCCAGGGCCACTCGCGCAGGGGACCAGACCCCGGGGCGCAGGGGTGAGGAGCGGCTCCCCACCCCGGGGCAGGAGCGGGGCCCCGAGGAGCAGGGCCCCGGTCGGGGGGCACGGCACGGTCCTCAGCATGACAGAAGAAGCCCCCGCAGCTGCCACCATGCCGGCGTGCAACGGGAGCCTTCCCCCGCGGGACGGCCCGCTCCAGGTCATGGGCGGCATCGAGGAAATCGCCAAATCTGTTGGGACAGTCCCGTACGCAAATGCGGAAACGAGCCCTGACACTTCACCCGAAGAGGAAAACTTGGAGGAAAATAGAAACTCACTGGCAGAGGACATCCCTCCTGAGAATTTTGCTGGAGAGAAGCGATGCCAAGGTACCGTACGGGGCGGCTTGTCTCTGAGTGTTGGGAGAGAAAAGTTCTGTTTTACCTATTGCCTGGTGAATAACGGGATGTGCTGTGTGCTAGTCAAAATTCCTAATCTGTGGTAGCTGTAACAGTGACTTGGAGTATTTCAGAATCTGGGACACATTTGAGGGATGTGATGAAAAGCTCATAAGTAAAGAAATGAGCGATTCTAAATCTGCTCTGAAAATCTGCAGCCATTAAAACTTGATTGTCACCACTAATTGCTCCCTCAGCCCTTGTCTTGTGCTTTGTGTTTCCCAAAGAAAAGCGAGAGGAGAACGCTGGGACAGTCCAGCAGGGACCAGCGGATATCCAGGACACAGGGACCAATGGCCAGGGATCAGGGGAAGGTAATGCAAAATGCCATCTCATGTGGGGTTTCCCTGATGTGCAGCAAAGAGACTATGGATGCAAGTGGTTATTTATTTCTTTAAATTGGGTCAGACCCTTCTATTCCGGAAAGCAGTGACTCATTTCTCACCTGTGAGTTGCTGCACCTTAGAAACCACGGCTGGTATCTCCCTTCCAGAGGTTTCACGTATCTCATTGAGGTATTCAAGCATTGTGGGGTCCAAGAGCCCCATGAGGTTGGGAGATACTCCGTCTTCTGCTCCATCTAGAGGAGAACCTCGTGAGGCTGCTGGTGGGAACAAAACCCAAATCCTTGTCCTGCCTGATTCACCGAGTGTTGAATCCCCGAAGGCCCAAGTATCCGCATGAAATTGCTCTCCTAATTGCTCCTGGGCCTTGCCCTGCTCATTTCTGGGTGAAAATGGTGGAAATGAGCAGGAGCCGAGGCTGGAGCCTCAGCCACCTCCTGTGGTGAGCAGGGCTGGAGAAGGGTCACTGCCCATCCTGGTCATGAGTTAAAAATGCACTGAGTATAAACAGAAATGAAGATATTTAATTCCCTGTGCGAACTTCTCTAAAAGGAGGAGTATTTTACGGCATGTTACTAGAGGAGAACAGCCCCGTCTCTCCAAGGGGGCTCCAGGCATTACTCCTTTCCTCACCTCCTGTCACAGGCTCCTCCCGTCTCCTTGGCTTTGGCAGGGGCGGGACACGGGTGGCTGCACTGGGAGCTGCAGGTGATGCTCTGCCCTGAGCTTTGAAGTGTGCCCTGCAAGCAAAACCATTCCAGTAACAAAAGGAAAAATATCCGAACATTTGTCATGGGCAAATTAATATTTCATAGCAACTGCCTAGGCTGTGAGGAGGTGAATAGTGGTGGAGGCTTTCCCCCTTAGAGCTGACATCCATATTCCAGCTGCGCTGCTTTAGGAGCACACAATAAAACCGATTAAAGGATCTCTCATGGGCCCCCTGCACCCGCCCTGCAACCACGGCACTTTATCTCGAAATTGCAGGCAGCTTTTTAGTACCCAACCAATTTAGTCTAATTAATACTCTGGACCCCACAGGCAAAACCTTGAATAGACCATTTGTTGCGACACTAAAGCATCATTAACTGCAGAGACGTGCCAAACAGGGCAAATGGGAGATGGCCATCGCAGCCGGGGTGGCCACTGCTGAGCGAGGGACACGTCCCATTGGGCCAGGCTGGGCACGGCACGCAGAATGGTCCCTTCCCTTCCCTTCCCTTCCCTTCCCTTCCCAGGACAAGGAACGCTTTTCGGGGTGCCCCTCGCAGCCCCGCTCTCGGGGTCCGGCCTGGCCGTGCCAGGCTGCCCGGGTCACCCCGGGCACGGTGAATTTGGGGGCAGGGTCCCCCCGGCCCCCTCAGCCGCAGCGCCTGTGTCCCCCCGTGTCGCGCAGGGCCGGGTGGCACAGCGGGGACGGCCACGGCGGCCGCTCCCGGCAGGGAGGTGGCGGAGACCCCGCCGGGAGGAAACGCGGCCGAGGAGGCGGAGGAGGCGGAGGAGGAGGAGGACACGGAAGAGGATGAAGTGCAGGTGATTGAAATCAAGAAGGGGAGCGGCGAGGCGCCCCGCCCGCAGCAGCGGGACAGCGGCAAGAGACCCTCGCCCCCCGCCAGCCCCGGCTGCAACTCCCCGCTGGAGAAAGCGACGGAGCAGCCCAGCCTGGGGAAAAAGAACGACATCTCCAGACACAGCTATTCCAGATACAACACAATCTCCTACCGGAGGATCCGCAAAGGAAACACCAAACAGCGCATCGACGAGTTCGAGTCCATGATGCACTTATGAACTGAGCGGGGAGCGCCGAACGCACCAAGCCTTTGCTCTGGGCTTGGCTCCGTTTTGTTCCCCCAAAACGTGTCTCTTCACACAACACGAGGTCACTGCTTTTCTTCTTTTTGTATATGATTTGTAATACACCGTGAAAATTTAACAGCTTGGCTTTGACTGGGGCAGAGGCACCCGTAGAACAGGAAAATAAATAATCAGTTTGCTAAATACACACCCGTTGGATTTTCAGGTTATCCTCTCATTTCCTCTCTGCCTTTACAACCGTGTTGAAACCACAGGAAGGATGGAGCTGCTGTGGCAGTGTGGCACTTGTGACCCTGCCAGGGCGGGGGGGACAAAAAGGGACAGCTGCTGGCCATCCCCCCGCTGTGTTTGCAGTCTGTCCTGGTGCCTGATGATGCCCCACAGCCGCCCTCTGCCAGCCCTGTCTGTCCCCACCCCTGTCCCCACCTCGTGCTGAGGGTGCCACCAGGCCCAGGGCCAGCTGTGGGCACTGCTGGCGGTGCTGGCTGGCCACAGTGCTGTCCTGCCAGCCTGGGTGACCAGTGGTGACCAGTGCCATCTCCAGAGGCACAGCCGGGGTCTGGGCTGGCCCCGAGGGGGCCTGGATGCAGCTGGTGAGCCTGGCCACTACCAGGAGCACCTACTGGCCCAACGCCACCAGGTCAGACTCTCTCAAGTGTCTTCTCCACTTTCATCCTAAGTTTAGATGCAAAATTTTAAAGATTATTTTGTCAGAACCAGGTGAGTTTTAATCCATTATTTTTGTCTCACCTGGATATTACCCTGCTTCATTTTTAAAGACCTTTGTGCAAGCACCATGCAGTAGTGGCAATCTTTTTAAACTGTTTTACAGTCGAATTTGTCTGGAGTTGGGGCTTAGCTCTGCAATTGTCATCCCAGAAAGCATCTGAGAAAGCTGAGAACAGCTGGCAAGGGGAGGGAGGTAAGGATGGAGTTATACAGGGCCTCCCACAGCCATAAGTGCCTTTTTAAGGATTAGTTTTACATCTCCAGCAGCACTGAATATCGCTTTGACTTTTCTTGTTCTACATAAAGGCAATTATTTATTGGACGTGAAAATAATACAGGGCAATTCTGCATTGTGCCAGCAGACATAGCCCTCATTGTGCCATTCACACTTGTTTATTTGCTCCTTGGCCTGGGGAAGTTGTGAGCTTTGCTTGTACCAACTTATACTGCAGCTCTGTTCCTGCTGACAGCTGCTCCGGGGGTGACACGTCCCTCTTGAGGTCGGGGCTGTGGTGGTCCCAGCCAGGACCACGCTGGACAGGGCTGGGAGCAGCCTGGGATAGTGCAAGGAGTCCCTGCCCATGGCACGGGGTGGAATGAAATGAGCTGTAAGGTCCCTTCTAACCCAAAGCACTCTGATTCTGTCAGTCTGTGCCACCATCCCCAGAGATTTCGGTGGGAAAGGCTCCTCGAGGCTTTCAGAAACTCGGACTCGCTTTCTGCCTTCTGAGAGCTGAGAGCCGCAGCGCCCTCTCCTGCTTTTCCGGGCAAAAAAAAAGGGGAAAAATCAAAGTGCTGGGATGCTCGGGGGGCTGGGAGTCCGCCCCACCTCGCCTGACCCTCGGGGGGTGCGGTGTGAACAGCGAGGGGTTCCAGGCAGGGAGCGGGCAGAGGTGCTGGACTGCTGGCCGTGGGCATGGGCAGGAGCCGGGCAGGGCGCTGCCAGCACGGCGTGTGAGGACAGGGGACACGCCGACATCCCCAAACTTGTCCCTTGGAGCAGAGGCACTTGCAGGCAGATGCTGACCAGGGCATGGCAAGCACAGCCCGAAAATCCTTCTCCGTTCGTGCCGTGGCTGATGGCAGGAGAGCAAGAGCAGAGCCTTGTGGCTCTGGTGACAGTCCCGACACCTGCGGGAGCAGAGGCTGCAGCAACCAGCCCAGCTACTGCCCTTCCCTGCGCCGAACGGGGAGCCTCCGCAGCCGGAAATCAGGGGACCCGATTTGAAGTTCCCTGGGTGCTTTGAAGGCTCTTCCTGGGGTGATGCCCTATGGCTCAGCCTGGCGGTAACGCGGCAGGAGCCCCTAGAGAGGGTCCAAGATTTAACACGCTGCGCTCAGAGGAAGCAGATTCATTTATTACCATTTATTCCTTTTTTTATTTAGCAATTTAACACCGGGGTCACCAGGGACTGCTGTCCCCATGCCAGGCACGGGTTTTCCCACCCGTGGTGCCCTGCTCCCCGGCCGTGCCGCTGCCGGAGCCCAGCCCGGGGTGCGGTGCCCGCCCCGAGTGTCCGTGGGCAGGAGCGGCGCGGCCGCGGCTGCCGAGCCTGCCGGAAAAATGCGCTCGTTTCTGGAAGACTGGGCTGACTGGTGCCGTCGGAATGCTCCCAGTACTGAGCAACAGCGGGGCCCCAGCTCACTGCCAGCAGCCCCCGGGCACCCTGCAGTCCCCGAGCAGAGATCCAACAGGGAAGTGAGCATTTACACAAGCGGGGCAGCGGCGTGCGAGTGACAGGGCTGGCGATGGGATGTGACCGTGACATATGACTGCCTGGTGCCTGCTCGGTGACAAGTGATTGAATGTCAGCAAACAGAATTTGATGAAATTCATGCTCCTGATACGAGCTGACTGCCCAAACAACGTGTGTGTCATTTTTCTGATGGTGACTGCGGGCTAGCTGTGCTGAAGGAGGGAGAGAAAATCAGGAAGACAGTTGGAATAGGAGTCAACTGGGAAAAATCTGTTTGGCCAGTCAATATTTTGGCAGACTGAGCCTGTCAGATGCTGTCAGCACTGATCCACCACGTCAGAGGCAGTGCTGTGCAGGAGCCTGTGCAGGCCCAAATGAGAGGTGAGGGTGTGAGGCAGGACCAGGGCCACACTCAGCCCAGGTACCCAGGGGCTCGTGCTGGAGCAGCTCCTCAACACAGGGCAGTGGGGCAGGAGGAGAAGAGCTGCCCCCCACTGCAACCCCACAGGATACAGGGAGCAGCATCCCACAGCAGGAATTCCCAATGGGAACAGGGGTCAGAACCCTGCCTGGTGTTACCTACTCCAGCTCTCCCAACCCCGGCACACAGAATTTATTCTGCCATCAAATCCATCCCAGCGGTGACTGATGAGGGATTTTGGAGAGAGGAAATTCACAGCACAGGCAACACTTGCCCGTGCCAGTGGATCCAGGGGGAGTTGGGTGTGCAGAGCCTGGCTGTGCTGGCAGCCTGGGCTGAGGGGAACAGCAGCGCTCCTGGACAGCCCCCAGGAAGCCACAGGGGCTCGGGGACATGGCTGGGGCCTGGCAGCCCCAGGGTGGGACAACCTGGCTGCCCTGGGATGAGGAGCTTCCAGGTTGGCCCCTGGAGTGAGCCACTGGCAAGAAGCAGGATAAACCTCTGGCTCCCAGCCCCTGGAGCTCCTCTCCCCACCAAACAAAGCAAACACGTGTCCTACTGTCCTCAGCACAGGCAGGGTCTGCTCCAGGCCTCTCTCACAGCCCCTGGGTGGGCTTGACCCCCATCCACCTCCCACTGTAAAATGTGGGCTTCATTGATGTGCAATTGATTCCTCACAGAACCCTGATCCTCACCTGTCACACCACAGGTCCCACAGGGAGGGATCCTGTGGCCAGATCCAGTGTGGACATGGCGTTGGATATTTTTGATGCATTGGTCAACAAACTTCCAGTTCCCCTGCAGGAATTAGCAGCCCAATTTGCTGCTTACAGACTTACAGGACCCTGGGAGTATTTCTGTAGCTTATGCTGCTGTTGGGGGGACCTGAGGGCTGTTTGCTCACAGTAGGGTGGGGACTTCAAGAAATATTTCCATTTAATAATCCAGAAAGTGCATTTTCCCCAAAGTCTCCTGGTCTGAGGGAGAACGGTGCCACTGCATTCAGGCACTGCCACAGCAGAGGTGCTGCTCTCAGCAATCACAGCCCTGCATGTGCTGCTGTCAAACCAGGGCTTTAGTCACCGTTTGGAAATGCATTTCCCACGAGGGAGTTTCTGTCAGCCCCAGCCGTGTCCTCGCTGAGCCCGCGGTGTCACCGTGACAGCGCCGGTGTCACCGCCCTCAGTCCGCGTGGTACCTGCCAAAGTGCCACTTCTGGAAAGGGCTCCGGGGGTCACAGACCTTCACCCGCAGGGCTCTGTACGAGGGATCCACCTCCAGGCACGCCGGCTGCGGGAGGTGCTGGTGCTCTGAGATGATGTGGTCAGTCTGCAGGAGAGAGAGGGAGGGTTTAGGGGGGCCTGGGCTTTGGGGGGGCTCAGGCTTAGGGGCGTTCAGGCTTTAGGGCCCCTGCAGCCACAGCAGCAGCAGCAGCAGCAGCAGCAGCAGCATCTCTGCTTTCCCTCTGAGAAAGCCCAGCTCCTCAGGCTGTGCCCTTTTCTGGCTTGTCCCTGACACCTGAGGTATCTCTGCTGACTTACAGGGACTTT
This sequence comes from Thryothorus ludovicianus, assembly GCA_013397245.1. Lineage (NCBI taxonomy): Eukaryota > Metazoa > Chordata > Aves > Passeriformes > Certhiidae > Thryothorus > Thryothorus ludovicianus. The sequence goes on from VZTB01001873.1 coordinate 451,420, forward strand.
AGTGTGGGATCCTGCCTGCAGCTGCTGCTGAGCCAGGGTCTCACCAGGCCTGCTGTGCCTCCTGGAGTGTCCTTCACTGGGAACAGGGACATGAGCTCTCTCAGTGTCTGTGTGGCTGTTGCCATGTGGGGGAGTCACTCGGATGGGATTTGCACACAGGGAATGTACAGCAGGAGGTGATTTCTGTGTTTCAGCTTGTTGGCTGATGGCCCTGGCACAGTCACTGCACTGAAAGGAGCTGGGGTGACTGCTTGGACTGGGCTCTCTAACCCCTGTGGCCAGCGCGGTGACACTGCAGGTGCTGCCACAGGCAAGGGACATTTCCGAGCCCCTCCTGGCCCTGCTGTGATTCTCAGGAGGAGCTCACCAACTCTGAGGTGAAAGACACGTGGAGGGGGGTCTGGCAGAAGCTGCAGGCAGGAACTGCACTTCACATCACTGGGCAGCCCAAAGCCTGATGTCAGGAGAGGGCAGAGCACTGCAATTCCTTCGGGCAGCAGCCACTGAGCTCTCCTCAGACCCCTGTTGCTGGCACCAGTAAAAGAGCACCACCAAATCCATCTCACCCTCAACTAAGAAATCAGGCTGGAACAGGAGACAAGACCTGCCCGTGCCCCAAACAGCTCCCTGGGCATTTCTGCATATTTTTCACAAAGAGAAATGACAATTTCATGATTTTCAGTAAGTGGATAAAAATTTTCCCCTATTTTTCTCTAAACACCCAAGGTAAGCCTGTGGCATTCTGGCATTCAACACTTAAGGCTAAAAAAACCCAAAGGGGAACAGGAAATTGTCTGTATATTGAATGTGTGATTCAACTACCTTTTTCCTTTCTTAAGTGGAGAGTGTTTTTTTCTCAACAATAGGCTCTGCCACTTCAGAGCATTTTGAACAAGTACTTACACCAGGCTGACAGAGGAACAGCCATGACTCTCTGTGCAGTGCAGGCAATTAGTGTGAGTCTCCAGTCTTGTTCTGTCCATAAATGCTGTCTTTAAAAGCCCTGCGAGCTGAGGGCCAGTCGATACTGACTCATCTCCCTGTAAGTGCTATTGACGGTTTCTGTGTAAAACCAGGCTGGTTTATTGCTGCTGCTGTGGCGGTGGCAGTGCCTGGCATGTCCCCCAGTGTTCCCTCAGTGTCCCCCCAGTGTCCCCAGCCTGGCAGCTGTGCTGGGATGCTCGGCACTGGGATGGACACAGCCCTGGCAGAGGGGCAGGGGAGAGTGGGGGGCCGGGCACCAGCAGATCTTTGGGGGACAGGTGACCCTGGCAAGGCAGGCAGCAGAGACAGGGGTGTCCCTGTGCCGTGTCCCCCTGTCAGTGCCCTCCTGGCACACTGACCATCCTGGGAGGGCAGGGGCCAGAGCAGCACTCACCAGCCCCGGCCGGACAGTGGCCAGTGACCTGTGCAGCCAGGCCAGGCTGCGGCTCCTGCCCTGGCACTGGCGCAGGCCCACGGCTCCCACGACGCCAGACGGGGCAAGGCAGAGCTCTCCGTGCTGGATCAGCCTCAGCCAGGTGTAGTTGAACATCTGGTTCTGTGGGGAGAGAGCAGGAAGAGTCACAGCCCCGTCAGGGTCCATCTCAGGGCTGGCCACAGCGTCTCTGGGCACCCTCTGCCAGGGCTTCACCAGCCTCCCAGCCAGGAATTCCCTCCTGACATGCCACCCACCCCTGCCCTCTGGCAGTGGGAAGCCATTCCCTGTGTCCTGTCACTCTGGGTCCTTCTCTGGCTCTCTTGGAGCCTAGGCCCTGGAAGGGCTGTAAGGTACAGCTGCACGTTCAGCTTCTGCACACAAACCACAGGCTGGTGTTTAAATCTTTCTCTGTTTTCACGTGTAAACTCACAGCTTTACTAAACTTTCCTAACCAGCTGAATTTGCTGTTTCTGACACTTGCTTGGCTACAGGCTGTGCCAGCAGGCAATCCCTGCCCCTTGCTGCTCCAGGTATCGCCCATGTCCCAGGTAGGAAGGGCTCCCAGAGGGGACAGGTCACCAGGGGAGGTACAGGAGCTCCAGGACAAGTGCCACAGGCAGGGTGCCACACCCTGAGTAGTAGAAAAATCCAAGCTCTTTTATGCTTGTGTCCAAGCATGCTATGATAGAAGCAGCAGAAGGGCAATTTTTGGCTATGTACTCTTGAGGTTTTTGTAACCCTTTCCACTGAAGGGCTTTGGGATTATCTCAGTGCTTTCTGGGAATCCTCAGGCAGGGGAGGAGCTGCCATCAGCGTGCAGGCTGTGCTTACCGTGCTGTTAACATCACACGCCTCAAAAGCCAGGGTGGTGCCTTCCACAGCGATGCACCCTGCCAGGGCCTCGTTAACGAGCTGGGAAACAGCAACAGAATGCAGATTTAGACATAAATTCCCAAGACGGGAGAGAGGAGGTTACACGGCCCTAAACCTGCTGCGGTCACAGGACTCTCTGATTAATACTGTTCACACAACTAAGGGAGGCAGAAAAGAATGTTCCAGGCCGGGCAGGAGGGGGCTTGGAACAACATGGTCTAGTGAAAGATGTCCCAGCCCACGGCAGGGGATGGCATAAACTGAACTTTAAGGTCCCTTTCCACCCAAACCATTCTGCGGCGGAGAAGGGGAGCCTGACCCGGTTTCTCTCACCAGGCGCCAAGCAAGGGGCTTGTGGAGGCAGATTTGAATCCAAAATGACTTTAAAATGTTCTCTGCCCTCTGCCCCCGGCGAGGCGCAGGTTCCGTGCCCGGAGCGGCGCCGGTTCCTCCTCCCGGCCCCGCAGCGCCGGGAACGCGAGCGGCTGCTGCGCTCTGCTGGCGGCGGAGCCGTGCTACAGACCCCGATCCTACAGACCCCGATCCTACAAATACCGATCCTACAGACTCTGCATCTACAGACCCTGCACCTACAGACCCCGGTCCTACAAACACCGATCCTACAGACCCCGATCCTACAGATCCCGATCCTACAAACACCGGTCCTACAAATACCAATCCTANCAGACCCTGCACCTACAGACCCCGATCGTACAGACCTCGATCCTACAAACACCGATCCTACAAACACCGATCCTACAGATCCCGATCCTACAAACACCGGTCCTACAAATACCAATCCTACAGACTCTGCATCTACAGATCCTGCCCTACAGACCCTGATCCTACAAACTCCGATCCTACAGACCCTGCCCCTACAGACCCCGCACTTCACTGTGACCCCCGAGCCGGGCCAGGGAGGGAGGACGGCACCCCCCGGGGCCCCCTTGATGTGGGACTTGCCAGCACGGAGGGATTCCTCACCCGCGGGCACATCCCTGGGGCACACCCTGTCCCGGCAGTGCCGTGTGCCCAGCCCAAGCTCTCCGCAGGAAAATGACCCCTTCTGTGTGTGACCCGTTTCTTTATGAACTGCTCTGCTCTCCAGCCCTCTGTGCCGTACCCAACCCCCGAACGCTGCCCGAGGCCGGGCGGCAGCGCGGGGGACGCTGCCCGGGGCACAGCCACCCCGAGAGCCAGCGGAGCCTCCAGGCACGTACCAGCCCGCTGGCTTTGACCAGGGGAGCCTCCAGGTCCGGGTAGACGTTCTCCAGGTACCAGCGGAAGGGTTTGCACTGGAGCTGCTGGCGCAGCTGGATTTGCTGGCTCAGGTTGCCCACGTCCACGCTGCCCAGGAGCAGGTGGTAGGCATGGCCGTAGAAGAGCTCCTTGTACTCGTCCAGCCACACCTCTGCCACGCGGGCCAGGTTCCGCTCCACCGTCCTCACTCGGTCTTTTGGGAAGGAGTACGGATTGTCGTTCCTGAAAATGTGCCCGACCCTGGAGCACGGAACGATCTCGATCTCTCCTCCACACATCCAGACCTGCTGGACAGAGGTGACTGACAGACACGAGCTGGTGCTGGACGTGGCTTTGTGCAAGCCAGGAGAAGCAGAAGCTCGGGTGCCCAGGGAGATGGGGTGTCCAGCATGGAGCTGTCCCTGGGGAGCCCCTGCCTGGGCCCCATCCCTCACCCAGGCTGGCAGGGGTGCAGGTGTGTGACCTACCTTGAATGAAATCTCCATATTCTCCCCTCCCCAAACATCCAGTCCCGGGTCGTACATTCCCAACTCAAAAAAGTACTTCTTATCGATGGAGAAGAGGCCACCTGCCATGACAGGGCACCTGGGGACAAACAGAGAGGCCACACAGTGTGCTAGTGGCTTTGGGATGGCTTTACCTGGCCTGAAAGCTGTCATGGGGCAGGGAAGGGAAAAAGGCAGTGGAATTTCTCCTGGCTGACACGCCAGCAGTGCCATGTGTGGGGAGAAAGGCTTCCTGGGCTTTGCCCATGCCTGATGGGGGGACTGCCTGTGCCTCCTGTCTTGGAAAGCACAGGAAAAAATCTTGGCCACAAAAGAACAATATTTTGCCTCAAAAGAGCCTCTGCTGCTAAATTCTTACCAAAGGAACAGGCTGCTTTGCAAAGCTCTCACATTTGTTTTTTTACCTTATTATATCAGTCTCCTTGATTTTATTTTTCTCAATGACCTCTTGTGGAATCTGCTTCCATCCAAAATTCATCGGCCAGGTAAAAATCCCACGCTGGAAGTTGTCCACAGTCATGTAACTAAACAGAAAAAAGATCGGGCTGACTAATTCTGAGTCACATTCCTGATTGAAATGCCACCCCTAATGAATGAAGATGAGTATCTGTAGGTAATCAAACCAGGATTTTAACAAGTTTCATCAGAAATCCTCTTCGTGTACTAGAAGTTGTGGAAAAGCAAAAAGGTGTGTGATAAACAGGGGCCACATCCAGAGCTAATGCTAATTTCTGGTGCACAGCAAAATTCTGAGTGCCCTGTGAGAGCTGCTGGAGGCCAGCGAGGGCTCTGGACTCCACCTGGAATGGATCCACTGGGGGCAGGTCTTGCTCAGGACACCAGCCCCGACTGTGGGGCTGCCAGGGACCAGCTGCCTCCCCTCACGTCCTTGTCACCCCTCCCCTCATGTCCTTGTCACCCCCTCCCCTCATGTCCTTGTCACCCCCTCCCCTCATGTCCTTGTCACCCCCTCCCCTCATGTCTTTGTCACCCCCTCACCTCATGTCCTTGTCACCCCTCCCCTCATGTCCTTGTCCCCCCCTCCCCTCATGTCCTTGTCACCCCCTCACCTCATGTCCTTGTCGCTGATGACCTCGATGACCGGGCAGGTGACCTTGGTCCGGCGCAGGCGGATCCTGTCCAGCAGTGGCTCCAGCCACCCCACGTTGCACTCCACGTGCGAGTCCAGGAATGTCAGCACAGCTCCTGTGGCACGGGGGCAGGATCAGGCCTTGGGCACTCCCTGCTGAGCCCCTCCTGGGCACCCTGTAGGCTCAGGGTGCTGCTGGCTGTGCCACAGCCCTCCTTGGCTCCCCAGACCAGCCCAGCCACAACCAAGAGCCACAGCTCCTGCCTGAAAGGGCCACATCGGTGCTGACACAGCCCAGCTGGGGCAGGTGTGGAGCTGGGGCTGGAGATTCCAGCAAGAGGACACCTGTGGTGCATTGGGGGGGACAAAGGCAGTGCTGGGGAGGGAGGCCAGCACCTCTGGGGTGCCCCATGGCCAGAGCACGGCTCCTGTCCTACCTCTGGCAACCTCAGCTCCTGCCAGCCTGGCCCGGATCAGCCCGTGCCTCTCCCGGAGGCGCAGGATCTTCACCTTGGGGAAGCGAGACATGTACACGTCCAGCTGCTCCTTCAGGTACTCTGCAGAGGGCACAGAGGGACTGACTGACCCACTGCCACCCCTGGCAGGGGAAAGCCACGAGCAGATTTTCCCTGGAAGTGCCTCCATGCACACCAGGCCCTCAAGTTTGAGGTGTGAACATCTGGGCACGGGGTGTGAACATCTGGGTACATGGCACAGCTCCTTTTGTGGGCTCTGAAGCCCACCTGAGACAGCACTTTTCCTGCAGAACCAGCAGTGGGGAAATGACACCATTCCTAAATTTGGGAGGGCTGATCCCAGCAGAGTGTGGGAGTGTCACAGTGCAGGGGTTGGGTACTGACTGAAATGCCAATGGAAGGCACCGTGCAGGCAGACCCCAGCTCACCACTGTTGCCACTGCAGCTCCTGCCCTCTGAGCCACCCCGGAGTGTGTCCCCCACACTGGGAACTCAGGGCACCTGCCTGGAGCTGCACACTGAGGGTGAGAGCATCTCCTGATTGCACAAGCCCTTGAGCCAGGACGCCCCAAAGACAAACGGGCTCGGCAGGACGCAGCTCCCTGGTGCTCCTGGAGCCTCCGGCAGCCTCTGCCTTCATCCCCCAGAGCCAGCCCCATCACCCCCCTGGCCTCTGATCCCCCTCAGCCCCAGTGCAGCCAGGGATGCACTTCAATACAGTGGGAGGAGAAAATGTGATTTCTCTCCTGCTTAGAATTGAATTACAGAGAACAGATTGCATTTTGCCCTCAAGCTGTATTAGTTTCATAAAGGCAGCAGAGGCTTCACCTACCCTTGGTGCTGAAGTCATCCACCAGAATGATCTCCTGGATCAGGTGCGGGGGAGAGCGGCCGAGCACGCTGTGCACGGAGCGCAGCAGGGTGGACCACACCTCGTCCACGAAGCACATGATGATGCTGGTGGTCGGGAGGTCATCGTGGACCTGCTGCTCAGAGCACCTGCGACAGCAACACGGACTCACAGGTGATGGCCAGCCACTCCTCAAAAATCTGCAGGGTTGGTGTTTCTGGGAAAACGCCCGGGGGAGGGGAAAATGCCCAATGTGAAATATGGAGGGAAAAAACCCTGCAGTGCTGGGAGGGGAGCAGAGGGGTGAGGGGGGACCCTCACACACATGGGCAGCCCCATGGGATGGGATGTGCTCACTTGGTTCTGACAGGAACCTCTCCTGAAGGAATTTCAGAGGTATTTCAGGGCTTCACAGTTAATCAGAAGTGCTCTGGCTAGGTAAAATCCACCCCAGAATTACTCTGTGTCACAATCCTTGAGATGTGCCTTTCTGTCGCAGGGAGGTCAGTGGGCAAGGAACACCAAAAAGCCCATTTTAGATCCAGTCCTGCCTCACCTTGCTGGGCAGCTGGTGAGCAGAACTGGGTCATGCCCCCTTTGTCCTCCACCATAGAATCCTGGAATATTTTGGGTTGGAAGGGAAGTCAAAGCCCATCACCTTCAACGGCTCCCATGGACAGGGACACTCCCTACTAAACCAGGCTGCTCAGAGCCCCATTGAGCCTGGCCTCAAACTTCCAGGGATGGGGCAGTCACAGCTTCTCTGGGCACCCTGTGCCAGGGCCTCTCCGCCCTCACAGGGAAGAATTCCCTCCCAGTATCCCATCCAGCCCTGGCACTGGGAAACCACTGCTCCTTGTCCTGGCACTCCAGGCCCCTGTCCAAACTCTCTCTTCATCTCTCTTGGAGTCCCCTTATGCACTGGAAGGGGCTCTAAGCTCTCCCTGGAGCCTCTCCCTTACTCTGTCAGCCCCAGCTCTCCTGACCCAGGCTCTGATCCTGGAGTGCTCCCCACAAGCTCCTGTCCATCACCATCCTCCTCAGGGCCCTCTCCCTCACAGCTGCAGGGACAGTGCCCATGAGCACCAGCTCTGACATTAAAGCTCCTAAAGCAGTGAGAGGGGGAGAGGCTTGGATTGGCCAGAGTTCAGTGGTCTAGTTCAATACTCCAGAAAGAAACACAACAGGAACTGGAGTCTAAACTAGGAGAGACTGGAATACACCAAAAAAAAAATACTGTTGGCTACCAAGAAAGTGCTGCCAACAGCCACTGCCCTGAGCTGGCCCTCTGAACCTGGTACCTGTTGTGCCAATGGGCCAAGGGCAGAGCCTGCCCCAGAACCAGGGTGCCCAGGGTAGCTCCGTGCCCTGTGGCAGCAGCTCACATGCCCAGGGACGTGCCCTGTTTGGCCAAGGTGTTCCCCTGACACTCCTGGGCAGGTGTGTCACTCCCCAGAGGTGCTTCCTGCTCTGCAGCTCCAGGGCTTTGGGTCCAGAGCAAACCCAGTGCTGGCTTTGTGCCACCATGGCTCTGCTCCTGTGCACAGGTGGCACAGGTGGGTTCTGTAGGTGGCACCAGGAAGCAGCTCCAGCTGTCTGCTCCCTTCCCTGCTCCATTCTTCCCGTGCAGGATCCCACTTCAGCAAGCACCCTCAGCACGGTGGCAGTGTCTACACTGTCCTGTGGTGTGGGGGACAATCATGGCACAATTCCCAGCCCTGCTCCAGTGGGAACAGGGACACGGGAGGGTCTCTGCACGGGGCAGGTCTCTCGCCTGCCCAGGGGCTGAGAGATGTTTGTAGGAAGGGCTGAGTGCGAGGATGAACCTGGCACTCACCTGAGCTGGCACCTTCCCCACCCTCCCTGCAGCTGCCACAACCACAGAACAGCTTCGGCTGGAAAAGAGCTTAAAGACCAAGTCCAAGCATCATCCCAGCACTGCCGAGCCCGCCTGGCACGGCAGCTCAGGATGGGAGGATGGGGCTCCCCAGGCACTGCCCTCGCCTTGTCCTGCTCTTCTCTACCGCCAGGGAGTGGCTTTTCTGAAGCGCAGCCCCGAGACGCGCAGGGTCAGTTACACAGTTCACGGTGACAGCTGTAACTGGGTGACAGCTCCCCAAACCCAAACCCGACGTCCCTCCCTACATGTGGCCTCAGAGCAGATCCCCAGGCTGTCCCTCTGGTCTGTGCCTGCTGGACGGTGCCAGCACTCAGCTCGTCCCCTGCAGGGCCTGTGGAGTCACAGCCCTCGGGCCGGGAGGGCCCCTTGGGTGTCCCTTCCTCGAGGGCAGGGCCAGGGCAGCCTGAGGTGTGAGAGCCCCGCCGGGCACCGGGGCTCCTGCTGCCCTCACACACCGACGGTGTGCAGGCTCCAGGAACCAAGGCACGGATTCTGAACACTCAGAGCTGCCCCTGGCACATCAGGAACAGCGTTCTGAGGCACAGAGAGGCCGGAGCCCCATCACCTGGGGGCTGTCCTGGTCCCTTTGGGCAGCCGGGCTCAGTGGGTTACAACAACCTAAAAACTTTACCCAGGTTCATATTTAACGACAGGCTGCTCTGACCTGGACAGGCAAAAGCCATCTGACAGGCAGCACGGTGGCCGTGGAGGGCTCTGTGTGCCCCCAGCACCCCTCCCCAGAGCCACGGAGCCCATCCCAGGGTGCAGCACGGGGGTTTGGGCAAGGGGAGCAGATCTTACCCGGCAGGCCTGGTGTCTGGGATGGCTCGATCCACGGGGATCAGATCGCTGAGGTAGACATTAAAGTTTCCTTCTTTCCATCTACTTTTTGCTTCTTCTTGTTTATCATCAGGGACAGCAACAGGGTGTCCAAACTGGCCGGGAGCTTGGGGGTCTCTTGGGGTGAGGGTTGCATCCATGGACAGGACTCTGTGCATCCCTGGGCTGTTCCCCACCTGCTCCTGCTCATCCCGGCCAGTGCCAGCTGCTCCAGCTGCTCCAGGAGCTGTTCCCCCTCGCTGATGCCCATCCTGGCCAGTGCCAGCTGCTCCAGCTGCTCCAGGAGCTGCTCCCGCCTGCTCCTTCCCATCCTGGCCAGTGCCAGCTGCTCCAGCTGCTCCAGGAGCTGTTCCCCCTCGCTGATGCCCATCCTGGCCGGTGCCAGCTGCTCCAGCTGCTCCAGGAGCTGTTCCCCCTCGCTGATGCCCATCCTGGCCAGTGCCAGCTACTCCAGGAGCTGCTCCTGGTGTCTCACTCAGCGTCGGGCCCTGGCCACCCACGGCGGTGGCCCGAACAGTGGCAGTCGCAGCGTGGGCACCATCGCTGCTCTTGCCAGCAAGTTCTTTGTGCTTTCCACCTCTCCTTGTGGCGTTCCCCGCTGAGTGGGGTCCAGGGCGCGGGGCTGCGGGGCTGCCGAGGTCCGTCCCCTCTTTACTGATAAGGATGAAGCGGCTTTTGGAGGAAGTTTCTTTCCGTCCCGTTGTTGTTTCCTCCGGTCCAGACTGGGCTGCCATCCCCCTATCCCGGGCTGCCAGGCCGGTCCGTCCCGCCGTGCCGGAGGGACGCTGCTCGCCCCCGTGCCCGAGGAGCGCCGTGCCCGTCCGGCCGCGCCCGGGGGCCAGGGACTGGCGTGGAGGCGGCGATGGCCCCGGGGCCCCGAGCCCG
>VZTB01001873.1:470187-492934 GCA_013397245.1 Thryothorus ludovicianus
TCCCTTCCCTTCCCTTCCCTTCCCTTCCCCTCAATTTTGGCACCAAGTTCCGAGTACAAGGATGGGTTTTTGTCCCATTTTTGGATGGTTTTTGCGGCAGTGCAGAGGCGCTCCCTGGCTCTGAGCAGCCGGGGTCCGTGGTGTCCACGGTGAGAGATTTTCTGGAACGATGGCTCCATTTCCCCGTTTTCCGGGGCGCTGGAGGAATCCCATCGCTGCCTTTGTGCCGGTGCAGCTGTGGAGCAGCCCAGGGGGACGATCCGGGGCTGGGGAAGGCAGGAGGAGCTCGGCCGAGCCCTGGCAGTGCGGGAGGGATGTGTCCCCACGGCCGGGACAGCCCCGGGGGGAGCGGGGCAGCGCTGCTGCCGCCGGCGTGGAAATGGATGCGGCCGCCCTGGCTCGTGTTCTTTTCTCCGCAGAAGATCGTTCTAATGGTGCAAAATGTGCCAATATCGGCAGGGAACTCGTCCCTCTGTCATTTCCCGTCACCTCCGTTATTGGGTTAAAGGCGTGATGGATCCGAGCAGCTTCCCCGGGCCGCGCTCGGCAGAGGTCAGCGCTGCCGACCGAGCCCCCGGGCTCCTCCTGACCTCTGCAGCTGCAGGAGGGAACTTTGGGCTATTTGTGGCCCAAAACGAGCACCCAGCCTGGGACAGGGCTCAGATGGGGCAGGGGGACACAGGGGCTGGGGGGACAGATGTCATCCACCCACTGGGAAGGAAAGGGGCGTGAGGGGCAGCAGCGGGAGCAAAACCTGGGTGAATTCAGACTGGAATATTGTCCCGATTTGTGCAGGGAATAAACCATCAGGCCCATCCATCCAGGGCCAGGGCTGGCTCCGTGCTGGGCCAAGATGAATATTTTTAGGGAGATGTGTGAGATCAGGTGACACAATCTGGATACAGATGGGTGAGGTTTTGGCTCTGGCTGCAGACAAGCTCTGTCTCTGTTAGGCTGTGGTTCCCTGGAGCCCAGGAGCTGTCTGGGAGCACAGGGCTGCAGATCCCTGCCCTCCTGTGTGGAGAGGCTCCAGAGGAGGTTTGCACCAGGGCAGAGTATCCTCTGCCTTCACCCTGCTTTGTCCTCATCATAGAGCTGGAAGAAGAGGGGCCTTGTGAACCCCTGTGGGTGATGTGTCCAGGAGCAGGACCAGCACTTGGCTTTTCCCTCTTTACAGGGGCAGGGCTGCCTTTCACCACTTTCTCTCAGAATCTGTATTTTCAGTCCTTGGGCAGATGCTAAAAAGCACCCAAAATGTTTCACAGTTTATTCCCCTGGTATGTGATTTTGGCTGTATTTAGATGAAATCAGGCATCAGAAACAATGCACATTTGGAGTTTCTATTACCTCCAGTGGAGCTGCAGGACACTGTAAAACCTGGGGGTCCTGAGCATACATGGCAGCAAATCCATGAGCTGGCATCATGCAGAGCATCCTAACTCCTCACAGCGTTCCTTCTGAGGGGTGAGGCGAGAAAGACTTGTCAGCAATAATTTCCTGAGTGATTTTTAAAGGCCTGTGACTCCCTCCCTTATTAGTTTTAATAAAAGAGTCGCTGCTCCCTCAGCTCGCTCGGAAAATTATTACCCATCAGCAAGACAAAAGACAAACACACGAGCTATTGACAGCAGCAGAGTGAGCCCCTCGTGGGGGATATTAAGAGACAAGCGTTGCCTTTTTTCCACTGCTCACCTGAAGTCAGGTTCTTTTTGAGGATCAGCGTTCTGCCAAGCCCCATGGGCTCACGTTGGAACAACAGAATGCTTTGGGTTGGAACAGACTCTGTGGACCATCCAGTTCCACCCCGCTGCCATGGGCAGGGTCACCTTCCACGAGACCAGGCTGCTCCAAGCTCTGTCTGACACGTCCTGGAACATTCCCCTTGCTCTGGGCCCTTGGGGAGGATGGCAATCCCATCACAGGGCACGAGTGTGCCTGGGGAACCAACGCCTCGTGCCCAGGAGCTGCTGCAGGCTGTGGCTCTGCCAGCACACAGGGCTGGTCCCTGGCACCTGCTGCAGGCTGGGCTCTCCAGGAGAATGGGCAGGGACAGGGTGGGCAGGGATGGCCACGGCCTGCAGGGCTGTGCTGGGCTGGGGCAGCCCTGGGGAGGGCTCAGGCCCGTGCTGGGGCCGAGCAGAGCAGCAGGGTGTGGTGCCTGTGGTGCTGGCAGGGACCTGCAAAACGGCTCTACCCTTGGGCTCAGGGCTCAGAGCTCTGCCTTCGGGCTCAGGGCTCTACCCTTGGGCTCAGGGCTCAGAGCTCTGCCTTCGGGCTCAGGGCTCTACCCTTGGGCTCAGGGCTCGGTGTCACCAGCCAGCTCTGGAGTCACAGAACCATGGAGATGTTTGGGTGGGAAGAGCCCAGTGAGCCCAGTGAGTCCAACCATCCCCCAGCACTGCCAAAACCTTGGCTAAGCCGTGCCCCAGGAGTGGGGACTGTGCCAGGCAGCTCGTACAGCAGGAGTACTCCTGGTATATTCCAGGTTTGTCAAAAACACACTCCTAGGAAACACCAAAATCCACCAATTTGCCCCAGTGGATGGGCCAGCCAGGGTGCCATGGGCTGATATGAGGACACATGGCCAGGACCCTGCTGGGGAGCCTGGCTGGGCACTGGTGCAGTCCCCAGGCCATTGCAGTTTAACACAACACAACTGATACCCAGCATTTTATGAAATTTAGATTTTCTACCCGTCAGCTTGGGAAAAATGTGGTTATAATGCTGAGATCTCGATATTTGGAGGGGAAGCAGGGTGACAGGAATAATTTGGATTTGAGGAACAGAGGCTGGACATGCAGCTGTGTGTGGTCAAGATGCTATTGATGCTTGAGAGTTTCCAATTGCTGGTAATGGACTGGGGGAAAAGGATAATGTGTTTGATCGATCAGCATGGACAAATTTCATTTAGGGGATCAATAACAGTTTATACTTGACAGAGCAGAGGGACCGCATTTATTTTTCCCTTTGATTGAATAAATGTTTTCAATGAAAGTGCAGATGTAAGGCAATCGTGCCCGCTCCTCCACCGGAGGCACAGCTGCGTGCCCAGTGTGATTGCAGGTGAAGAGTGTTTAAAAGGAGCCCTGGTGCCCTGCAGAGCCGGGGGCTGGCGCTGCAGATGGAGCTGATGGGCACTTCATTAAAACAGGAGGCATGGAAAGTGCACGGGCTGGTTTCCCTGGCTCCCAGCATCGTGAAGTACCAAAAAGAGACATCACTTGGGCATATTTTTCAAGGGTGGGAAGAAAAGGGAAGAATTTTTTTTTCTGAGCTTTTTTCCCTGTTCTGTATCCAGCATAATTCCTTTGAGCCTCTGAGAGGATACGTGGGAGGGCAAACCTGCTGAGGAAACTGCCACAGCTCTGTTGATATGTGGTGCCTGCAGTCCCGAGCTGCCACTGCCTCTCCTGCAGCACCTCAGGGACCAGTGGCCTGGCTGGGGCTGCCAGGGGGCTGGGCTGTGGGCACTGCAGTGTCCCAGCGTGGCCAGGGGCCCAGGTGGCTCTGGCTTCTGCCCTTGGCACACCCCCCTGCCCATGGGAAGCTGTGGGTGTGTGGCCCAGCCCTGGTCCCCTGTAGGAGCAGCTTGGGGGCTCATAGGTTCCCTCACAGGCTTCTGCTGTCAGCAGGGTCACTCTGGGCAGCCTGGTGACATTCCACACTGCCCAACCCTCCCAGCACTGGCTGGGCACCATCTCAAACCCATCTGCCTCTTCTGTCATGTTAGCAGTGCTCCAAGTGCTCCAAAATCTGCAAAATCTCCCCCTTGGAGCAGACCCACTGTCCAGCAGAGTGGACAGAGCTCATCCATCACCATTGCCAGCCCCCCACCCAGACCCTGGTAGGGGACAGCCAGCCCTGCCACGGCCCTGTCCCTCCTCCCTGGGGCTGGGAGGGCTGGGACACCATCCAGGAGGATCACACCATGGCACTGGAGAATTGCTGGCTTCCCACAGGCCCTGAGGGTCACCGTCACCTGGAGGTGGCCACAGGCCTTGTGGGGTTTGCCTTCTGCAAGAGGAGCTTTGAATCAGGGGGAAGGAGACAATTAATGGCCTTTAATGAGGGGAGTGGGGGAGCAGGCGCCTCTCTGGGTCTGCAGGTGCCCCAGGTGAGCGCTCTGCTCCTTGGGGATGGCAGGCACAGCTCCTGCCAGGCACGTTCCACTCAGGGTGTCTTCCAAAGGTATCCCTGAGTGGGGACGGTTGGACCTTGTCCTTCATTGTCACTAACCTTGACTTTGGCTTTCCTGTTGCAGGCAGCGCTCATCTCTGTCCACGGCTTGGGTTTGCTCATCAGACCAGAGGCAAACGTGCAGGAATTGGCTCTTTTGGGCTGTTTTAGACCCGTTGCAGGGCGCCCTTTGCAGGCAGCCCCTGCTGATGGAGCACCACAGCCACACGGGGCTCCCGGCAGCAGCTGCTCCTGAGGAGGCTCTCGGGTTTGGGTGGGTTTCTTCAGAAAGCAGAATGCCCCCGTTCCGTTGCTGCATTGTATGAACTCTCTCTACGAGAGGCTTAAAACCAAATTTGGCTGGTGGCAGATCGCAATTAAGTTCCAGATGACGCAGATGATAACTTTCCCTTGCAATATGGAGCAAATGCCAGCAATGGAAGCAGCCAGCTCCGAGCTCCAGCTGCACCGGCAGCGCTTCCTTCGCTCGTCCAGGCGAGGAGCTGGGGGAGCGCGGAGCCTGCTCCAGACAGGGATCGGTGGCCCGATGACTGTTTTAGGCAGGCAGCTGGGAATTGTTTAAAATGCATATTGTCTGTGTACATTTCAATAAGGCAAATGCCAGGCATGAGCGCCGCGGGGCCCGCCGTGTCAGATGATTAAGTCTTCAAGACTTGCAGCCATGGGGTCGTTATCGACGCTACTTCCAGGTCACCGTGTGCACAGCCAAGTTGGAGGCGATGGTTGACCTTCTGACAGCACTGCAGGCTAGCTCAGCTTCGCAGGACATAAATAACCATTTCTAATTTGTTTTCGCGAGGGGTATTTGTTTAAAAATGCAAATATATTATAACATATGTGACTTAAGGATATTCAGATGGGAAAGCAGAACGCATTTCCTCCCGTTCCTTTTTCCCCAGTGGCATTCCAAATGAAATGCTTAATGGGGGAAAAGGGAAGAGACGGAATAAATAATAATAATAATGATGAAGATCGCTTACCTTGTTCTCTTTATGACTGTCTAGTACCTTTTTGTCAATGGCACGCTCTATGCAAAGAGTCTTCTTGCAGCTGAATTAAGTTTGTGATATTAATAAGGAAAACACTCAGTAAACGGCTTGTCAGCTTTGTTTCATCCCATGCCTGGTGTCTGGAATGGAGATAATGCATCCATGACCTTATTTTATACATAATGTACTGCAGTGCACATGGAATTGGGAAGCTTTCAGAGCCTTTTCTTTGGCCTTCAATAAATTGTAAAACCAGACCTTTTAAAATCCTGCCTCCTGCACTTTGTGGTGACCCGACTTCGGTGCAGAAGCCATTGGTTGACTTTATTTTTTATCCTTGCAGGAAAAATAGTTGTTTATAAAACTCAACAAGCATAAAACAATATGCTTCGGGATTATAAATAGCATTTGAAAAGGTTTGGAGATTACAGACTCTGGCCTGAAAGACTACAGGGCAAAATCCTTCATCTTCATCCAGTTAAATGAGGAGCTTTGATAAAGGAAGGACAGTCAGAGCTTTAGGATGTGGCCAATAATAACTCAATAAATCAGCAACGATGCGATCTGATAGTGTTGGCTTCCTTTCAGCACATAATCAGCGAGCACTTAATTGTTAGAAGTTGTGTAATTACAGCACAGCCGTGCGGGGCTGCGTGTTCAGTGTCACCCTAATTTCCTGTAGTTGTGGTGTCGGGGCTTTCATCAGGAGCTGGGATCAAACTGCTGCTCATCAAACGAGCCGGGAGGCTGAGGCACGATTCAGATTTAGGTGCCTGGTGAGGCACCTAAAGGGACACAGAGTCCTCCCTGCACTGTCAGGGGAACAGAAAGTGCAGCTATTTCTGGATACATCTGTGTGGGTCCTTGGAAAACTGGTCCTGGAGCTGCTGGAATTCCATGCACAAGCTGGAAGGATCAGGTGAATTAATGCAGCAGAACTGTTGTGGGTGGATCACACAGTCTCACGGCTCTTCCAGCTGTGGTGATTCTGTGATTCTGTGAGGATAGCAGGGAGATCCCAGGCAGAACTCTGCACACTCCGCCCTCCACTCTGCCTGTGCTCGCCACCATTCCACCCAGCTGGGGAAAGAGCATCCCCACAGCCACAGAATTGGGATTTGTGCCTCCTTTGGGCAGGGCCAGGCAGAACAAAGCCAACGGGGGTGGCTGCTGAGGGGTTCACCCCAGCTGGCCATGAGCCCCCTGACCACTCACTCACCTCCCAGTGGGGCGGGCAGAGAACTGGGAGAGTAAAAGTGAGGAAACTTTTGGTTGAATATCATCCCATTCCCTTTGCAGCCTGGAGTATGAACTCAGCTCCTGGAGTGGGGAGAGACTCCTGCATCCCACACTGGGGCTGCCCCTGATTCCCCCCAAAGCCACCTCCTGCCATCTCCACCCACGGCATCCTTGTTGAGCACTGGAGATTTTTGGTTTGAAGTCCTCCATGAGGTGGGAAGGAGGTTGAATCACCGGCTTTATTGCATGAGAAAAATCCTGCATTTTGCTGGTGTTATGAATTAGCAGAAATTAAAGAATAGGGTTGTCTACACATTGCTTGGAAATTGTTTACAGCAAATAATGAAGCAAGGCAAGAGCGTTGCCAGAGGCCGGGGTCTGGAGACGCTGTATCGCATTATTAATTAAAATACAAGTCAGCTCTTTCCAGTGTGTGTAGCCCGTGGGTATCCAACGTGCTCCACTTGATTGAATCAGGTACTGGCAGCACAGGCATTTTTTATTTTGTGCTGGAAGGGATAACAGAAATGTAAAGCTGTTTTCTGCTACTTCATTTGAAAAAATATTATTTTGCAATGAAGGTGCAGCAGCCGCAGCGGTTGGACAGGAATGCCGTGTGCACCTCTGCTCTGGAATTTGAGCACAGGGGCTGCACCCTCGGCAGCTCCACAGCCGTTGGAAGCAGCAGGTCCTGGCTTGGCAAGGGGA
The DNA here is from genome assembly GCA_013397245.1 of Thryothorus ludovicianus. NCBI lineage: Eukaryota > Metazoa > Chordata > Aves > Passeriformes > Certhiidae > Thryothorus > Thryothorus ludovicianus. The sequence goes on from VZTB01001873.1 coordinate 477,321, forward strand.
ATTCCTCCCGGCAGGATTTTGGTTTATCCCCTTTTAATGAGATTTTTCTCCTTGCATAGAAGAGTCAGTGAATGACCCAAATCACAGAGTCATGGAATGGCTTGGGTTGGAAGGGACCTTAAGGATCATCTGGTCCAGCCCACTGCCATGGGCAGGGACACTTTCCATTAGACCAGGTTGCTCCAAGTCTCGCTTTGGTCAAATCAATTTGTGTGTGGCCCATTCCCAAAGGCCACATGACCTTTTGTTCCTCTGTTTTCCAGGGGGGAAAAAGCACAAAAAACCCCCCAAAACCAAAAACAAATAAAAACCCAAAACCAAAAAACCCAAAGTAAAAGAAAAAATTACTTTGTCTATTTTGAAGAAAATAAAGGGAACAAATATTTTTCCTGCTTGAAACAAGCAAACACAACCCAGGATCTCTGAAGAAGCAGCAGCAGAATCATCCTGGAGGTTGAGGGCTGGCAGAGAGGGGGCAGAGCCTTTCCCTGCCTGGAGCAGGTTTGGTTCACACTCCCCATCACAGGGCAGAGATTGGGAGCCCACCCTGCCACTGCCAGCTCAGAGCCACAGCAGCTTCTGGCACAGGAACAGAGCTATTCCTCCGTGGAAAATTCAGGTTTTATTTTTTCCCCATGGAGAGGAGAAAAGAGAATTGCTGCATTTGAAATCCCTGTGCAGCTGCTGCCCCCACCCAGGTGCCAGGGGTGCTCAGATGGGGATGGCAGAGCTCCTGTGGTGCCTGGGCCACGCTGGGGGCAGCAGCTTCTGACCCCTTCCAAAACCTCGGGGTCTGAGCTGTTTCCTACAATAATGGTGCAAAAGCACCCATGAGGAGACACCTTGGCCCAGCCATGCTGCTCTGCCACAGCCCAGGGACCCGTTCACAGCATCTCCAAGGGCTCTGAGCACACACACGTGGGGTTTCCTGCCATAAGTCCCTTCATTTCAATAGTCTGAAATGGTATCATATTGTAATATTGCCTATTTTACTGCTCAGTTATTAATATTTATAATGAGGTATGCAAAAAAGACACTTCAAATGGGTGATGCCTCAATTTGGCATCGCTGGAGCAACCTTAAGTTATGGAATTTCCTGACTTCTGAATGCTTGATCCTGCAACACAGACATTGCACCAACACAGAGGGGCTTGCATTTAATTTTATAAAGGCCAGGGGGGAAACAAGCTATTTCTCTGCTACTCAGACCCAAAATCCATGCTCAAGTGCACATTGGGTCAGCCCCTAACCAGCTGCAAGCACACAAGCCAAGTTATTGGATTTCCCGATGATGAATAGAGATCAGGAAATGCACCTGCCTGGCTGCAGGGGGATTTGCATGGAAATGAAGATTCCGTACACCTGCGTATGTGAAATATTGATGAACAGAGCCGAGGGTGTGAGCGCAAACTCCCCTGCACCGGCTTCCTGAGACCTGCTCCGAGCCCAGGGCCGCCTCCAGGGGAGCAGGGCAAGGGGACAAGCTGCTGTCCAGGCCCTCACTGGGCAGTTCCTGGCACAGAAATCCGCAGGGAAGGTCAGCTCTGGCCAGGTCGGGATGGGGCTGGTGAGGGCAGTGACGCTGCCTGTCTGCTGCACCACAGCCCCTGGGCTGCCACTGGGCAGAGCTGGGCCAGGATGCCCCGGGCAGGGCAGGGCAGGATGCCGGAGCAGCATCGTGCCCCGGGAGCGCTGCCCCAGCTCGGCCCTGATTCCTGGGAGCGCTGCCCCAGCTCGGCTCTGATTCCTGGGAGCGCTGCCCCAGCTCGGCCCTGATTCCTGGGAGCCCTGCTTGGCCTCGGTGCTGCATCCCTGGAATCCCAGCACCGAGTGCCCGGAGCTGCCCGCCTCCCTGCAGCTCCCCCTGCCTGCTGCCAGCCCAGCACTCTCGGGGGTCCCTGCGGGTCGGGTGGCCCTGCCCAGGCCCCTCTCTGCTCCGAGTGTCCGGGGAGAAGCACAGACTCGGGGGAGGGGGCAGAGCGCAGCCCCACGCCCGCCGTGCCCCCCTGCCCTGCCCAGAGCCTGCGGCCAGCACAGAGTTGGGCACCAGCCCCGGGCCGGGGGACAACCGGGGTCTGGACCCCCCAAACCCCGGGAGAGCAGAGACCAGCCCAGCAGGCAGGACAGCAGCCCGGGCAGGCTTTAATTGCGGGGGCTAATTAACCGGCAGGTGCTAATGAGCAGAAGCCAGCTGGCGTCCCCGGAGCCCTGCGCTGGCACACAGCCCCTGGCCGGGCACGGGCCGGCTCCGGCCACCCCTCAGCCGCGCGTGGACGCGTGTCCCTCTGTCCCGGGCTCCGCGGGGACACCGCCCGCCCCAGCGAGCGCCCACGGCAGCAGAGCGGTCACGGCTGCGGTGTGGGGTGGGACCGCCTTGGAGGAAGCCGCTGCCCTCCCCAGTCGAGCTCGTTCGCACCCCCAGGGATGTTGTTCCAGGTGTTAATTACCTTTAATTATCTCCACATAATAAACTCGTGCGTGTGCCACTGGCCTGGCCTGGCATTTGCTGCTCTTCCAGGGCTCCTGGTTTGATGGAAGGAAGAGATCTGTCACTTCTGGAGATGCTGAAGTCCCTCTGGAATTCCCGGGTATTCTGGGTTCCATAACCCACAGCCCTCTGAGTTTCCAGCCCTACATCACCTCTGCTCTTATCCCAGCATCCCAGCTGGTTTGGGTGCTGCTTTCCAGCGTGTCCCGTTGTCCAGAGGGCACTGGGGACCCCTGGGCTGGGGGCTGCTGCTGCTGCCACGCTGCCCCTCTGAGCGACCAAGTACCTGGAGCTGCCCTGTGGTGGCTCCCCTCTCCGCTCCTCTCCCTGCTAATATCACTGGGATTGAAGTGTTTTCCTACCCAAAAGGGGAATGTTTCCAAGTTGATTTCTCACAGGTTTTATATTCCCTTTAATTTAGGAAAACACATATAAATAGCAGAAGGTACATTCCGTGTGTACACAGCCACTTCCCAGTGGCTTTGTTGTTGTGTGCGAGAGGAACAGAACGTATTGCTGGTAATTCCATCCTGCTGGCTCCTCGGGGAGCAAGGCAGGAGCTGCTGCGGCTGCTGAGCCTTGGGGCTGCGCACACGGGGGCGAGGGACAGAGGTTGGGGATGAGGGAGAGCAGCAGGGGGTGAGGGACAGCAACAGGGGACAAAGGACAGCGACTGGGGAGGAGGGACAGTGGCTTGGGACAAGGGGCAGTGGCTAGGGATGAAGGACAGTGGCTTGGGACAAGGGACAGCGGCTGGGCATGAGGGACAGTGGCTGGGGACAAGGGACAGCGGCTGGGAATGAGGGACAGAGGCTGGGGACAAGGGACAGCAGCTGGGCATGAGGGACTGTGGCTGGGGACAAGGGACAGCGGCTGGGCATGAGGGACTGTGGCTGGGGACAAGGGACAGCGGCTGAGCATGAGGGACCGTGGCTGGGGACAAGGGACAGCGGCTGAGCATGAGGGACAGTGGCTGGGGACAAGGGACAGCGGCTGGGAATGAGGGACAGAGGCTCGGGCCGAGCTCCCAGGTTTTGCTGTGGGTGGACAGCGGGAGAGGCCCCTTGGAGCAGGTCACTCCCCACAGCCCCTGCTGGGGAGGAGGGTGGGGGTGGCTGAGGGGACACATGTCACAGCAATGACAGCCCTGCGAGGCCTTTGGATGCTCCACCCTAATGGCAGAGCCCATGGAAGAATCACAAGGAATGAAGCTTTATTTTTAAATTCAAAAGTGTCTTTCCTGTGCCACCTCCCGCCGTGGCTCCCCCTGTGGCTCCGTGCTGCTCCCAGGAGTGACCCCTGTGGTTCCAAAAGCGGCTGGCACAGCCATGCCGGGGTGTGGCAGTGCCAGGGTCTCGTGTGCCACACGGTGCCACCCACCTTTGGCCTCCTCCTCTCCCTGGAGATGTCCCAGCTCCTGCTCCCCTGGCCGTGGGGGCTCCCCGGGCTCCCCAGCCCTCCGTGCTGGAAGGGATCAGCACCTCCACCCTCTTCAGCTTCCTCAGGAGGATGAGTTTGTAGGGATTCCTGGCAGGCAGCTTGTACAGGAATGAGAGCACATATTGTAAAGGCACCTTCTGAAACAGTCGGCTGGCAAATACCAGTGATAACTATTTTAATTCATCTCCGCTGACATGAATAGGAACTTTCTCTTACAACTGAATATAAATAGAAGTTGGACATAGCATTACTATATGAATAAATGAATTAATCAATCAATGACAAAAACACACTATGTAATCAAAAGATTTTTCATGTTAAGATTAATTTAGTGTAATACACACCTAAATATTACATAAGCCCTCTTGACATTGAATTATAGGGCTGGTGGTGGGAAGGGAGCGGGCTGTGCAGAGCAGGGAGGTGGCACAGAGCTGGGGAAGGAGTCCCACCATGGCAACCATGGCACAGGACTGCACCCCTCATATGGAAAAATTCCTCCCCAAAATCCCACCCAGCCCTGCCCTCTGGCACTGGGAGCCATTCCCTGTGTCCTGTCCCTCCATCCCTTGTCCCCAGTCCCTCTCCAGCTCTCCCGGAGCCCCTTCAGGCCCTGCCAGGGGCTCTGAGCTCTCCCTGGATCCTTCTCCTCTCCAGGGGAACATTCCCAGCTCTCTGAGCCTGGCTCCAGAGCAGAGCACCTTGGAGCATCTGGACTGGCTCCAAGGGCCACAGGTTTTGGGCTTTGCTGCTGCGAGCCCGTGACAAGTGGAACATTCCTGCAGCATCGGGCACTTCCCCTCCTCGGGGAGTGGCGGCAGCTGGGGCTCTGCTCCTTCCAGAGCTGGCATGTAAGGCTTCGCCTGCACAAGCTAATTAATCTAACGAGGCAACTTCTCTCGATATGTTATGTGTTCTGTATGCTTTCTCCCAGCAGACGATCACACTTCCTAAAAATATAATCTTCATTCTTCACTTGAAGTTGTGCCTGAAAGTGGAGGTTGGAGAAGTTCAGCCTTGAAGGGAAATGTGATTTCCTAGCAGGGAGCAAAATGAAACATATGGAGCTGCTCCCCGTGGAGGCAGCACCGCCCCGGGGCTCAGCCGCTGCTCGGCCACCCAAGGGCAGCCCGCTCCCAGCCCGGGGGGGACTCTGGCCACGGCCAGCGCTTGGCCTTGCACCTCCCGCCGTGTCCTGCTGGGGCTCGCCCTGGCCCGTGCTCCCCAGGGATGTGCTCCGGTGGGGATGCTCCTCACGGGTGTGCCCCGCCCTGCCCAGAGCTGCTGCAGAACCTGCGGCAGGTAAAGGCGTGGCCCTTCGGCCCTCGGGGTTACATCACCCCCCTAAAAGCAGGGAAAGAGCTGCCCCGCTCCCGTGGGTCCTGCGAGGCCGGGAGAGCCCCTCATCCCTCGGGACAGCCTGGCAGAACCTCCCCGCGGCTGTGCGGGGCGGTGTCACAGGGCCCGGAGCGGAGCGATGCCCTCGCCGTGGGCTCCTGCTGCTCCCTGTGCCCGAGCCGGGGCCACCGGCACTGCTGGCACCGCTGGCACCGCTGGCACCGCTGGGCTCCTGCTGCTCCCTGTGCCCGAGCCGCGGCCACCGGCACTGCTGGCACTGCTGGGCTCCAACTGACCCTGCCCAAGCTCAGCTGCCCGCAGAAATCCCTGACCCTCACAGAACCCTGACCCTCACCAGATCCCTGACCCACACGTCCCAGGACACCCAGGCAATTCCAGTCTGCTGGAGGGACCGGGGGGCAGTGAAAGGTGCTTTGGGGTTTATTTGCTGAGTGGTGCCGAGATGACACCGTCAGGGGAAGAACCTTTTGATTTTGCATTTATGTTGTCTATTGATTTCCTTTAAAGCAGTGACATGGGCTATTGCTAATACCTGTCTAGTTAATACTTAATGGCAACTCCACTCTCACAGCTCAGGAGCAGTTGTATAATAAGCACAAGAAAACATTCCTCTGCACATCTAGAGCTTTCTTTTCTTTTTCTTTATTTCTAATCCAAATTTGCGCAGATCTCAGCTGACAAAGCAGAGGGATGAGGATCAGATCTGCTGTCCCAACAGGCTCTTGCCAGGGAGGCTGAGGTTAGGCTTGCTCTGCTGGTGTTGCCATGGACAGGGCCATCCCATTTTGCAATTTCTTTTAATTTTTTTTTTGCAACAAGTTTCACTACAGAATTATCTGCACCAACACTGAAAGGGATGACAAGATTTCCATGTGCTCAAAAGCGTCCTGCCAGCGAGAGCATCGCGCAGGAAGAGGAATTTCCTCGCAGCAGCGCTCCGGGGTCGGCGGCATTCGGATTTTGGGAAGGGGTGATGCTGGCACAGCCAGTGCCCCACCCTGCTGCCTTTCCCTGCGCTGGGGTCTGGCTGCTGGCCAGCACGGGAGAAGGGTGTGAGGAAGGTGATGGCTGGGAGCGAAGGCAGGGCTGCACCCTGGGCAGAGCACTTGTCTGATCTGAGCTGTGAAATCCGTCTCCATGCAGGGCTCCCTTCAGTGAGATTGATGGCTCTGCGTGAAACAGAAACTTTCCTTTCTCTGGCCGATGGATTTGCCAACTCCCTTTGGATTAACACGAAATTCTCTGTTGTGTTTGCAACAAAGTTTTTGGACTTTTTTATAGCGTGAGGAATTTTGGATGGAGACAGGTGGACACGAGGTGCGGGAAAGGAACTGAAAAGAAAATGTTTGATGGTGGGAGAGCAGGAATGCACAGTTAATGCCATGGAAGGATGGAATTAGAGCAGCCAGGAGGGGGAGGAAGTGTTCTTTACTAGGGGATGGAGACGGAGGAGGACGCAGTGGCTGAGCCCAGCACAGTGGGAGCTGCAGGACCTGCGGGGTCTGGGGCCGAGGGATGAGCTGCTCCCGCCCAGGGGTCAGAATCAGGATCATCGATCATCAGCTCCCCAGGACTGCTCCCATCCCACTGCTCAGATAGAGATGAACCCCCCTGGTCCCACTCCTGACCCCTGGGATCCTGCAGGGCTGTCACTGCTCTGCCCCTGTTCTGCAGTGACACGTCAAGGGACAGGTCCCACCGCAGCAGCCCAGAGCTCCCGGGACAGTCCTGGGACTTGAGGGACCCTGAGAGACCTGACAGCCTCAGAATCAGAGATTACGCTGGGTTGAAAGGGACCCATTGATGCAACGCCTGGTCCTGAGCAGGACAGCCCAATGGCCCCAGCCTGTCCCTGAGAGCATTTTCCAGACACTCCTGGAGCTCTGGCAGCCTTGGGGCCGTGACCATTCCCTGGGGAGCCTGCTCACTGCCTGACCACCCTCTGGGGGAAGAACATTTACCGAATATCCAGCCTAAACCTCTCCTGACTCAGGTCCAGCCATTTCCTTGAGTCCTGTCACCGGTCACGGGAGTGAAGAGATGGGCACCTGTCCCTCGGGAGGAGTGGTTTGGGTTCCACCCCTCCATGGGCAGGGACACCTTTCGCTATGCCAGGTCATTCCCAGCACAGCCGTGGTGCATTCCCAGGCATCCCTCGGGTGCATGTGACAGGCAGGGGAACACAGGGATCGCTCCTCTGGTGGTTTTACAAAGGAAAAGCGAAGCCTCGGTCCTTGTCCCTGCACTGGGCTGCAGGTGCAGAGCAGGGCACAGGAAATGCAGGCTCTGCTTTGCACCTGCAGGAGGAACCAGCCTTGTTCCCTTGCAAATCTACCCCATAATGAGAAACATATGTCAGAGAACATGATTTTCCACAAACCAAGCATTTGCTGCACAGTTTATGGTTTAGTCTGTATGCAGTCACAGCTGTCATGGGAATTATGGGTTCCTTGCTTTTCATAATTAAAAAGAGAGGGAAGGAAAGAGGGGGAAAGGAAGCAGGAGCCCAGAGCGGGGCTCCGTGGGCACTGCCTGCCTTTTGCAGTGAGAGGGAGAAATCCTCTCACCGGAAATTCACTGAGATATTCCTTGTACTGGCAGGTTGTGCAGGAAACACCGTCTGCCTGGTTCAGTGCTTAATTAAATAAAAGATATTCCAAAAAAAAAAAAAAAGATTCTGGGTTGGGGCTCTTGGGAAATCATTACTGATTCGTGACCTCTCTTAACCTGGATAAGGTTCAGGCAGGAGATGTCAAGGCGAGAAGCACGGCAAATACCCGTGAGCATGTACAATTACAGGTTTATTAAAGGGAAACAAGGGCCGCACGATAAATGCGAAAAAATCTCTTATGGACACAGCGCGTCGGCGTTTCCAGAGAGAGCCAAAGCGGTTTGGGAAGGGGCTGTGCCCCCCGAGCCCCGGCCAAGCCGGGGTGAACCTGTGGGAGCACTCTGCCAACACCAGGGATGTGCTACCTGGGCACTCCCACAGCATTCCCACAATTACAGCTCCGCCTAATTAATAATGTTTTCATGAAGGGCATTTCCCTTGCATTGGGAAACAAGTGCAATCACACTGCCTGTATATCAAGCCGGTACAAGTCACCTGGGGAATAAAGCGAAGATGTAATTGAGGAGCCGCTATTTATCACCCTGCCCAGGATCACCGAGCGCGGCGCTGGCGCCAGCGACACCGCGCTCTCTCCAGAACTTGCCTCGCTGCCAGCAGATACATTTTTTTTTTTAAAGAAAATAAAACACCCAACTACTTTCCAAAGACTCTTTGACTTTCAATCATGAGCGCATCGCTTATTAGCGAGATGAATTTATAGGTAAAGTGCTCAGCTTTTACAATCACTCTTTTACAGGCAGATGCCATCAGGTTTGCATAAGTGGTGACATTCACCGTCAGCTTCCAGTAGAAATCCAGGCGCAGAAATGTAAATAACCGCTGGATTTTAATACGTAATTAGCGATGCCAAGCCTCAGTTACAGTTTTTAATTACTCAGCCCGGGTCTGTTTCCCCACACCCGTCCCGAAGCGGAGCGCTCTGATCCGCGCCGCCGGCGGAGCCGCTGACCCGGAGCTGCGGAGCTCCGGCACGGCCGGGGCTGCGCGGATTTGTGCAATTGGATAAAGAACCCGCGAGTCAAATCCTAAATCCTGTCTCTTTGCGGGGATTAGCCTGTTCTGCTAATTCACTGAGGTAGGAATTTTAGCTGTTCCTCCAGCCTGCCCGGCTGCATCCTGGGGGAGATCAGGCAGCGGCTCTGCAGCCGGCTCGGGCCGCGCTCCGCCGGCAGGTACGGGCTGCTGCTCTGCTGCTCTGCTGCTGCTCTGCTGCTGCTGCTCTGCTGCTGCTGCTCTGCTGCCGCTGCTGCTGCCGCCGCTGCTGCTCGGGCACCCGGCACCAGCAAAGAGACGGGAAAGCTGCACACTCGGCTGCTCGCAGCCAAATTACAGGGACATTAGCAAGCGCATTTCCCCCTTCAAGTAGAAGTTCACCTGCGCTCGCCTCCTCCGGCCACACGCCTTAGAATTTTGTGACATCTCCAGTGTCACTTCCCAAGGCTGCTGAGAGAAGAGGGAGAGGGGAGGAAAGCAAAGAATTAGACAAATACAGGATAAAGGGGAAAATGTTAGTCGATTTATGTGGAGCATCCTCGGGAGCTGCTCCCCTCGGCTCCGGCAGCGAGAATGGTCGGTGCTGCAGGATCGGTTTTTAGGCTGCTAAAGGAGTTTTTCCTTGGACCCTTGCACCACTGCAGGCTGTAGAGGCGATTACGGGTTTTGTGTGTGCATTCCCGTTGTTACATCTGCCACTGGAATGCTCTGTCCAGGCCGGAGCAGGACTCGGCTCTGGGATGGAACAGGGAATTCCAGCCTTGCTGCTGTGCCTGTTTCTCCCGTGGCAGATCCTGGCAAGAGCAGGCACATCCTGCAGGCTGGTGCTGCTCCTCCCAGGCCTCCAGGAGCTGAGCGTGGTCCTGGGGTGTCCTACAGCAGAAACAGTGGGGGACAGGTACAGACGTGCTGGGGACCCCCAGTGCTGCTGTCAGCGAGCTGTGAACACCGACCCCCTGGAGCTGGGGCCCCTCTCCCCACCAGGCTGGGCTGGGGGCTCCTGAGGGGCACAGCAGGATGGGAAAGAAGCACAGGACAAAGGGGGCTCACCCAGCTGCGCTGCCATGGGCATCTGGCTCAGGTGCTCCCAGGTGAGCTGTCAGCTGGACACAGGTCTGGGCAGGGTCCAGTCTGAAATATCTCTGCACCAGTGCCCCCAGTAACTCACCAGAAGGGAATGGGAATGTTGTTACTTCTCTCTCTGACTCCATTTACCACCCAGGACTTTATTCTTTGACTGGATGAGTGAAGAAGGTGTTACGTGCACATCACAGAAAGTGGGGAGCTGGAAGCACAGCAAGGATAGAAGGACATGGAACAAGGGGTGTCTGTTCCTCAGCCTGCGTGGGCAGCAGAGCAGCGGCTGGGGGGCTGTAAACGACAGAGGGAGGAGGAGACACTCGACAGCGACAGCGACAGGAGAGCTGATGATCTCAGCTGCAGCCTGGCTGAGGGCTCTGCTCCGTGTCCTGCCCACGGCAATCGGGGTCTGCTGGTTGGAAACTCCGATCCCGGGGCTCCAGCAGCAGCTGCTGCGAGTGCAGCAACCCTGGGCACTCCCTGATGCTGGTAACACCTGATCAGAGGCCAGATATTGGCTGTGCACATACAGACAGAACTCTTTTGCATAAGAAACCCTCCTAAAAGTTGCCTCTCCCCCCAGTCCCGAACCGGCGGTGGGAGGCGTTCATTGTGCCACACACATTAATTCAGCTGGCACATTACAATGTTAAACTAAATGACATTATTACAAAGCTGTGCTAAGAAGTGTTGACAGGTCCATATGGTAATTTTACAATGTATAATGAACACACAGACTCCTTTCTTGCAGAAATTTATAGTTCAAATCTATACCCAGGATATCCAGTTTTATTTCCAGAAACTTAAATTGACTTATTACGATGTAGTGAATGTATAAATTAGTTCCAGTAGTTAAACTGAAGCATTTCCCTACAGACTCAATTAGATTCATTAATCTACTGTGTAGACCTGTAAACGGTCCATTGTTCTTTTCCCCCCCAAAATGTCAAAAACTATTTCTCTAACTATAAAATATTTCCTGCAAAAACTGTTTTAAATGGTAAGAATTATTTAAGATTAGGAACCCAGATCCACAAATTACTTCAGCGCCCTTGTTCTTCTTCAAAAGAAAAATAGGGCTCAGCCCTTGCTGGATAATTTAGTGGGATGGAGGCTGAATTCACTCTCCTTTTAAGCTTAGGACCTACTGGCATAAGCCAGATCTCTTCCAGCCTCACTCCAGGGAATACATCAGCTGGCACAGGGATCCTGTGTGCTCCTGGAACTGACAGCACGTTGGTCCAAATGTCTGTGTACAAGCAGATGCTGCTGAGGGCTGGCTGCAGATGCATCCACAGGGACCCACATCCTCAGAGACCAGTGCTGGGAACGTGCCAGTGGGCTCCAGAACCTTCCACATTCCACAGGGGCCTGGCCACTGCTGGGGGTCTGCACAAGTCCCTCTGTTTGTGGACCAGAATGTCTCTGTGCAGGTCAGAGGGATGGTGTTAAAACCAGCACTTCCTTGGCACAAATGTATGTTATTCACACCTGTGGGCACAGCTCCTGCTCCAGGGCTTCCTCCTTCCTGGTTCTGCTGGATAACAGCGCTGGCTCCAGTCTGCTCCGTGGAAGGGACATAGAAGCAATGACCAGCAGTGTCCTTTTACTGGGGAGGCCTCCCGGAGCTGCTCAGGCTCTGTGGTGACAGTGACAGTGACAGGGCACTGTTCCCAAGTGTCAGGGCAGGCCCTGCTCCCGGCATTAGAGCTGATGAGCTGGGAGGGCTGGAGCCAGGGCTGGGGAAGCGCTGGAGGGCACACCCAGCCCAGCGAGGCCCTGGTACCACATTCCTGAGCTCTCTCCTGCTTTGGAGCAGGCGTTGTTACAGGCAGATTGTTGGCCTGAGCACTGACCTGGGCACTGCTTTTTCCTTAAAGAACCACAGCAGGCCCTGTGTTTTCACACCACCTTAACAGCTCCCCTTCACGCAGGGCACCTCCCTTCCATGCTGGAGGAAACCTGTGGAAATCTGTTTGGAGGCAGGACACCCAGTGGCCTTTGGAGGCTGCTCCAGCTGGGGGCTGTGGGGCAGTGTGGGGGCTCTTGGGGGGGACCCTGGTGCCCAGGAGGATGGCAAGGCACGAATGTCCCGTGAGTCAGGATTTCCAGTGTGGCATTGCCAGCAGAGAACACCCACTGCCTGGCACAGGGACAGCTGGGGCTCACTCAGGGGTGGTGCCCATGGAGAGAACAGGGCTCTGCAGGGGTTCCTGGGGGCCAATTCTCCAGAATTTCTGGTTCCTGGCTTCTGGCAGATCTCCTGGGACACCAGCACAGCTCCTGCACCCCTTCAGCTCTTGCAAGCCTCAGAGTCTGCAGGACCCTATTTCCAAATTGTGCCATTTGCTAGGATCAGAGTAGGCTGTTAATTAACCCATAAGTCATTATCCCTGGGCTCCCAGCTCTGGCCAGCACTGCTGAGTTCCTCTGGTGTGTTCAGGTGGGATCCGGGACATGCCCAGCCTCGGTGTCCAGCCCTGCCCTTTGGTGCCATCCCTCTGCTGCAGGGCACCTGTGGCTCTGCCAGCACACAGAGCAGGGCATCTGGGGCACCTTGGTGAGCCCAGCCCCTCGCCCAGCACGTCTGGTGGAGGTCAGTGTGGTGAAAATGGTGCCACGCAGAGCTGCAGGGCCTCCCCCTCTCCGACTCGAACTGTTCCTCACTGGGAAGAGCTGGAGCTGCTGCCCTGAGTCACTCCCAGTGTTCCTGTCACTGGTGCTCGAAGAAAGTGGACATTGATGGGGAACAGCCCGGCTGTTCAGGGACTCCTCCTGACACAATGGAGAGATTGTGGCAGAAGAATTTTAAGCAAATAATCTGGAAAATATTTCAGATGAATGGGAGCACTACAGCAGGGTTTTTGCTTGTTGGTTTTTGCCCTGGGAGCAGCCGGAGTGGAGCAGGAGCAGCTGCTGCACCGCTGGCAGAGCCTGTGGCTGCCTGGGAGCTGCTTGGCTCCGGGTGCAGGAATCACAGGCACAGCCTGCTCGGGACAGCTGCCGGGGGTGAAGGGTGCAAGGCCAGGGGCTGTTCTCCACCTGCTTGCTTGCAGGACACTGCGGTGACAGGCTCCAGACTCATGGAATCAGAGCATCCCAGCCTGGATTTGGTTAGAAGGGACCCTAAATCCCATGTCCAGCCTCTGCCGTGGGCTGGGGTACCATCCATTAGGCCAGGATGCTCCAAGCCCTGGCCAACCTGGCCTTGGACACTGCCAGGACTGGGACATCCACAGCTCACCCCTGCTGTCCAAAGCAGCCCCCCTGAGCTGTGTCCATTCCCGGGATGCTCTGTGGAGGAGCCTGGAGCCTCTCCAGTCAGACCCCTGAACTTTGGCCACCCTGCTGCTGTGTAAAAGTCGGCTGAGCTGGCCAGGCCCCGGCGTCAGAGGCAGGACTTTATCGCTGTCACCTTTATGTCAGCAAACAGATTAAACGCCGCTGGTATCTCCCCGAATGGCGCCCTGCGCGGCCGCGATCACACCGCGATAGGATATTGGATACAGTTGTAAACCTTGAAGGAATAAGGGCTGCCTAAGAGAATAGCTTTTCCTAGCTTAACCACATTACAGCAGCGAGTGTAAATCACTTGTCAGTCGATGGCAAACGTACCGGTGTTATAATCGGAGGAGAAAAGGAATAAAGTGCAGATAATCTTTTTCGCCATTTTGCTGGCAGCGGCGGCGGCGGGAGACTGACAGCCCCTCGCTTGAGTGGCAGGTGTCCTTTGAAGCGCCTGTGAATCACTATCTGTGCAGACTGTTGAAATGCATATTTCCATCCTTATCGTGAAGGAATGGATGGGCAAGATAGGTGCTGTTAACATTGCAAATAGCTCCGGAATTATTCATTGTCAGCTCCGGGCAAAGAATAGGGGGAAAGTTTTATTATTCACCGCGCACAATAGCCGGATGCTTAATGATTCCCGCTACCTTGGCAGGATTGTCTGCCGACTTCAGGCGCTTGCGGTGGGTGACACAGGTCTGGCCAAGTGTTAGAGCAAGATCATACAGCCCGGGCCCATTTTAATTTCTAATACATTAATCTTTCCCTCGCAGATGCACAATGAATATTCCGCAGCCCCTTGTTTGTCAGGAGCCGTCTGCCTTTCATCTATTCAGGTGGGTCCATTGACTCTGAAAGCGCGCTCAAAGGGCCTGATCAGTCAATGACAACCGCGGCACAATGCCGGGGCGCCCCGGGCCCGCGGGCACGGCGGCTCCGCTCCCCGGGGACGCGGCGGAGCGGCCCCCGGGACGGCCCGGCCTTATCGGCCGGCGGAGCNAGCGCTGTTCTACAAGCCAGCTGCACGCGCCGCACCATTCAGGTGTAATTTTAAGCCTTTGTCTCGGCCTGCTAATTACGGTTGTTTTAAGTTCATTATCCCGACGCGCACATTGTAGCTGGCGGGATCCGCGCGCTTGTAAGCGGTGTCCTCGCTTCTGCAGGTAGTGACCCTTGAATTGTTAAACGAGCCCGAGCCGGCGCCAAACAGCACACTCTGATCCGCGATTCACTCCCGGCTCGCCAGGTTCTCCTCCCTAATTAATGAAGTAGCAACCCCACAACGGCAGCGGGGACGAGGGCCGGGGATGGGGCGGGGTGGGGACCCGGGACCCCCGGGAGCAGTTCTGGGTTGTGTCCACCCCGAGGTCACAGCTCCCCACCCAGTTTGCATCTGTGTCCATCCTGGCACAAAGCTCAGCCCTGTCAGGGGAGGGGTAGGTTCCAACCTAAGGGACAATTTCTTCAAGAAAATGATGAAGTGCCCAGGCCTGAGGGGATTTACAAGCCCTGTGGATGTGGCACTGGGGAGATGGATCGGTGCTGGCCTGGGCAGTGCTGGGGCATGGTTGGACTCGATACTTTGAGAGGGGTTTTCCAACCTCAGCCATTCTGTGTTTCCATGATCTCCTGCCAAAACACCAACTCCTCTTGTCCCTCCTGCCCCGGAGAAAAACTGGAGACCTGCCAAGGGAGGCAGATCCACGGGGAGCAGAGACCCACATCAGCATCACTGGGCAGGGAATGCTCCCCCCAGCCCCCTCAGGGATCCCCACATTTGTCAGAACACCATTCATCAAAAAGTGGCCCCATCAGCTCTGGCTTTAGGATACAATCCCTGACTGTGGAGGGCACTGGGCACCCACATGGGCCACGGCCTTCCACCCAGAGGGCTGCAGGAGGGGAACTGCGAGCTGTGACAGCCAAAAACGAGCCCACTGGTGCTGGGACTCCCTCATCCTCTCCTCTCTCTCGTTAAAAGGGGACTGTTAAAACTTTAGCACCCTCCTGATCCCAATCTGTGTTTAGGCCAATGATAACCCGCAGGGGCGACAAGGGTTAAATCTGGTTACACCTGGCTGTGCAGAGGGGCCCAGTCCGGGTGTGCAGACCCACGGTTCCCGGAGCACCCTCACCCTGGATGAAAGCATCGCCCCCCGAGCCCCAGCAGCCCCTTCGGGGGTCCCAGAGCCCCGGGGGATGCTCCGAGCCCCGGCCGCCCCTTCGGGGGTCCCAGAGCCCCGGGGGATGCTCCGAGCCCGGCGGGGCCGCGCCCCGCGGCTGCTGCGGGCTGGCTCCGGGCTGGGCGCGGGGAAGGGGCCAGGGGCTGGTCCC
>VZTB01001873.1:513061-550561 GCA_013397245.1 Thryothorus ludovicianus
TCCCTCTGTCCCTCTCTCCCTCTGTCCCTCTGTCCCTCTGTCCCCCTGTCCCTCTGTCCCTCTGTCCCGCTGTCCCGCTGTCCCCGCCATGCCCCGTGGCACAGGGGCACCTGTGGTGACTGTCCCTGCCAGGTGTGCAGTGCCTGGTGCCTGTCAGGTGTGCAGCTGTGCTGTGGTGCTGATGAGGGAGGGGAGGGTGCCCTGGCACAGCCCCTGCTGCCCCTCCCGTGCCCACGGGCCGCCCTGGCTCTCTCAGCTGCCCGTGTCCCCAGGCCTGGCCATGCGGGTGCCCCACCCGGTGCCAGGCTGCCCGTGTCCCTTGGGGCTACCGGGGCCACCTGTGGGCCCCTCTGGGCCCCATCCCCGTGCCCCTGGCTCGCTGGCCCTCCAGCAGGGGCTGGGCTGTGGGGAGGGCGATGTCCCCCCTGTGCCCGGGCAAGGGCGGGAGCAGGGCCGGGCCGGACGGAGCAGCAGCTGGCACTGGGGAGGAAAGTTTGTAAAGAAAGTACTGAACACAGACTTCCCGGGGTATCAGAAGGAAAATTTATGCATCGCCTTTGAGTTCAACTTCTCCATTAAAGCTTTTTCCCTATAATCTAGGGAGTTCTTATCTTGGTGACTTATGATGTTATGGAGGGGCTCATGCATGGAAAATGTCAATAGAAATAGTAACTCTAGAAGGGAAGGGCCTCCTAATTAGTCCCCATTTAGATTTTATGATGGCTTTGAGATCTGCTCATCCTGACAGTGCGCACTCTGGTTACATATTGTTCTAGCCTGAGGGAACCATAGGAAAATCCAGATTTATTGTACCTATCATACCAGCATATTTCATTTGCCATTATGAGCAGCCATCTCGCAATGATGCAGGAGTATTTATTACAGATTAAATTGTAGGACCTGGATGGTTTAGTGAGGTTCTTGAGGTATCATTTATGTCATTAACTGGCTCATTATCAGATCTGCAAATCTCAATTCCTTTTTTTGTGCCTTCTGTTTCCGAGCAGGGACCTGGGCTGGGCTCTGGCAGGTCCCAGGGTGTGTGTGAGGCCAGGGCACGCAGGAGGAGCATCCTGGGCTGCTGGGAGCCAGGGCTGCTCGGGGTCCCTGGGGACCAGGGATCCCCAGCTGCACATGAAATCCACCACACCTGCCCTGAGAGAGGTGTCACCCTCTGCTCCCATCCCCACACCAACCCTCTCCATCAGACCACAGCTTAGGGAGGTGACGCTGGGAAAGGCAGTGGTAGGAGAGGAGGTAATTTAACTCTAATTATTTAACAAGTCTGTTCCAGGCATAAGCTTATTACCAGTGGCGAAAGGATACGCTGGATTTTTTTTTTTCTCTCTCTCTCTCTCTCTCTTTTATGCTTTATCTCTACTTGGAGAATTATTTGAAGAGGTTTAATCCAGCCTTGATTGTTGTTGTTAATGGGCAAGGAGAATGGGCTGTTCCATGTGCTTGGCTGCTTGGCTCTCCAGAAAAGTCATGGGGAAAGGAGCTCTCAGGCTCTGCCTGGCTCTTCGATTTAGTGATATTATTTGAATTTATTGTTCGATTCCACTCGCGTGTCCTGCCTTGTTGGTATTTGCCCTATTTACTCTCCTATATTGCTTTTTCATAAAACCAGGGGATGGCATTTAAGTTGTTGTGTTCTTTGGTATTAAAAGGCACTTGGAACAAGCCCGGGAGCACATCCTGGATTGTGGGGTTCAGGGCATGCTCTGCTGCAGAGCCTGCCCCACTCTTGGGTTGCTGAGATTAATTAATTCTTGTGATGGCCAATATCTGTGGGGAAGAAAAAGCTTGGGAGGACAGAAATAATGCATGAAAATGCCATCTCTTCTTGCCCCTCACTTGGTGGCCAAAGGCAGTGGAAGGGCTGGGGGGTGTTGCAGTGGCTGATTGCACCCCAGAGTTATTTCTGTGGCTGTGGTGATTCTGGGGCTCTGAGCTGGTGGTGATGGGGGGATAAATCCACCAGTGCTCTCCCTGGGGGGCTCCCTGAGCTCCGTGGGTGCAGCTGCAGGGCAGTGCTGGGGGGCAGGCAGGGGGGGAGAGGTGGGGGGTGTCAGTCCAGCTCACACTCCAGACCAGGCCGTGGACACCCAAATTCCCCCCGAGACCGGGGCAGCCCCAGGAGCCCCCCGTGCTGGGCTTGTGGCTGCACCCCTTATGGGAGGGGGTCTCTCTGTCCCTGCTCAGAGCCCCCCAAGACCTTCCCCAAAGCATCTGAACATTCCTTGTAAGGACGGGCTCACAACCTCCAGAGAAATCCGTAATGCCTTTTGGAGATCTCTAAAAATTAATTCTTCCCAGTGCTTGCTGCCTGCTACTCATTTTATTTTATTTATTTATTTATTATATTGAACACTTTGTACCTGTCTTGGAGCCAGAGCTGTCTGCTCCAGGGTTAAACTGTCACACCAGGTTAAAAACAGAAGGTGTGTGAGCATTCAGGCTGCGCTTTTCCTTGAAAAGCATCAGAATCGTGCGAGACTTAAAAATGTTTAAATGAGGAGCTTCTTGCTCTAATTTGCACATATCCCTTCCCACTTTATTTAATTTACATTGCATTTGCCTTTGTCAGTCAAAAAAAAAAGACATTTATAAACTAGAAGGAGAAGAATCGTTGGGCGTTTGTCTCAAATCAGCTTCCAACATCTGCCTTCAGCGTGCACAGAGGCTGAGGAGACCCTGCCTGGGAACGGCAGCAGAAGTGGCAGCGTGTGTGTGCCCCCTCTTAGGGGATATTTTCTGTGCTAGCAGCTGCAGTGCCACCAGGAAATTCAGGTATTTTGTGTGCCTGGAACCTCCAGCTGCATCAGCGAGGGAAGATGAGCAGGGACGGTTCGGACGTCGTGCTGCTATTCCTGTGCTGGGTGCTTTAAAACGAAAATAGAGTGTAATTAATAAAAATAAATAGACAATTGCCTTTACCTGGGTTAGCGGCAAATTACAGAGAATTTAGGAGTGCAGGAACCCTCTCCCCAGGCTGGACACCACGGGTACCCCTGCACAAACACAAACCTTGCAGTGAGACCGGAGCTGAGCCTGCTTTGTGAGCCTGGCCAGGCTCGGTCTGTGCCGTGTAATCTGAATATTGAGGCTGCTCGTTAATCTCCATTCCTGGTTTAGGCTGGGCCGGGCTGCTCCGGCGGCAGTGGCTGGGTTGCCGTAGGAACAAGGAATTCAAGTAAATATGCTCAGGAAGGAGAAATGTCTACTAATTAAATGTGAGTAGCATTGATAAAGGGCCAGGGCTGGGAAAAGGTAGAACGTGATGGTCTGCCTTGTAATTCACTAGAAATACATTTATATCTATCTATATCTTCNTCTATATCTATATCTATATCTATATCTATATCTATATCTATATCTATATCTATATCTATATCTATATCTATATCTATATCTATATCTATATCTTATTATAGAATATAGAAAATACATATATATACCTAGAAATACGTCTGTTTACCTAGAAAATAGATAGAGATATATTATAGATATATATATAGATAATAATACAGAAAATACATGTGCATTTCTCTATATAACATATATATGGATAACAATATAAAAATACTTATATGTGTGTATATATTAATAATATATATATGAGAGGTTTACAAGACTTATAAATGATGCATATACCTCTTTGTGGGGAGAACTACATACATTGAAGATGACAGGAACATTTTTATATAGAAGTGACACTTTATACCTTCTCCTTCTTTTTGAGGCTATAAATTCTGTGATTTTCTCCGAACCCTTTCATGGCCTGCACACGGCAGATGAGGACATTCAGTGGCTCTGTGGGTGCTGAGGGCCCTCTCCAACACCCACCTTGCATGACTGGGGTGACATTTTTCATGGAGAGGGACCCCATGCCCATCTTGGTGCCTCAGTTTACCCCAGGGGCAAATGGAATAATCAAACTTCCGATGTCTCACTTCCTCTTTGTTTGCTCCTTAGGTGATTTCCCATTTTTATCCAAGAGCTGTTCAGTGCTGCACCCATAAATCAGGCCCAGCTGGCCCCTGCAGTGCCAGGGTGCCAAGGTTTGTGCCAAGCACAGCTGGCTGGGCAGGGATGCTGCCAGCACCCAGCATCTGCCAAACCAAGTGAATGGCAAACACGGGCGATTTATGGCACGTTGACGAGCAACAATGATGTTACAGGTGGGGAAACTGAGGCAGGAAGGGGAGATGAAGATTTCATGCAGAAACCATGCAGATGTGGCACTGGGGGACACGGGTGAGGGGTGAGCAGGGGGGTGCTGGGTTAAAGCCTGGACTCGATGGCCTTGGAGGGCTTTTCCAACCCAAATGATTCAGTGATTCTTTGGTAAAACCTCGAATATTGCAAAGTTCCTTAGCTTCCCCTTCCTGGAATCACAGGGACGTTCCTGGCTTTGCTGAGCACGTGAATCACGGGAGTGGGGGAACGGGGTTTGGTTTTTGTCTGTGTCCCCCGAAGGCCATGCCCCACTGCCCACAACTCACCCAGCAGGAGGGTCGGTGCCAGAACGCCCGGGAGCATCCAGGGCTTTCCCCAAGGACCGGGTTCTGCCCAATCTCTGCCAGCTGTGCAGCTGATGTTCCGCCCGCCGGGCAGCGGCTCCCGGCGCAGCAGGGCGAGGTGTCTTCATCTGCATAAGCACGTGGACTCTGCTCTCGGCTCATTCTCATTTTTAATTACAGTTCAAGGACTAAATCCATCTCAGTCAGGCTTGTGCTCAGCTGGGATAAATCCAGCGAGGATCCCAGATTTACAGCAGGGCGGGAGGAGCAGGGTGTGCCTGGTATCCTGATGCTGCCGCGCTCCCCGGGGCTTTTACACTCAGTCCTGGCTTTTTACGCTTGCCTTGGCAGTTACCCTTGGCCATGTCCCTGAGGGGACAGGGGCCTGGGCAGGGCTCAAAGGGCTTTGCTGACCAGAGCAGCTCTGGGCTCTCTGCTGGCACCCCTGTAGGGCTGTCACCCCTTTAACGCTGTCATCCTTGTAGTGATGTCACCCCTTTAGTGCTGTTACCTTCTGTCCATCCCTGCCTTGGCTTCTGCTGTCCACTCATAGGCAGAGCCCAAAGCTTTGTCCTTCCTGTACTGGGCCAGAGCAGGGGGTGCTGATGTCGGGCCCACCCAGCACTCCCACCCACCTTATCCTGGGGTGCTGCTGCCTGCTCCCCTCTCCATCCCAACTGGCCTGGGAAGGACCCATGGTACGAGAAACAGCAAAGCCAGGATGCTCCAGCAAGAGCTGGTGGCCCCGAGGCCTGAGGAACTGGCCACCATCCCCCCTCAATGCTGGGGTCAGTCCCTGCCTTCGCCCAGGGCCCAGCCCCGTGCTCCCCTTAGAGACAGGGTGAGCAGAGGAGCAGTGCTCAGCCCATGGACATGGCCACAGGACCAGGCCACCAGCTCTGTCCTGACCCAGCTGCAGCTCTTCCCCCCTCTCCTGCCATCAGTGCCCCGTGGGGACAGGCCCTGGTGGGCAGCAGGACACTGCAGCCACCGTGCCACACCCTGTCCCTGCCATGGGCACACAGCACGGGACCCAGGAGTACCCAGCAGATCCCCACAGCATGGAAAAGCGCCTGGAAGAGAGACAGGCTGATCTCAGTGCCCCCGACCATTTACAATTTATATGTCCTTGTCAGACGGGGAGTTTGATAACTCTAATGTCATGTTTGTCCTTCACCCGGAGAAAATCCCCTCTAAAGATCACCAGCCCGGCTCTATTGACAGGAACTGCGCAGGTCACGCCATTAACGTGTGCGGGATTGCTCCAAAATGCAGATCTTTATCTTGACTGGAAAATGAAGCAGAGAAAAGACCCAAATCCCCGCGGTTCCCAAATGGGATGGGGCCCAGAGCAGGTGTAGCTCCAGAGAGGAGCTGAGTGAACTTGGGGGTGCAGCAGCTCCACGGTGCCAGAGCCTGGGTGGCTCCTCCAGCAGAACCAGGGTGTGCTGGGCAGGATTCCTTTCCATTTCTGGCAAAGCTTTCTGAAAAGTAAATATTTCCATGCCCTGTCTGGACAGTTCTGCTCATCCCTGGTACTTTCATTTTGCAGGAACCCTGCACACACAGCTCTCAGCAAGCCATGTCAGAGGAGGAGCAGACTCTAGGGGCAGACTCTGCAGAGCAGCAGCACACCCGGGGTTGGTGACATCCCCACCTCTTTCCCCACAATCTGCCATCCAGGAGCACTTCCCTGCCTGCCTGCAGCCCTTCCCTGCCCTCAGTGTGGGGCTGGGGGACGCTGGGGACGTTGTGCTGGTGTGGCTGTGATGGGCAGAAGCTGTGGCTCTCTCGGGAGCTTCCTGGAGAACACGAGCTGGGATGTCGGGAGCCTTGGTCCTCTCTGAGCCAGAGACTCCCAACCCAAAAACTGGAGCTGTTGTGCCCACGGCCATTCCCTGGCCAGTGCAGGTTTGTTCCCCCTGGCGGGGTATCCCTGTCTTGCTTTTCCAAGCGATGCTGCTCCCAACCTGTCCCGCGGGACACCGCGAGGGACGCGCCATGAGACACAGACACCTTCAGAATTCCAGCCCGTTTTATCGGGACTCATCATTATTATTTCTCTCCTGACATTCACATGTCCTTGAACCACTCTGCCCTTGGCCGCTGCTCGGTGTCTCCCTTCGGGAAGGGCGGCAGCGGCGGGAGCTGCCCGGGGCAGGGATCCAGGTGAGCCCCAGGTGTGCAGCTGCAGCCCCGGCAGGGAGCCCGCGCTGCGGGCGGAGCGGGGAGAGGAGAATCCCTCGGGAATTTACAAACCAAACTCCTGTGCACGCCGCACAATGCACCGGCTGGATTTTAAAGCTGGATTCAGCCTCAAAAATGAGGGAAGACAAAGCACCCACAAGGGCCTGGCCCCGAGCTGTCCCGCCGGGAAAAGGGGTGTGGAGCTGGGTTCAGGCACCCAGGGAGCACAGGCTGTGCCCAGGGCACTCGTGGGACTCCCGTTAATTTAAGGGGAATTATGTGAATTGTACAGCATGGGCTGACTATACTCCTGAGTATTGCAGTTATTATGTTTACCATCAATATTCATGAAGGCTCCTTATAAAAAAAAAAAAAAAGAAAAAGCAGAAGCAGGGAAATTTTGCTCCAAACCAGAGAACTGCCACATCTTCTGTGAGTGCCTGTGGAAGCAGTGGGTTTTTCCCAATTTATTTTTCTTCTGTTTTTTCTCTGAGTGTTGTCTGGGGTTCTGAGAACAGTTGTTGAAAAACCAAATTGTGCTGGTGCACTTCATTTCACAAGGGTCCAGAGGGACCACACAAGGGGGAATGGCTTCCCCCTGTCAGAGGGCATGGATAGAATACTGGGAGGAAATCCTTGGCTGTGAGGGTGGGCAGGCCCTGGTACAGGAGCCCAGAGCAGCTGTGGCTGCCTCTGGATCCCTGGCAGTGCCCAGGGCCAGGCTGGACACTGGGGCTGGGAGCAGCCTGGGACAGTGGGAGGTGACCCTGCCCAAGGAATGGGATGGGCTCTGAGGTCCCTTCCAACCCAAACCATTCTGGGATTCTAGGAGTCTACAACCATCATTGTTGTGTTTGGCCTCTTCAGGAAATGGATTTGGTTTGATTTTTAATTTGCTTTGGAGTTTTCCAGCCCAGACATCCCCTTTGTCAAAGGAAAAGTAACTTTAGCCCAGACACCCTTAGGAAATCTGGGTTCTCCTTGTGCATCTCTTGTCTGGATGGATGCTCCAGCACAAGTTGTGTCCAGTGACAAAGGACGAAGTTCCATGGGTTTTTCCCTGTAATTGCTGAAGAAGTATTTTGTCGTTTACAGGTCTCACAGCATCAGGTATTGCTTCTCAGGCAGCACTCCGGTTTGTGCCAGCAGCTGCAGGGTTGCTGACTCTGGGGGGGAAGTGAGGGCAGCCAGGGATGCCGGGGAGTGGGAGAGGGTCTCTGTCCCTGGTGTGGTGCCCCTGGCAGGGCAGGGCTCTGTCCCCTCTGATCAAAGGCAGCAGAGGGGAGAAGGCAGCGGCGGGCTCTCGCCTTCTGCCGCCTCTGCCGGCGGCCCCGCGCAGCCTGCCAACAGGGCACTGCTCTGCCAGTTGTAAATTTTAATTGGCCATCTGGGGAAAGCACAAACCACTGACTAGAGATTAATCAGTAAATTAACCCAGGCATAATACACATTTCCCAGCGGGGCCCGGGCTGCTGGAGGCTGGGGCGGAGCAGCCGGGCTGCGGCAGGATCGTGCAGGGATGCTGTTATTGCTTACCCCTGAACATCTTCCCCGTGTCCCCAAATTCCCTTCAGCGTGACCTTGGCGGTGGCCCTGATTTGTACGGCAGTTGCCGAGAGGTTTCCCCGTGAGTGCTCGACACAGATGGCGCAGGTAGCGCTGATGGATCGGGGATGTGACACCTTCCCCCCGGTGAGCTGTTCCCGCCGCCTCGGGGGGAGCGCGGCGTCCCCGCGGCTGTGCCCGGCGGGGCCCCGACCTGCGGGATGTGCAGCCCGTGCTCAGCCTGTAAACAGAGCTGGGAGGAAGCAAACACCAGGAAGGACAGGTTTCCCACCCATTTTTTCTCGTTCTTCATCCCTGGCATGGCAGGAGAGTCGCATCTGGCTGGCACATCCCAGCCCGGGTGCCTCTCTGGCTGCAGAACCCTGCTGGGGACAGGCTGGAGCATCTCAAGCTCTGCTTTGTGGTGTTTGGGTGCAAAACCCCGGTTCCCCTCGGTGCTCCCATCCCACGTGGCTGGCGGGAGCAGCGGGAGGAGCAGGAGGGTGAACCCGGCCCAGCAGCATCACTGCAGTCTAGGCTGCAGGAGCCGGCTGGGTGTGGGTTCAAACACATTTCATAAGGACAGCTGTGACACACTCACCATTTCTGGGACAGCTCCAGGCCAGGCTGGACCAGGAGGGGATCACAGAATCACAAAATCCCAGCACAGTTTGGGTTGGGATTCCAAGCTCCTCTTGTTCCATCCCCTGCCATGGGCAGGGTCACCTTCCACTAAACCAAGTGGCTCCAAACCCCATCCAGGTGTCCTGGCTGATGGAATAACACAGCTCGTGAGCTGTACTCTTGCACTCCAATGCTTGTTTCCCCCTGGATGGAAATCCCTGCCCAGTCTGTAAAGGGCTTTGGGATATTTGCAGAACACAGCCCTGTGCCCCCCCACACCACCAGCACCACAGGGACACCTCAGGTATTTAAGCTTTGGTTCAGTCTGCTGCCCCTAGGGCTGACTCTGTCCTGAAGAACGATCCTGGCTCTTGGGAATTTCAATAGTTCTCCTAGTAAGTGGTTCCTTGGCTGGAAATATATGGATGCACCACTATATTGTGCCTATGATTTTGCATTTTCCCCACTGTCTCTTCTGCCTGACATGATAATGAGCTCTGTGTTAAGCCAGAAAAAAGCAATTTTCTCCTGAGGTTAATTTCTTTGGATTGCCCACCTGAAGTGGGGAGTTGCATATAAATTCTAATTTGTACTGAAGTGCAGAAGATTGAGTCAGTTTTTTTGGCAGAGATGATACAGTGCAAATCTTTATTGACACACAGGGTGTTTTGTTCTGCCTCTCTGGCAATTGCCTTGGGAAGAAAATGATGATGAGACCAGTTGTGGCTCTTTGGGTCCCTTTGAACAGGCTCCAGCTTTACAAGTACCTGAACTGCCAGAGGGCAGGGTTGGGTGGGATACTGGGCAGGAATTGTTCCCTGTGAGGGTGGGCAGGCCCTGGCACAGGGTACCCAGAGCAGCTGTGGCTGCCCCTGGATCCCTGGCAGTGCCCAAGGCCAGGCTGGACACTGGGGCTGGGAGCACCTGGGACAGTGGGAGGTGTCCCACCCATGGCAGGGGTGGCTCTGGTGGGCTCTGAGATCCCTCCCAACACAGACTGGGTTCTGTGAGTCTAGAACACCCCTACATCATCCCCGTGAAACAAGCAAATAAAAATTAATTTATTGGGCTACTGAAGGGATAGGGGACTTGAAAGAAAAATTAATCAAGCAGTAGGAAAGGAAAATATTCAGCAGGAGAAGGCAGAGTGCTTTGATCAGGGGAAGCAGTGTTTCACAGGACAGAAAGCATAGAAAGGCAGGGGAAAGACAGGATGTTCTCAGACAGGAAAATCAATCACAGGACCCTGCCCTCTGCAGCCTGCTGGAAACCTGAGTGGAGGGTCCCACTCTGAGCCCTGACTGTGCTGTCAGCTGCTGGGGACAGAGCCAGCAGCTGAAGGAATCCCACAGCCCCTGTCCCTGAACCATGGCTCCAGGGGAGGGTCCTGTCACAGGATCACAGGGCCACAGGGTCACAGACACAGAGCCACAGGACCACAGGATCTGAGTCACAGGATCACAGAATCAATCACAGGATTGCAGAATCACATAATCATAGGATCACACAACCACTGGATCAGAGAAACACAGGATCACAGGAACACACAATCACAGGGTCACAGGATCACACAATCACAGTGTCACAGGATCACACAATCACACAATCACAGGATCACACAATCACAGGATCACACAATCACAGGGTCACACCATCACAGGATCACACAATCACAGGGTCACAGACTCACTGAGGTTGGAAAAGCCCTCCCAGCCCATGGAGTCCCAGCTGTGCCCAATCCCTACCTTGTCCCCAGCCCAGAGCCCTGAGTGCCACCTCCAGCCCTTCCTTGGACACCTCCAGGGATGGGCATCCCAACATCCCTGGGCAGCCCCTGCCACGGCCTGAGCACCCTTTCCATGGGGAAATTCCTCCTGAGATCCCCCGTCCCACCAGTTCTGCAAGGACAGGCAGGGTGAGGTCTGGCCACTGCAGCTCTGCCTCCTGCAGTTCTGTCTCCTCCTCACCAGGGCTGCTGGAGGATTTTACCTGTTTGTGGGACAATCAGCCCAGTCAGTGCCTTACCCAAGTCCTTTTCCTTTCAGCTGAGCCTAAAGTCTGGAGCTTTTCCATGCCTTGGTTCCCAGAGCAGCACTCCAGACTGCCCCCCCAGCATCACTCAGCATTTCATCGGGAGAGGCGAACTGGTGTTGTGATTAATATGTAAAACTCCTAATTAATGGTGGGTCTCAGAGCAGCATGCATAAGTAATTCCTTTGTATTTGATAACAGGGTGTATTGGAGGGGCTCTACACCTCATTATTAGCCACCAATTTCCTTAAGGGGTGGGCAGCCCCTTCCTGACAGTCCCTGGTGCAGCACTCAAGGGCATGGAAACACCTCTCAATGCACGTGGGGAAATGGTTTGGGGTGTGATAATTCCTTACCCACGGAAATAGGAAGGGGAGTGACCACGAAAGGGGAGTGACCAAGAGACATTGACTCCAACATCCACCTTGGTGAGGCTGGGCAAGAGCTCCTCCTCCCTCAGCTGAGACTTTGGTAACACTCAGGTATAGACAGAGGGGTCTGATGGAAAATCATCCAAGATTTATTAATTGTAATTTTTATAGATTGATCAAAGATGGAGACCTACAATGATATCTCCTGAAGCATTGGATCTACACTGTCTTATGAAGTGGCAAAACCACCCAAATTCAGCACCCAACTCAAACCACAGAACTGAAAAAAAGAAAGAAAAAAAGGATTATGGCTGCAGGAATTGAGTCCAGAGTAGCTCAGGTGGTCTGGGACCCTCCTGGATCCCTGAGTGAGGGGCTCAGTGTGCAGAGCTGCTGCAGGAGAGATTTTCAGGAGGGATTTTGGGGAGCAAATGATTGTGTGCTGGGGAGGCCAGGCTGGCATGTGCCTCCTGCAAGTGACTGCGGAGAACATATGGTTTCATTTAATGCAAGAGACACTGTGGATTATAATTGAGTAGATAATTGGGGAAGGGTGAAGATTGTGAGAGGGTGGGACTCAGTAATTATTCAAAGCTGCTTTGAAAGACTGACAAAATACTCCTTACAAAGGCCTGGGAGGAGCCAGAACTTGAGCTCCACCATTTCCTGCTTCTCCAGAAGTTGGTTGGAGCATGTATGGGAAGGCAGGGATGTGCTGGTGGCACTGCTGGGCACTGCTGGGCACTGGGTGCTGGCAGGTGGAGGATGGAGATGCCCTGGCCCTGGTACCTGAGCCCAGCCCAACGCCCTCATCCATGAGCAGGGACCTGGTGGAATGGCTTGGAGTGGAAATTTCCATGAGAATGTCCAAACCCAGAGATGAAACTGTTGAGCTGACAGAGAGGAGGTTTAGAGGAGATACTGGGAAGGAATTCCTGGCTGTGAGGGTGGTGGCTGTGGAGAGCAGCTGTGGCTGCCCCTGGATCTCTGGAAGTGTCCAAGAAGGTTGGATGGGGCTTGGAGCAACATGGAGGTTTTCCTGGCAGGGGATGGGATGGGATGGGACGAGACGGGATGGGATGGGATAATGGGATGGGACGGGATGGGACGGGATGAACTTTAAGGTCCCTCCCAACCCAACCCAACGCATTCCATGATTCAGTGAGTCTGTGCCTCAGTGTGAGCCCCAAGGTGCTGCTCACACACCTCTGGCGTGTCAGCACCAGCTGCTCTGCACCCACATTGGCTTCTTTGACTCTGAAGAGTGAACACTGATTTCAATTATTTAAAATTCTGGCCTGTCAAAATATATGTGAATAAACAAATCTGAGCGGGCAAACAACACTCTCATATCCCAAATATTTCTTCTCTTCAGCATGCCTCTCCAGAAAAGCCCGGACGTGTATCTCAAATAATTAGATTTTGTTCAGTAATCAAACTCAATCAGTTGGATTCTCTGTGAACTACTTTTATACCCACAATGAGGAATGTGTGTCGTTCCCCGTGCATTTGCATATTTTTCCATAAACCTAAAACCAATCAATTTTGAAGAGTTATGATAATATAAAGAATCTGAGGCAATTACATGTCTTTTAAACAGGGATTCAAAATGCATTCCTCTGGCAGGGTTCATGGAGTAAAGCAGTCAAAACTTCTTTAACCCTTTTAGTGGCACCTGGGTGAGGGAGGGTGATGTGGAGGAGCTGTGCCAGGGGCTGTAAATTCCTGCTGCTCACTCACTCCCTGTCCCACCCCTGGGCCGGGGCTGTCCCTGCCTTTCTGTGGCTCCAGCCCGGAGCTCTGGTGGCACGGAACCCACCCCAGGGGCCGATAGGCAAATCAGCAGTACCATATTTCCCTCCCGATTCCGCCAAATATCACACCCGCCGCCATATGGGCTGGAACGCAGAATTCTCGGGGACTTCATTTTCATAAGCAGGGAGGAATTATGCAAAGTGCTATAGGTAGGGCTTGGAAATGTTTTTTTAAAGCAGCCATTTGGTGGAAATGACTTTTTAATGATTTTTCGCTGTGGTTCTGCCTGGCTATGGAAGCCTTTCCCGTGTTTATTAAGTGGTTGGGACTTTGCCTTTCGTGCTGTTAGCACTCTGCTCCGGGGCAGGCAGAGCATCCCTGGGGGTTCAGATGGGCACCCCGAGCTGCACTGCCTGTCTCACAAGCTTCACACTGGAGGGGAGCTGTCCTCAAAACCCTGACTTTGCATAAAATGGGGATTTTTTTCAGAGTGTTTGTGGCCATGCTGCACCTCCAGGGACCGGAGGACACGTGCTGCA
Source organism: Thryothorus ludovicianus (assembly GCA_013397245.1). Classification (NCBI taxonomy): domain Eukaryota; kingdom Metazoa; phylum Chordata; class Aves; order Passeriformes; family Certhiidae; genus Thryothorus; species Thryothorus ludovicianus. The sequence continues at coordinate 526,640 of VZTB01001873.1, forward strand.
CCTCCAGGGACACGAGCAGAGCTCGTGCCCAAGGGATGGGGTAGCTCCTGAGGTGAACACCAAGGTTTGTAAGGAAACTGCCTCCACCCCAGTGGCAGCAATGAAAGCTCAGCTGTCACCTCCCTGTCCCTGCCGCGTGCGCGTCACACGCCCCAGCTGAAAGGACACCCAGGGAGCAGCATCATCCAGGGAAAAACAGCTGGAGAAAGAAGAAAGGCACCTCCAGCGTGCCTGACAGGGAGGAGAGCGTGTTTGCTCAGAGCATATTGGAGACCCAGGCCCGGGGGAGGTCATGGCTGTGGAGATATTTCCGCTGTAATATCGGCAGGGTCGCGGCGGCGGGCGGCTTTGGGAGCAGCACACCTGGGCACCCCACTGCCTCCCCCCGCCACCCCAAACCCTGCCCGTGCCCCCCTCCACCTGCCTCTGTCTCCATTCTCCAGCCTTCCTACATCTGGGGGACCCACAGTCCTCCCCAGATCTTTGTGGACATCCTGGAGGACATCCTGTCTTCTCCAGACCCTTGTGGAGCCCTGATTCCCTCCAAACCTTTGCAAACCCCTAATTCCCTCCAGACCCTTGTGAACCCCTGTTCCTCTCCAGACCTTTGTGTACCCCTGATTCCCTCCAGACCTTTGTGAACCCCTGATTCTCTCCAAACCTTTGTGGACCCCTGATTCCTTCCAGATCCTTGTGAACCCCTGTTCCTCTCCAGACCTTTGTGTACCCCTGATTCCCTCCAAACCTTTGCAAACCCCTGATTCTCTCCAGATCGTTGTGGACCTCAGTCTCTCTCCAGACCTTTTTGTACCCCTGGTTCTCTCCAGACTCTTATGGGCCTGAGGTCCCCCCCAAACCTAGATGGGTCTTTTTGTGGACCCCTCTCCAGACCCTTGAGTACTTCTAGTCCCCTCCAGACGCACTCCTCAGTGGATCATCTGCAAGTCCAGGATCTGGAGAATGTAGGAAACCCTGGAGCTGGGGGCAGGAGGAGGTGACAGCAGCCAATAAAGGGGTTCCAGCCCGTGTCACTGGAGATGGTGCTGGCAAAACCGTGGCAGAACAATGCAGAGAGCAGAGATCAGCCTCTCAGGGCTGCAGGGGTGTGTTGCTCTGGAGCAGAGCAGGAGCAGGAGCAGAGCAGGAGTGGGGCAGGGGCAGGAGCAGAGCAGGAATTAGCTGTAGTTTATCAGCACCAACTCCTCAGGTACGAGCCGTGCTGCAGGGTGGGGAGGGCAGGGGGGTGAGGGAAGAGGGAGGATCCACAAAAAGCGGCTGCTGTTGTTTGGGATACCCAGGGGCAGCAGCATCACCCCCTGCAGACCCTCGGTTCATGTAAATTCATATTTATTGGCCTTGTCGTCCCTCTGAAAGGGGCAGAAATTCATTCTGCATCCCTGTCATCTGTTTCCTCCCAGAATATCTTTCACCAGCATTTCCAGTGTCCTCTCCCCGTGCGAATGAGTAATGGGGAAAGTTACTTTGGAAATGACATTGCAATGTAATCATCCATATTGTGTATTGTGGTTAAAATTGATTAAAATAATATTGAAACTCCCCCAAGGGATTATGCAATTATAAGTCAAGTCCCAAATGGAAAAGGTTTTTGAGAACTTGGCAGATGTCTTAATGAAAATGAAGCATTATAGTAATATATTAGTGCTATTTGTATATTATTGACAGCAGGATCACTAAACTGTATAAATTACTGTCCACAAGAATGGCTGAATTGTTTTTCTTTCAGGAAATTTTTAATCAAATATAATTTCAGAAAAATAATTGTTTAATTTTGGCCTTACCTTTGATCTGCACGTTGATGGATCAATTATTAAACCGAGTTTTAGCCACTCATTCGCTTTGGAAGTTGACACTTTAAATATTTGATTTTGCACCCATTTTGTTTTATTACGGAATAAATTGTGGCGAATGCCAGAGACTATTACACGCAGCCTTGAAAGGTGGTCGGAGGCTCCCAAGTTTTGTTTGCTGCTTTCCAAGGGCTGTGGGGGAGCAGAATTGGGGGTGGCAGGGGGCAGGGTCCCCTGGGGATGTGTGGGACCCCTTGGAGCCCCCTCCTCGGGGCTGGGGCGTTTCCTCCTGCCCCGCACAAAGCAGCCCTGCATAAACAGACACGGGGAATTCACATCGGGGGATTTACTCCCATGCAGGAATGTCTGTTCCAGTGGTTAAGAAATAAACTGCCTGCCTGCAAGTACATAATGCTTTAGTCTCTAATTTTAAAAAATGCTGTATTTTAATATCTTCTTTTAAAACAGATACCACTTTTTATGGAGCACTACATGAGTTGCTGATGGATAAATCACCCAAGCATGGTTAAAGAGACCCTAATCTCCAGATGGTACCAGATCCGTTTAATTGTATCCTCTGACCTCATCTCACCTGAGCCTGCATTAAAATCATAATACAGTTCAAGTGTAAAAATGATATAGTGTTTATTCGTCCTGTTTATAGGGGGGCAAACACACAGTTAAATTCAGATGTCGAAAATTAGTGTAGTCATTTGAAAAGGTTGAGTTAGATCAAACTGACTCTCAGCATTTTATTTGCCCCTTTTTTATTCCAATGGCTCTGTTGCTGCAGTTTGACATCTCTGAGTGAGGGGGGGTGCTGAGGGAGAGCTGAGGTGGCTTTTGGGCAGCCCTGGGGAAAGGGGCTGAAGCACTTGGTCTCATTTTTTATGTCCACCACATGTGATGAGGATGGGCCACACGCATCACAAATGCACTGGGAATATTTTAATATTTGAGTGCCCAAATCATCTCTTCGCTCCGTGGTCCCACCCCTGCCACTCCAGCAGATGGGGATGCTCCTTCCCACCTGGCAGGGTGACCTGACACGCCTCAGAGAGCTCCTTCTTCCTCCTGGTACCAGCATTTGGGACGAGCCTGCTTTCACAGGATCAGGGAATCATAGAGCATGGAATGGGTTGGGTTGGAAAGGCCCTCAAAGCTCATCTCCTTCCACCCCCTGCCATCAGCAGGGACCCCTTCCACAAGCCCAGGTTCCTCCAATTTCCAACCAACCTGGCCTTGGGAATTTCCTGCTCCACTTCCACTCTCAGCATCCTCCCCTGGGCACAGAGCCTTGGAGATTGTGCCAGAACTCCTCCTGCTCTGACACCCTGTCTTGGGGATTCATCTCAAACCCTGCTGCTGTCCTCCAAAACAGGGTTTTTCTGTGGCCAGAGGTCAGACTTTGTGGAGTTGTGATTGTGGAAGTGATCAATAATCCTGCTCACCCCACAGCTGAATGCATGCATGAAATCTGTGAAATCTGTGTTGATTTGTGTGCTGGTGTGGCACCCTCTCCTCATCACATAAGAGCAAAATGCTTCCCCATGGTGGGGGAGAGCCTAAGGGGGGAAGGACGGAAGGGAGGGAGGGGAGGAACACAGACAAATAACCGAAATTATTATGAATGCATTGGCAGAGCCAGGTTAGCAGTTTTACTGCAGATATACTGGATTATGGAGAGAATTGAATAATTTATCCAGCAATTTTCACATAAGCAATATTATTAAAAATGAAGACATGAAAAAAGAGGTTAGTTATAGTGGAGAATATATATAGGCCATGAATAAATGTATTAGGCAGTAAGAGTAGTGAATGTTTTAGTAGGTTTAGACTAGATTAAAAAAACTTGTATTTGATTTCAACTAAGTCCTAAAATATCTGCCGAGAAAAAAAGCACAGCTTAGGGTGGGCAGAGGCAGGAGGGCTCCGTGCTCGGTGTGTGCGAGCTGGGGGCGGTGCTGGGAGGAGAGGGAGCTCCGAGTGACCCCGGCGAGTGCCGGAGCTGCCCCACGGCGCGGTGGCACCGCCCGGTCCGGGCACAGCGGGGTGGCTGAGGGCTCCCCGGGCTCCCTGCTGCTCCTTGGCACCAGCTGGAGCGGGATGGCACCGGGCCGAGGCGGCCCTGCCCGGTTCCGCCGCTGGAGCTGCCTCCCACATCCCGGCTCCGGGCATCCTGGGCGCCGCCTCTGTGCCCAGCCCAGCATCTCCACCTGGGAAAAAACCGGTGGGCACGGAGAGCCCCATCCGAGCACTGCCGGCCGGCAGGGAGGTGGCAGCGGCACCAAGATGGGGCCACCGTGCCATCTATATCTATATCTATATCATCTATATCTATATCTATATCTATATCTATATCTATATCTATATCTATATCTATATCTATATCTATATCTATATCTATATCTATATCTATATCTATATCTATATCTATATCTATATCTATATCTATATCTATATCTATATCTATATCTATATCTATATNTACACAAAACATACATCTTCACATATCTGTATATATCTGTATATTTTTACATATATATGTGTGTATATATGTATACACACACACACAAAAACATATATCTATATCTATATCTATATCTATATCTATCTGTACTTTGTGTATATGGTCTAGTGGTCTAGTGGAAGGTGTCTCTGCCCATGGCAGGGGTCTGGAACAAGATGAGCTTTAAAATCCCTCCTAACCCAGGCCATACCTTATTCTATAATTCTACATATGTGTAAGGTGGTGGGCAGTGTAGGGGAGCTCCCCTGCCCAAGTGCACCCACGGACCATTTCTGGAAGCCAAGAGCCATGGCTGGATGTTTAAATCACAGCTCTGTCGGTGTAGCTACAGGCATCTGAGTTGGGTCCAGAGAGAGGTTTGTCAGGAATACAACTGAAATAAATTTTAAATATGGGTGTATATGTATCTGTGTGTACACAAAGCCAGCATCCCTTTGTTCCTGCTTTGTTTGTAGGAGAATGAACCTCAAAGCACTTTCAGACAGTTGTGACTCGTGAACAGAATGGCCATGAAAGAGCTGAGAGTCCTGAATCTGAATGCTTGCTCTGTTTGGGGTTGGCTCCTTGGTTTGTTGATAAAACACCTTACACTGCCCTGATGCTCCTAAAATAAGGCCATTAAAAAATTCTCAAAATGCTGATTTTAAAACTAAGTGGGGGCATGAAACATCAAAGCCTCCTTCCCACTGAGACTGACAGTTCCAGCATGGTGGTCTCCTGGGATACCAGATTCCTGATGGTGGCTTTTATACAGGAGTGCCATCCCATCCCATCCCATCCCATCCCATCCCATCCCATCCCATCCCATCCCATCCCATCCCATCCCATCCCATCCTTGTGTGGAAGAGGACACAGAAGAGGCCCCCGTGTTTCCCTTGGGAATGCTGATTCCTCACCCAGACACAGGGGCTGATGTTTCCCCTTCCAGCCCCTGGTTTGTTTTTTGAATGCTGAAATTTGGGATGGAGGAACCAGACCCACAGGGATTCTGATATTGTGGTGCGGGTGGGAGCTGCGTGTGCCCCTGGCATTCACAGATGTTAATTGGGGTAAAAATCAAATATCATCTGCCCTTGATGAGCCTCGCAGGGCTGGGGAGGCCTGGAAATGGGCAGGAGCGTGCTGGTGGCTGTGAGCAGCGTGTGGGATCACCCGGGACACCGGGAGATTCCTGGAAAGGCTGACCTGGAGCAGAGACTAGCCAGAGCAAAAGGAATAAAATAGGTATTTATTGAAAGGCCTCAGTGGATACACCCTGGGCACTGCAAGGGCCCAGTCAGGCTACACCCAGGACGGATCCAAGACGGATCTCAGTCACAAGTTTTCACACTTTTATAAGTTTTGGTTCATTCATGTGTTGAGGTTAATTGTCAATTACAGCTCCAGGTTATGAAGCCTCAGCCCCCTGGCTTGCCCCTTTCCCTTTGGGTAAAAGTTGTCCTTGATTCTGGAGCTGGGAAAGGATTGTTTTGTCCAGCTACCCTGAGAATAGAACTTTCCAACACGTAACAGGAAGTTCAGAGTTACACACCAAGCAACAGAGAATCTGAAAAATACAAAAGCTAAAACTCAAGGCATCCCAGGAACATCCCCTGGGACGGGGCCAGGGCGAGGGTGGAACACGCCGGGGCTCTGCTGCCCCGTGCCTGCAGCAGCCAGGAGTGTTGGGGGTCCCACCAAGCAGGACAGGCCAGAGCCACTCCCAGCCTACAGAGCCCGGCGATCCCCTGGAGCTGAGGGGTGGAAGGAGCAGAATTCCTGCACCAGGATCTCACCATGGCCGGGGCTGCTCCGCATCTGCCCCGCCTGGCGCTCACACAGGACCAGTCCCTGGCCTCATGGTGCTCCTGTTCGGTGCTGCTTCTTCACATCTGGTCGCCAAAGAGTCACTCTGTCACCCTGCAGCCTGCTAATGAGATCCCCCATTTAATTAATACCATAAGAATTTTAATTCTGACTGAATCAATTTAACGTGATGTGATTTTGTCAGCTCTATTCCCCAAGTAAAAAGTGAGCCTGATGCTTATTACATACATCATTTCACGGGCTCTGCATTCCCTGCTGACTTAAACAAATTCTAATTAAGACTAATTAAAGCATCATTTATGAAAGCGCTTGTGATAGCTATGCAAACATTCTGGGTGGGTATGCTTTGCATAATAATTATCCTAGTTAATATTAAGGCTAGGTCCTTGGCAATTAGGTCTTTGAAACAGAGAGTTATTCTGAATTTAGCCCTTTCCACTGTTAGCAATTAATAACAAAAAATAATGTGCTAAATTTATGTAGTGACTTCATTAACCGGATACATTTAGAAGTTGTAGGTTTGTTTGCATTTTTGAGCCTAGGCACCATTTTCAAGCCAGGTGAGGTTACTAAACCAAAGAAGGGGGCTTGCATGGGAGGTCCTGAGCCGTGTCAGGAGGAGCTGTGACCGTGTGTCCCCCCAGATGCAGTGACACCCCAGCTGGGAATGTCCTGTCCCCCACAGACCCCCTCTCCTCCAGAGTCTGGTTACAAAGCAGCTTAAAGCAGGTTTTAAATGTTTTGAAACAAACCAAGCATTAGTTTGATTTGGTTCAGTTCGTGTTTCCAGGGTTGGAGGGATTTTCCAATTCCTGGAGCAGCTGGTGGAATTTGGGAGTGGAGCGAGGGAGAGCTGAAGGGATGCGGTGCCATCAGGCCCATTGACCAAAGGAACATTTCCTTGGCTGGTGCTCGGTGCCTAAAATCAAATTCCAGCCCTGCAAGAGCATCTGACTGAGCTCCCCATGGGTACCACACTGCCACCGGGAAGGGGACATGGTGTTTTACATGATTTTCCAAATATTCTACTTTTTCTCTCAAAGCAGAGAGCGACCTGGGGTGTGGGTAACAGCTCTGCTCCCTAAATGCTGCCCAGAGGAAAAGAGTGGTGGAACCTCCTGCTCTGGTGTGGGTGACAACTCCAACACACCTTCAGGAGATGCTGCAGGACCCAAGGTGACACTAAAAAAACAGATAAAAAATCCTTCCAGGAATTTACCAAACATTTTGAGTGTTTGAGACCAGAAAATCTCTGGATTTGAACTGTGAGGTCTCATTTTCTACAGAGATTGAGTGGAAAGGCTGTAGGAGGGTTCTGTGCTACCTCTGTGGCCCATCCATACACGAGACCTTGTGCACCACTTCAAACACATCATCTTTATGCTGACTGACAGCAAAGTTCTGCCTGGCCTATAGCTTTATCCAAATTAAGGTGACATTTGGTACATCCTTCTGATTCCTAATGAGAAGGGTTTATGCTCCTTGAGGTCAGCTGTCACTTAGACATGGCAGAGAATCACAGAGTCAGAGAATTACGGGAGGGTTTGGGTTGGGAGAGACCTTAAAGCTCATCTCCTTCCATCCCCTGTCACGGGCAGGGATCCCTCCCACTAGAGCAGGTTGCTCCAAGCCCTGTCCGAACTGACACCTTCCCAGGAAATCTGGTGAGGGGGGCTCTGGGTGCCAATCTTGCTCTTCACTTCTATTTTCTTAAGACTTTTTTTCTCTTCTTAGCTGTTTTTTGTAGTTTGGAGAGCAAAGTGCACAAAAGCCCCTCGGCTTAGCTGAGAGACTCTGGAGCAGCACAGGCTCTGCTCAGGCAACCAGGAGGCAGGAGAGCTGCCAGCCTGGCAGCACAGTGGAAATTTGGGGATAGAGGTGGTTTAGCACCACGAGAGGTGAAACTGCTGTGCCCGTGGCTGCTACTCACACTGGGAGTGCCAAACTGTGCTGGGCTGGGCTCTGTCTGGAGGGAGAAGCTGGGAAGCCCCAGAGATGTGCGTGCCAGGGAAAGAGGAAGTGTCAGAAATGTCAGGAGTGCCCTCCCAGCCCTGGAGTCTCCTCTGCCCCAGCTTTGGGGAAGCTGCTGCCTCAGCATCTCCCTTTGGCCAAGGATGTTCTCCCCCAACGTCTCCCCCCAGCACACCCAACACGTTACGGGTGCTGCTTGTGGCACAGGGAGGGAGCACGACCATCCCACACAGAACCACGAGATGGGCTGGGCTGGAGCAGCCCTGCAAGGCCACCGAGTTCCCCCAGCACAGCCAAGGCCACCAGCGCCCCGTGTCCTCGAGTGCCACATCCACACAGCTTTCACATCCCTCCGGGGATGGGGACCCCAGTGTTTGGCCAGGCAATCCGACTGGAAACACACGCTGTATAAACAGAGGGATATATCAATTTATGCTAATTTTGTCAGGGTAATTTTTAACAGCTTTTTGCTGTATTAGCTTTCGAGGTTGCAGTGTGTGGCTCCCCGGCATTATTGGGCTGACAGGCAGCTGGCGCAATAATAAACCCGCTATTCCCAGCCCTGCCGAGGGCTCAGGGAGGGATGGGAACAAGACAGATATCTACCCACTCACCATTTAACGTGTACTGCTCCTCGCTGAACATGCAGATGGCATGGCGGTCCCAGATTTCATTTGAGTTAATCTAATCCCTCCACTGCTCCCACTAGAAAGGAGGGCATTAGCAGCCATATGTCAACCAGATTTGTCAGATTATTCATTACAATTAATTGCTGTTCTCACTTAAGGCCTTTAAGGCTGTGAATTGCTCTGAATTCTATTGCAAACACAAAATTATGAGTAAAAGACTTTAGCCCTGTCATTCAAATTTCACACTGACCTTTATCAGCTTTTGGCTTTTCCATGGGTGCTGGGCTGAAAGCTTTCTAATTGGGGCTCCATTTCTCCCTTACTCCAGGTAAGCTGTCGGCCAGGGCTGCCCAGACAAGGCACAACTCGCTGGGCAGTGTTTAACTGCCAGCTCATCACGCTTTAGGAGGGTAATGAAACGAGCTGGGTGTCATAATGACCCAAAATACTAATTAAGCCTCTAAATACTGCAGCTTCTTAAGACATTTTCCGTCCTGGGCAGACTTTTTGGAATTGCGTTTCTCTTTGCTTTGTTGCATTAGCTGAACTCTTTCATGAGTTGTTTTATGGATCATCATTAGGTGAGATATTGGGTAGAAATTCCTGGCTGTGAAATTCCTGGCACAGCTCCAGAGTCCTGGCTGTCCTGGGAGTGCTGCTGCCCACAAAGGGGTCACACACGAGGCTGGGAATGGCCTCTGACATTCCCATTCCTCTGGGCTGCCTAAAGAAAGGCATTAAAACAGGAAAAGTAAACCTAAATATGGAAAAAGGCCAAAAATACAAGTCCATAATAAATTTTCCAAGAACTTTGCCCTGATTTACTCTCAGCAGCACCAGCACCTCCCATAGCCCACCACAGCACTCTGGGGTGGGACCCAGCATCCCCAAGGCCTGGATTTGGGAGCTGCTGGAAATCCTGCCCCGGGGAGGGGAGGCTCTGCTGTCCCACACGTGCTCCTGAGAGTGTCACTCTGAGATGCACAGACATATGCATATGTATAGATTTTTATATATAAACACCCATTTATATATATTCATACATATAGGTAAATGCCTGCGTGTGTGTATAAACATAATTTTAAATATATATATATAAAATACGTATTAATGAACAATTAGCAAAGACATAATCTCACGATCTGCAAATACTTTGTATTCCAGTCTGTTCTCCGTGTGATGTGTTTGGATTCACAGTCTGTAATCTCACATCTCCTGCCAAAACATCAACCTGAATAATGTCTATTTACTTTCAAACCTTGCTGAGAGAGAGGAATTTACAATTCATGGGGGCCCCCGTGCGATGCCGGGCAGGCACAGCCCTGCCCAGCCCAGGGGGGGACACAGCACAGGGACAGGCAGTGGGCAGATGCCGGGGTGATTGGGAAGGGGTTGGCAGAGGGTCTGTCAGTCCTGGGGTGGAAATGTGGGGATGCCTGTGGGATACACACAGGATGCATGCAGGATGCAGGTGGAGCCCTGCAGCGTGGCCAGGCAGGGATGCAGGGATGCAGGAGGGGCCCTGTGGCACAGTCTGATGTGGATGCAGGGATGCACATGCCCAGGTGAGGATGCAGGGATGCAGGAGGGGCCCTGTGCCATGGCCAGGTGAGGATACAGGGATGTACAGAAGCTGCCCAGCATATCCCAGGCAGGAGGTGGGCAGACCCCCTGCTGCTGGCATCCCCAGCCCCTGCCTAGCACAATATTGGCCAGCAGTGGCTGTTATTAAAGGTACAATATCCCCGCGTGGAGTGACGGAAGAAATGATATAAAATTTCATATAGCCACCCTGGTGTATAAACAGGCTAAATCCCTACACATTTTCAGCCCTCAGCAGTCTAAAGGTTAAAGCCTGTCAGCTGAATTTCACAGATTCCAGGAAGGAATGGAGAAGTCACGCCAACTCCTCATTGTACACCAGTGATCAAACATCTCCTCATTACACTTCAATATTGTTGCCTCTAAAGGTCACCATTGCTGAACATAATCACACAAAATCAAAACTGCAAACTTTATATATCATGGAGGTAGTAAATAGCTCGGAGGTTTATTTTCTGGTGCCTGAACAACATTCTGAGCCCATTTATAAATTCCTGGGTGCTGTGGCATGAACAGAGTGCATTTGCAGGGGCTAACAAAAGCTTCAATTAAATCAATTTCCTGTGAAAAATATTCAAAATAATTTATTAGGTCAGTACCAACTGGTCTAATCAAGCAATTGTTCCTCAGCAACTTTAATTTGCATAATTAAAAAAGAAGAATTTTGATTATTTAGAGAAACAGCAGATTTTTAAGAACATGATTTCTATGTCAGATTCCTTGAAACTCTTCATCCTTGATGCAGAGAGGATCCTGGAATTTATTGAGATGTTTCCAAGATGTGCTATAAATCCTGGATCACTCCATTATTTTCCTATTCACTGGTTCTCCTGAGCATTCATTTAGCTCAGCAGAGCCTCAGCCCCAACTCCCTGGGAAACCATGTCCACTCTTTTCACCTCAGTGAAAACACAAAAATTCAGACCTGGGATGGATGAACATTTCTCCAAACTCAGGACAAGTAAGACAGGAAAACTGATCCTGAAAACAAATTCTGGCAGGTGCAGTGAACAGTTTTGCAGGAGGATGGACTCATGGATGAAAAGGAAAATTTCCACCAGCCATAATTATTTGCCAACTACTCGCCAAACTCAGCAGGGGGCAAATATGAGAAAAGAGAAAACATAAAGCAGAAGGTTTTCAGCTATTCCACGGATGGAATGTTCAGCCAACCCCAAACAGAGATGTTTGTGCATGAAGGAAAAAAGCTCAGTAAAAGCTCTGCCCACTGGTTTCTCCATGCCCAGGCCCTTTCCCAGCTGGATGCTGCATAAGTATTGAAGAAGGGTAAGAGTCAACTCTGACCCAGCTCTTCCACTTCTGCATTTACAAAATCATAATTCAAAGGAGACAAAAGGGTCCATTAATAAGATTATTGCGTTCATTTTGATATCTAAATCTGTGTCAGCCGGTTTAGCTCTCAGATATCTGAATTCTTGTGACAGATTTCAGGGACAGGGACACTGCAGTGCCCACTGAAGTCACAGCTCTTTGCCTTTGCAGTGTGCCGGCTCTACAGCCGGGCTCAGCCCTGTTCCTGCCTGCCACCATGGGTTTGGTGTCCCCATCAGCCATCCCTGAGCAGCTGTGGATTCCAAATGGCCAGGGAAAACACAGCCAGGCCATTGGTGTGTGTCCATGTGGGCATTAGTCCCCAGGCCTGGCTCCCTCCGTCCCAGAGGCCGGGCCGTGGGAGCCAGGAGGGCGCCCATGGCCCCACAGTGTCCCCAGCACCTACACAGGGCTGGGGCTGTGCCTGGCTGGGGCTGTGCATGCCAGGGACAGCTTCTGTGTCTGCTGGCCCACAGCTACACCAGGCAGCACTTGGGGAAACACAGGCCAGGGTCCTCTGTCCCTCAGCGATGGACGGGGCCTGGGGCTGGCACTGCCCCCATGGGACTGCTCTGGTCAGTTCCTATGGCCCCACACCACACCGGGCAGTGCAGGGCTGGCCGTGTGCTGACACAGCAGCCTGGCCGGGCATCCCTGTGGGCAGCACAGGGCCCGTGTGGGCAGTGGGGCCATGGCTGGCACAGGGCCCGTGTGGGCAGTGGGGCCATGGCCGGCACAGGGCCTGTGTGGGCTATGGGGACATGGCTGGCACAGGATCTGTGTGGGCAGTGGGGCCATGGCTGGCACAGGGCCCATGTGGGCAGTGGGGCCATGGCCGGCACAGGGCCCATNCAGTCTGTGTGGGCAGTGAGGCCATGGCCGGACACAGAGCTGTGTGGGCTATGGGGACATGGCTGGCACAGGATCTGTGTGGGCAGTGGGGCCATGGCTGGCACAGGGCCCATGTGGGCAGTGGGGCCATGGCCGGCACAGGGCCCATGTGGGCAGTGGGGCCATGGCTGGCACAGGGCCTGTGTGGGCAGTGGGGCCATGGCTGGCACAGGGCCTGTGTGGGCAGTGGGACCATGGCCAGGTCCCTGCAGGCCCCTCGTGCTCCCCACATTGGGCTGCACTGGCACGGGCATTGCCCTTGTTTGCCTTTCAATCGATTCCTTCTCGGGGCTGATACAGAACAGAGTCCAGCCAGAGAAAAAGGATAAAGCAGGGATTTATTAAAAAGCCTCACTGGGCACTCCTGGGCAGCACAAGAGCCCGGCTGGACCACACCCAGGTTGAACCCCAAAACGGACACAAAATGGGTGCCTGATCACGAGGTCTCACACTTTGATAAGTTCTGGTCCATTAGCATATTGGAGTTAATTGTCTAATTATAGCTTCAGGTTATGAAGCCCCATCCTCCTTGGCTTTTCTTCTCACTCCACCGTTTTTTTGTTCTTAGACCTGAAAGTTGTCCTTGGTGCCGAGCTGGAGAAGGAATTGTTTTGTCTCCCTGCTCTGCGCAGAGAGCTCAGTAGCACTTTATGTAAAATCTCAATCCACCCCTCTAAAACAGCACAGAATCTGAAAAATATAAAAGCTAAAACTTAAGGCATCAGTATCATGCCTGGTTTAAAAGGCCTGTGGGGAAGGCTGGCACCATGGATGGGCAGGCTCCTGCTCCTGGGACAGGGATGGAGCTGCAAGAAATGGCTCCTGTCAAACCATGGACAGCACCACACGGATCTAAAGGTTCCAATGGGCTTTTCCACAGCCCGAGCATCCTGCAGGGTACAAAGGGTGTTCTTGTCCAAGCTGGACACAGCCCCAGCCCTCAGACACTCACAAACACACACACTTACTGCCTGCCTCCCTCTCTCTCCTGTGGAAACTTCCCCAGATAATTGATCTTCTCAGGAAAAGAGAATAACAGACTCGAGGTCCCATCCTCTTGTTGTGGGAGTCAATGGGAATTTGGCTAATGACACTCTCGGGAGCAGGGCCAGCCTTCGATTTCCAATAGGGAAGCAGCTCTGGCAGTAGGATTTAATGCAGTGCTGGGCTGACACGGACAGAGCTCAGCCTCGAGCAGCCTCGGAGCTGCCGTGCCAGGACCCTGCTCACGGAGCTTCTCTCAGGGCTGCAAAAGGCCTCCAAATCAGAGTCCAGCCTTTTCAAACTCCCCTGCCAATATTTTCTGCAAAGAAGGCACAGCTGCACCGGGAGCTGCAGAGGCTTCCCTTGGGAGCAAAACCCCTGGCACTGCCAGTGCTGGGAGTCCCTGGCCTCCCATGTCATCACCCATCTGCAAGGGATGCCCCTGACACACCAATGCCCACCATAGCACAAACTCCTTCCACACTGAAAAACGGGTGACTTCACTAATATTCCCATTGAAAGCAGTGGGGTGACCTGAAGCGAAAAGTGTTGTCTAATCCACACCAAGAAGTGTGGACGCAGAGCTCACATTTTTCCAGGAAAGCTGGGCCCCAGCTGTTTTGACGTGCACACACTCAGAGCTGGTGTGTTGAGCTGGTGCCACTGAGAGCTGCTCTGCACAACCTGATTTTGCTGCTTTTTACCATGACAAAGGACTCGGGTTCCTATGAATAAATCTGTAACTAGACCACACACGATTATTAGGCTCCGTACCAATTGTCCCTCATTAATGATTCAGAGGAGCCATTAGCATTTTGAGGCAAACAAGGTGTACTTAGTTAGCAGGACACGACCCAGCTGTCATTAAATTATATCTATGATTAATGATCTTCAGAGGCAGAGCTGCAAGCCTGGGCGAGGGTGAAGGGACAGGGAGGGGGGTCACGGCTGGCACTGGGATGCTGCAGGGACCTCAGACACAGCCATGGAATGGTTTGGGCTGGAAAAGCCCTCTGAGACCAACAAGTCCAGCTGCACTCCCAGCACTGCCAAGGCCACCACTGCCCCATGTCCCCAAGTGCCACATCCACAGTTTTTAAAGTGCCAGGGAGACAGGAGCTCCACCACTGCCCTGGGCAGTGCCAGGGCTGGACAGCCCTTCCATGAAGGAGTTTTTCCAAACATCCAACCTGAACATCTCCTGGCATAACCTGTGGCGGTTTCCTCTCGCCCTCTCGTGTATTACCCAGAAGAGGAGAGAATTTGTTCTATTTATAGAAAACCTGATACCTCCTCAGCAACTGCAGATTGTGATCAGAAGTGGTGGAGGAAACCCAGGGCCAAAGGTTGAAGCTGAGGGATGGGCGACAGCAGTGTCAGGACAGGCATGGCCTGCAGCTCAGGAAAAATGGTACAACAGTTAGAGAGAAAACATTATTCTTGCTGCCAGATTTTAATTTAATTAGGGATTGTTTGGGTTTTGTTCTTTTGAATGTGGTTTGTTTATGGCTGTTGGTGGAGAAGTCTCACTGCCATGGCAACGTGCAGCAAACACACGGGAGAGCCCTGGGAGCGCTTTGTCACGGCTGTCACTCACCTGCCAAGGCAGGGGAAGGAGCTTCCGAGCAGCAGGATGTGGAAAACTCTCAGCATAAACCCGGGCTGAAGCAGTGACAACTGCACCACAACTTTTCACAGTACTCGATCGTAAATGGTGACAGAACAGGAGGGAATTGAGTGAGGCTGTGTGAAGAAGGTTGTGTTTCCATCTGAATTTGTTTTATTGTAATAAAATTGCTGTGGCAAAATCAGATTATTCTGGTTTTTTTGCTGGGCAGACCTTGCAGACGCTTTGCAATGCAATCAAGGTTGTGTTTGACAAGAGAGCTCCAAAGTGTCTCCCCAATGATTTGCTGTGGGAAAACAGCACTAAAATGCCAGGGTTTCCTTTTTTTTATTTTTTGTGGGAAAGAGGATGTCCTGTGGCTGTGAAAACACAGAAGTGGAATGAGCTGAGGACTAAAAGCAGGGAGGATTGCTGGGGCCAGCTGGGACAGCAGCAGGGAGGCAGGAGGGGACAGGGATGGGCTGGCAGCTCCACTGCTGTGAGGGACAGCGCTGGGGACACTGATGGTTTGTCCCTCACCGCAGGGGCAGCTCTGGGAGTGAGCTCAGCAGGGACAGAGGGACAGCTCTGTGTCCCTCAGCCTCCTCTGGGTGATTGGATGGCAGCGATGAGGGGGAAAGGAGGGGCTTTAGGGGCAGGCCATGTTCTCTGTGCCCTGGGATCGGAGGCAGCAGACGGGCTGGGGTGACAGGGCACGGCCACTGGCTGGGCAGCACTCGCAGGTGTCCCCATCACCTTGGGGACAGTGCCCCCCGTGCAGCCCCTGCCGGGCCCGCCTCTGCCTGGCCACTCCAGCAGGATTCCAGCCAGGAGTTCCCTTCTCCTGGGCCTGCCCTGCCCTCGCTGCTCCAGCCCCTCTGCTCCCAGCCTGGGCTGGACACTTTATCCAGGAGTGACCTTTAGCTTAAACAAAGCACAGTTCGAGTCTACTGGAGCACAAAACCCCTGAACTGAAAGCCCAGCAATGGGCAGCTCTGGGACTCCCTTGGTGTATTTTCCCAGCTGTATCCCCACCAATGTCCCTGTTTCCCAGCACGGGTGGCACAGCTCTGTGCTGCCTTACACTCCTTTGCTCCTAAGAGACAGCTGTGGCTCAGTGTCACCTGTTCAAACATGATGTGACACCTTTGGATGCAGCCACAGAGCGAGGGGACAACTCGCCATCAACTTCACTGGATCAAAACCTTCATAACTAATTTAGAGCTAATTACATTATTAATATCTGAGTCTTTGTAATTGTCCCAAAAGGCAGGAGTTGTTGGGAGGCACTTGGGGCTGTGCCCTGCAGTGAGACACCAGGCTGGGGACACTGGGGTGCCACTGCCAGCGTGGGTGCTTGGCAGCGCTGACCTCGTGGATTTGTTAAATCCTGACCATCTTAAGTGGCCTTTCACAGGATTCCAGGATCACAGAGGCTGGAAAACCTTCCAAGACCACTGGGTCCAACCTGTGACCAATCCCCACTCTGTCACCAGCCCAGAGCACTGAGTGCCATGCCAGTCCTTCCTTGGACACCTCCAGGGGTGGGCACTCCACCCACTGCTCACCTCTGGGGACAGCTGCCATCTTTGCTTCCAGCAATGTCCCTGCAGGATGCTCTGCCCCCAGACACACCCAAAGAGAGCAGCAGGTCCCAAAGTTTGGGCTTCCTGGAGGGGATTTTCCTCTCTGCTGTCCCCACAGGGTGGAGGAGCCACGGGGCTGAAGAAGGACAGGGAGGTCATTGGCGTTGGTGGCAGAGCTGTGGGGTTTTCCTCTTGTCCCCAGGCCCAGTGTCAGAGGGGGAAGTGAGAGTGGCCAGGCTGGAAAAGGCAGAAGTGAACTTTGGGTGGAGCAGCCTGGCTGAAGGTGACACCCTCTGATTTAGGCACATGTGACAGTCACAGCCTGGTTACAGAACCACACAGGGCCCGCAGGAGCGGGCAGGGCAGAGATGTGTCACAGCTGCCAGGGCACCTTGGGCTGGGGAAACTCCGGATAGTAGTGATCAGCTCCTGTGCCCAGAGGCTGCCCGTCACTGGGCACCAGCCTGAGGCGTGATCGCTTCTTTACACGGTGAGATTTTGGTCACTTTTTGGCACTGTCCCCACGTCTTGCCCAAGACATGGAAGATGCTGCCCTGCAGAACCTCTGGAACTGCACTGCCAGGGAAAAACTTCTGGGGTTGGGGCTGCCAGACCCCCTGTGCCTGTAAAATATGTGAAGCTCCAATCTCATCTCCAGCCTGCAGCCCCTCCCAGCCCTGCATGAGGGCCTGTGTCCAAAATCAGCCTGAAGTCCTGATGTCAAGCACCAAAGAACTCTGCATCCCTAAGGATTCCTTCTGTAATGAAGTTCAGGTGCCATTTTTCTTCTAAAAACCAGGGTACACCCATGTTTCTGCTAAAACAAATAAATGCTGATTATTTGGTGAGGAAGGAGGCTGACAGGAGAGACACACGAGGCAGGGCACAGCTCCTCTGAAGGGCAGGTGATGCAGAGCCAACCCAACAAGTGCTAAATAACAGGGCTCTGCTAAGAGGGTGGAAGCTGTCTCCAGAGTATAATAGGTTTTAAATTGGAGCCCTCTACTTAAACCCCACAGGAAATGAAAGGGGTCACAGAGGCAAAGACTGCACCACTGTTATATTACTTTAAGAGACAATCTAATTTCTCCATCAGAAATTGCAGAGGTTTTTTTGGAAGATGTCTTTGACAAAAGATGTCATAATTCGAGCTGTGCTCGGCCTTCCCGGGAGCGTGTGTGGAGCTGGGGCTGAGTGGGGAAGCACAGATGGCAGTGGGGGAGCCCCACGGGGCAGGGGGGTGTTCTCACCTGGAACCCCAAACCAGGGCGTGCTGGGGTGCAGAGGGGCAGCCCTGAGCTCCCAGCACCCCTGTGGGCAGCACCACAGCCCTGTGCCAGAGCCCCAGTCCTCCAGGCAGCAATCCCAAACAAAACAGAGCATCTCCCATCCTGGCCTGAGCCCTGCTGGCTCCCGGTGGCTGTCACACGTTTGTCACACGGAAACACCGCGTGGGTCCTGGAAAGGGGAATGGCTGCAGCACACGGGGCTCTGCCTCGCCCTGAGGGTCCAGGCAGAGACCCTGAAAACACCTCCGGGCTCCCCCACAGCCCTGGGAGGCTGGGGTGTGCTGGAATGGACTGGGATGGACTGGGGTGGGCTGGGATGGACTGGGATGGACTGGGATGTACTGGGGTGTGTTGGGATGTGCTGGGATGGACTGGGATGTGCTGGGATGGACTGGGATGGACTGGGATGTGCTGGGATGTACTGGGATGAGCTGGGATGTGCTGGGATGTACTGGGGTGTTGTGGGATGAGCTGGGATGTGCTGGGGTGTTGTGGGATGAGCTGTGATGGCCTCAGAGCAGCAGCACTGCCCGAGGGTGGGACGGTCACTCTGGGTTTGCTGCAGGGTCAGGGCAGCCCCTCTCAACCCGTGACTTCTCATCATCCCTGCCCAGCAGCCCACACAGCCCAGCCCAAAAACCACCCAAGGCAGCCCCGAGCCCCCGGCCCCATTTAACCCAACTCCACCCAGCCCCATGCACAGCCCAGCCCAGCCCCGTGGCCTCCCCAGCGCTCCTCACCAGACAGCCCATCCTGCCACAGGCTGCACCTGCTTCCTCTAAAAGCTGCAAAACCCTAACAGTGGAGATGATACAAATTAAATTTAATCCCCCCCCATCTTAGAAGTTTTCACTTTTTCTGCTGCCTGTAATATTTACTGTCCTACTCAAAATATCCAGTCCTAGAAGTTTTGGTGTTTTTTTCTATTTTGAAAGAAAGTGCACCCTTGAAGTC
The DNA here is from genome assembly GCA_013397245.1 of Thryothorus ludovicianus. Classification (NCBI taxonomy): domain Eukaryota; kingdom Metazoa; phylum Chordata; class Aves; order Passeriformes; family Certhiidae; genus Thryothorus; species Thryothorus ludovicianus. The sequence continues at coordinate 545,628 of VZTB01001873.1, forward strand.
TTTCCTTGTATCAGGGCAGCATCATCTGCTGGGACTCGACAGCTTTCACCAGGACAGGTTCCAGCAGCAGCGGAGGCAATTCCTGGTGTTGCTGTTCTCTTTTCCCAGGTGTCAAAGGAGCCAGAGCAGTTTCCCAAGAGAGCTCCAGCACAGAGGGGCCAACCCAAACGGCAGCAAGGTCACAGTCAACTCTGCAGGGCCAGAGTATTTGTACATCCTCTGCAGTAACACAACACCTCAGCGAGGCAGATGTTCTGTAGGCTGAGAAGTCATCTCTTACCCTTGAAATGATATTTCGTATCTCCACTTTTTCAGTGATTTATTAATTTGTGAGCTTAACAGTAGCGTGCCCTGTGCCAGGCGTCTCAATTGCAGAGCATAAATATTTAACACTACTGGAAAACAATAATTTTCAAACCCAAAAAACAGCGTTACAGAAATTAAACAATTGCTAAGTGACCACATTGCTTTTTCATGAATCCCATCTACTTTATTAACCCGAGACAAGCCAAGGGAGCCAATTACAGTGCACTAAACTGTGCCGTCAGCTGCCTGGGAAAGGCCATTACATTTTCAGCTTCTGTGTAGTTCAGTGAGAATTGGAGTTAAACGTGTGTTTTGAATGCAATGGGTTATTACTATGAAGTTAATCATACCATTACTTTTTATGGTGGGGACCCTGAGAGGGCTTGGTGGGAGCAGCCCCTGGGCCACAGCACCCACCCAAGCCTCCCCAAACTGTGTCACTCGTAGAATTTGCACTTGACTTTTGCAAACATTAAATGTTCTTGTCACTGAGAACTAATTAAGAAATCCGGGCCGCCGTTGCTGAGCTAATTCTGTTCGGGTTGACTGCGTGTTCAAATCTGGCTCTGGATGCTCATCTGATGTGTGCTGTGCCCAGCTATTGCGGCTGGATTAAGGTAATTACCTAGCTCAACACTTTTCTGAAACATTTTGCAGTAATGGAATCCGAAGCTTTTATGTGCTTCTCCATCTTCACCTCAGAGGGTTGGGAGTGTGAAGCTGTGCTTGAGGATGGAAAAGCCAAAGCCCAGCTCACCAGCCTTGGGGGTGGCTTAGCTGGGCTCAGGGTCCTCATCCCAGAGCAGCAAATGGGGCACTGCAGCAAAAGGCTCTGGAAAGGAGGGGAAAACCAGGGGGGTCCTGGATCTTCCCAGGGAACAGGGACAGGAGCAGAGGGAACAGCCTCAGGCTGGGCCAGGGCAGCTCAGGGTGGCAGCAGCAGGAATTTCCCCATGGAAAGGGGCTCAGGGATTGGAACTGCCCAGGGAGATTTGGAGGTTTGGTGTCCCAGAAATTCCTGGAGGTGGCACTCAGGGCTCTGGGCTGGGGACAGGGTGGACATTGGGCACAATTGGGACTCAATGATCCCAGAGGGCTTTTCCAAACGGAATCATTTTGTGAATTTCACAGACCTTGGGAAGAGCCTCAGCATTGGCCAGAGAGAAGAAATCTGCTGTGGATCTGGAAACCAGTGACTCTGGGGCTCATCACTACTTCCTGGGAAAAGTGCAAAATAGGGAATGTCTTGTGAAAGGAAAATCAATCATGCCAGAAAATCAATCAAATCAAAAATGCCATAGAAAGGAAAATCAGCAGCAGCCAGAACCCAGATGCACACTGAGGCAGTCCCAGTGGAACGCAGCAGATCCCTCCTGGGAAGAGGAGACCTTTGGTCTGTTGAAGAGAGATGGAAGGACAGCCACAGACCTGTCTGTGCTCCACAGCCAGCACACTCCATCAGCTGAGCCTGGGCTGCTCCCGAGCCCTGGCCCTGCCTGTCCAGCTGCTAACAAGAGCCATTTATGATGGTTCTCTCCTGGATGGGGCTGCCTCTACCCCGGGAAATTGGATTGCACTTATTCCTCATTCGCCACAAATTGGGCAATAACTTTCAGCCTCTACCCCGAGCTGGACTTGAGGCAGCCACCTAGAACGGAAAGGGCCAAGGCCATTATAATCTCCTGGAATCTCCCATCTCTGTCTGCCCAGGGCTCGTGAGGCACAGGAGGGCCGATATCCATCAGGTGCTCCCACCACTGCCTGGTTGGTCACGGCTGTGCCGAGCCCCAGCAGTGCAGCAGGAGCCAGGAGGGAGCTGGAGTTTGCTGTATCCTGCCCCACAGAGCCCCAGGGAGGATGGAGCTGGAGTTTGTTCCATCCTGCCCCACAGAGCCCCAGGGAAGATGGAGCTGGAGTTTGCTGTATCCTGCCCCACAGAGCCCCAGGGAGGATGGAGCTGGAGTTTTCTGTATCCTGCCCCACAGAGCCCCAGGGAGGATGGAGCTGGAGTTTGCTCCATCCTGCCCCACAGAGCAGAATTTCCACTCTGTTCATGCCCATCACCTGCAGGCCCCTGAGCAGGATCCCATGGTGGGAGGGTCGGGGTGTCTGTGCAGGGACAGGACGGACCTTGGTGTCCCTGTGGGTCCCTTCCAGCCCCGGGCATTCCCTGGTTCTGTGACCCACCCACACTCTGGGGTCTCTGTTGGGGTGGGCAGGGGCTCTGGGGCAGCAGCAGTGCTCACATGAACATCACCAGGGCAGTTCTCAGCCCACGTCAGACATCCCCATCAAACCCAATTCTAAATGGATTTATTAAAAATACAGACTGGCACAGATTCCAAGAGAAACCCAACCTCGCACAGGGGCTGGGAGCCCTCGGCCAGCCCAGGATGAAAGGAGGAGCAGTAATGAGTGAAAGCAGGTGGGCTGAGCCCTGTTCCTTGTTCTTCGTGTGGCCATGACCAAGGAGAGGGACAGCAGTGCCAGGCTGGCCTGGGCTGGGAACACCCTGGGACAGTGGGAGCTGTCCCTGCCGGTGGCAGGGCTGCCACTGGATGGGCTTTAAGGTCCCTTTGAACCCAAATCAGTCTGGGATTTCCTATGATCTTATAAATTCACCAATTTTTATTCAATTGCCTTTTATTCTCTCTGACATCCTGTGATCAGAGAGAGGGTACAACTACAGTTTAGCCCTTTGGTAGAATTTACTTCAGTGATTAAAATAACTGCATGGAATTAGCGCAATTCTAACGTTGTTTTTTATCTTGAGTGGCAGAAAATCATTGCTCCTGGGATAATTCTTAACCTAACAGAGTGACCCCTATGAAATACATCCAAAAGTTTTATGATTTTCCCCCTTCATGCTAATTTAATGTAGCCCAGTTGTTTAATCTTAAACCGAACACATTCCAAATAAAGTAATGCAGCTCACAACAAGACACTGCAGGAAATAATTAGGCTGCAAGTTGTGGAGGCTTTAATACGGTTGAAATTATATAACTATCTTTGCATTCTCTGTATGGTCCTATTAAATGCAGTCGGCATTGATGTCGGGAGCTGTCAGGAAGCAAAATGAAAAATAGTTTTAATAGCTGCTCTTTGACCTGTTTTATATTTTATGTCAATTATAACAGCACACAACCATGCATAATTATGAAGCATAGATGCATTAAAATGTACACATAATTTGTGTTCTTATGGCAACCGTTGCATTAGGATCTGGAAAACAAACGGGTGACTTCCTATTGTGAGGTGGCTGGGGTTTGGAGCCGCCGGAGCTCTGTCTGTCTGTCTGTCTGTCTGTCTGTCTGTCTGCCTGTCCGCCCCGAGGGGGTGAAGCCGAAGGTTCCGAGGGACAGACAGCCCCAGCAGGGCGGTGTCCAGCTGCCACCCCCAGCAGTGAATTAAAGGAAACGATGAAGGGTTTTTCCCTGAGTTCATTTTGGGCATTCCACGACTCCCGTCCAAGGCCCCACGAGGGTTAATTTCAAGCTGCAGTCCCAGGCCGGTTTTCCTTACTCATCTCTTTTCCCATGTGAAATATTTTTTAAAATATTAAAAAGCTGTGACACAGAGCGGGGGAGCCACTTTAAAAAGTTACCTGAGCAAAGGAAATGTTTTAGCAGTTCCTTTGGGCTGCTGAGATGAAGTTTGGTGCAGGGTTGGTGCCAATGCTGTGCCCATCCCCTGCCAAGAGCTCTCCACCTTTGGGCTTAATGGAGGAGTAGTAAGCGGTTTAATTTTTTAATTGTTTAATTCTAAATTTTAAATTGCTTTTTTATATTTGGGTATAAATCAGAGAAAATCTAAAGGAAATAATGAAATCTCTTCCTTTTCTTCTTCCAAAATAAAAAGAAAACCAAACCAAGCCCCCAAGCCCTGAGCTGCCCTTCTGCCAAAAGCTCACCTGGATCTGGGAGCTGATGGGACGAGTTCCTCATGGAAGGAGAGGGGTTTCAAGGGTCCTGCCAGCCCAAACTATTCTGGGATTCTATGAAACACTTTGAGAGCTGATTCTGAGGATTTGTACGGAGCTGATCGTCCTGCCTGGAACGGGAGCCCTGGCCCAGCCCCGCTCCTGGTCCCGGGGTGAGCTCAGGTCCCCCCCGGTGAAAGCAGCTCCTGCTGCGGCACTGGGCACTGACCGCAGGGCAGCCGGGCCCTGGGCAGTCTGTCCCGTCCCTGTGGCCAAAGGAAAGGGTGTCCCCCTCCCCTCTGGTGACAGGGAGCAGCAGGGCGGCACCCCCGGGCTCGCACCCGCCGCGGTGGCGACTGGCGGCTGCTTTTGGGCGAGCAGCGCTGCCCAGCGCCGTGCCAGCCGTGAGCTCTGGCAGGAAAATCCCCCGGGCTCCGGGAGAGCTGCGGCCGCTGGCATCCCCTCCCTCGCAGCCTTTGAGCCGGAGGAGGAGGAGGAGGATGAGGAGGAAGAGGAGGAGGAGGAGGAAGAGGAGGAGGAGGCTGCGAGGGGCCGGGGCTGCCCCGCGGCTGCTCCGCGGAGTTTGTTCGGCGGAGGAAGGATTTCCCCGGGATGCTCGCAGCAACTTCCCCGGGATGCTCGCAGCAACTTGCCCGGGCTCTCGGCAGCACCTGCGCCTCGGCTGCAGCTCCGCTCGCCCTGCGCTGCT
>VZTB01001873.1:555561-561592 GCA_013397245.1 Thryothorus ludovicianus
CTAGTCTATTACTGCCCTATATGGAATAAATCAATATTAAAACTAATTAACCCTTTTCAAAGGCGTTTTGTCTCCGGTTTTTATTTAATGGTTCAGTGCAACCTGAAGTACTGCCAGAGCTGGATAAGCTCCATTTAAAAAATGGCCAATTTTGAAAACAATTTAACAGCTTACTGTGATGAACATTTTGGGTTGTTTGGTTTTTTTTTTTTAATTTTTGAAACGGGAAGAACTTGGCTTCAAGGGGAGATGGGGGATAAACCATCTCCTCTGCTGATGCCATGAGCCACTAACCAGAATTGGCCACCCAGCTCAGCCTCAAGTGGAAAATGCAGATGTATTCCTGGGATTTCAAAATAAATATTATTATGGGCAAGGTTTTAAGCGTTGTTCTGCCAGCTGCAGGGTTCTACATGAGGATTATTTTTTTACATTCCTAAACCAGAGAAATCCTGACCTTTGTGCAGTTCCCAAGATTTTGATGCAGGAGAGCAGAAATCTAAAGGAAGGGGGCAAAAATCCCGAAATCCCGGTGAAGTATCCCTGCTCACTGCTCCCTCCTTCCTACAGCAGTTTAACTGGAGAATCTCTTAACACCAAACCCAAATAACTTCAGTGGCAGTAATCAGGTTTTGAATTCATACGAAAGCTTTATTATTTGTTCCACGCACAATTTAAAAGTGATGGGACAGATTTTCAGAAAATTTGGGGTGAATCAAGCCCTCTTCACCTGGCTACCCGGCCACCCACCCTCCTCTTCCTCCCAGGAAATTACAAATTAGAGGAGTGCAGGGGGGGGGACAGAAAAGCAGTAATTTATGAAAACACAGTACACCATAATTTTGCCATTTTTCTGCAATAAGGATGGCAAATGATTCATGGGGAAAAATGAAATATATTCCCCTGTCAGCTCAATAGATCCAAGATTTACAGCTCCTCGACTTGGACAGGAACAGCTCCGCTTGCATAGGAATGAATTGCAAATCAGTTAATTGGAGAGATGCAAAAATAATAAATGAATCTGTGCAAAATAAACGGAGCAACAACTGGGGAGAGCAAAGGAAGGGCAGCGTAGCCCTGGGTGTGTTTGGGGGGGACAGGGACCTCGCACGGGGGACACCACCCCGACCCTGGGGGTTTTACAGATCAGGGTAATCCCAGGGGCACCTGGGGGTGCGGGAGGCAGAGTCGAGGCTGCCCCGGCCCCTTCTGGCAAATAAAGTCTGGGGGACAGGGGGACGTGCATCCCCCAGGTGATGCACAGCTCACCTGAGCACGGGGGATGTGTGACCCCGGCCCTGCACAGCTCACCTGGGCACGGGGGATGNGGGGACAGGGACCTCGCACAGGGGACACCACCCCGGCCCTGGGGGTTTTACAGATCAGGGTAATCCCAGGGGCACCTGGGGGTGCGGGAGGCAGAGCCGAGGCTGCCCCGGCCCCTTCTGGCAAATAAAGTCTGGGGGAGAGGGGGATGCGCATCCCACAGGTGATGCACAGCTCACCTGAGCACGGGGGATGTGTGACCCCGGCCCTGCACAGCTCACCTGGGCACGGGGGATGGGAGATGTGTGACCCCGGCCCTGCACACCCACAGGTGATGCACAGCTCACCTGAGCACGGGGGATGTGTGACCCCGGCCCTGCACAGCTCACCTGGGCACGGGGGATGCCTGTCCCAGCCCCCGGGGGTCTGCGGGGGCTCAGCAGGGGCAGACGCAGCCCCGGGGCTGGGCAGCGATCCCGTGAAATGCTGGAATGAAATGCTGGAACCTGCCGGGTTTCCCTGCAGCAGCCCCTGCTCGGGCCGGGCAGCGCTGGCTCGGGGCTGTGGCGAGCACGGGGAGCTCCCGAGGGACCCCAGCCCCTCCTGCCACCCCGGGGACACCGCGGGGACATCCCAGGGACACCGCGGGGACATCCCAGGGACAGCGGGGCGGGCACTCGCACCCCGGGCACGACCAGGGGCACGGAGCTGTCCGAGCTGCACGGCCCCGTCCCCACGGGTGGCTTTGTCCCCAGCACCGGCCACCAGCTCCCACCCGACACGGGGAGCACCCGGCTCGGCCCCGCTGCTGCAATATTAATGCAGCTTTGATATTCCCCGTCGTATTTCCAGCCAGGCCGCAGCAGCCACAGCAGGGACAATAAATCTGAATTTCTGACCAATCTGGGGAGACGCCAGAGGAAGGGGCCGGCCCCAAAACTCCTGCGCCTTCCAGCAGCAAAGCCGGGAGCTTGACACGAGGCAATTCTGGTGCTGCAAAATATTTGGGATATTTGATCACGGCACACATTCCTTGCCTTATCGCCGAGGATTGGGAGGATCCATAATCTCCGTGGCTCCCCTCTGGCGTGGCTCATTCCCGCGGAGGAGCTGCCCGAACACGGCCCCGTGGCTGTGCAGGATCCCCGCCACGAGAGGGAATGAACCCACGGAACAATCGGCTGATTCCCAGGCCGTGCTCACTGCTCGGGGGCAGATTCCCAGGCTGTGCTCACTGCTCGGGGGCAGATTCCCAGGCCGTGCTCACTGCTCGGGGGCAGATTCCCAGGCTGTGCTCACTGCTCGGGCGCTGCTGCTCCCTGGCAGGGCAGAGGGATCCGCTCTGGCAGCGCTCAGCAGCCCGGGCGAGCCCGGCAGAAACGTGAGCCCGAGGCATCGGGATCTGCCTCTGCTGCTCCGGGTCGGGATCAAACCCACCTGAGCGTGCAGCCACAATCCAGGGGGAAAACGCAAATATTGGCCAAACCCCGGGGGAGGGCGGTGCAGGACTCACCTGTCCCCCCTCGCTCCTCACTTGCACCCCGCAGAGCTAAGGGAGAAGTGTGGGAATTCTGTTCACCAAACACCCAATTCCCCACAGGAACCTCCCCAGGGCCACTCCCGGGTACTTTTACCACAACAAACTGCCAGCCAAAGCAGAGCTTTTATCCGGTTTTATTGATCCATGCTTCCAGTCCTTAGTTAAAAACAAGGCACATTAAATACAACCTCTTATTGCTCCATAAACGCATGCGGCTCATTCCAGATATCAAAGGTAATAAATAATGGCAGGAAAACACCAAGACAGGTGTAAAAATGACAACCCAGCTTCAAACACAGCATTGAACAGCCCAGGCTGCAGCAGGAGCCTGGCAAGACCTCAGTGCCACAGGGTGTCTGTGCAGGCACCCACACACACCCAGACCCTGCACGGATCCCCCTCCCCACAGGGACACCTCACTGAAAATACAAAATACCCACAGAAAATCCAGAAATCTTTCACCTCACCAAAACAAAACGATATAATAATCCCGTTTCTTCCATCCCAGGTCAGCACAGCAAGACAGTGACATCACAGAACTCTTCCCAGAGCACACTCACATCAGAAACCCCAGAGAGCAAAGCCAACATTCCTGCAGGCAGCACGAGGGATAAACAAACACTGGGGAGTTTTCCATGCACAGCTTCAGCTGCTGGGGGAGCACATGCAGGTGTCCCTGTCCCTGCAGGCCTGGCTGCAGGAGCAGGAGGTGGCACAAGGCCTGAGACACAAAGCAGATCCATGCCCGGGGACACACACGAACCCCACGGCCACATTCCAGAGGCAAGAGGAGCAAAACGAGAGAACAAAGAGCTTACTTTGGGTACACCACAGAAATCCTGCTTCCCAGCTAAATTCGGGTTATTATTTGAACAATGCCAGTTACAGAGGAGTGGAGAAGTTCTCTTTAAACAGTACAAAAGCTGCTCAATAGTGAAAATATTTTTTCTTTACAAAAAACCTGTCCAATATTGGAAATATTTTTCTTCACGTGGCCTAGAAAAGGTCTCATGACTTTTGTTTTTTTTTTTTCCTTAAACTTTTGTTAACAGTGGAATCCTGCACCCTTCCCTGTCCCTCTGAGCCACGACCACTGTGTGTTGCACATTCACTTCCCTCCGTTCTGCAGGACGGGTGAAACCTGCCTCTGTGGGTTTGCAAACACAAACATTCCATCGTCCCCGAGCACTCAGGGACACAGCTCAGGAGGAGAAAGCTGCAGGGGCAGAGGAACAGCCCCAGGGCTCAGCAGAGCCTCCTGTGCCAAAACCCCCCCGAAGCACAGAGCCTGACCCCCACCTGCATCAAAGAACAACTGAACGAGCAAAAACCACCTGAACCGTTCTGGGAGCTCACCCAGGTGACTCTGGGCCTTTTCTTTTGTATCTACTATTTTTCATTAAACCTGAAAGTTTAATTTATTTTTTTTAAGGGCTCTGCTTCTGCAGCCCAGTGCAGATCTGCACCCACTGTGCTCCATCCCTCCACTCCTCACATCCCCTTTGTGCCTGGAACCACTTTCCCTGTTAAACCAAGGGAATCCTTGCTGTTCACTCCTGCCCTGTTATTTTCCATCAGTGGACGTGGGGATACCAGTTAAATACATCAAATTTTAGTTCAGCAGAAATTCTGACCCCTGGGAAGAGAAGCTTGGTGTGAGGTGGAAATTGCTCTGCTCAGGGGATGCGGGAGGCGCCAAACCCAGCAGCAAACCAAGCTCAGCCTTGTTCTGCATCAGGCACAAACCACCCCGAGCTGAGCCCAAGGCAGCAGCAGGACAGCAGGAACAGCAGCGCTGCAAACAGCTCCAGGGAGGGCTCCATGCTTTGGTTTTTTTCACTGAACCTGCTGAAAAACAGCTTTCTTTTCTTAGAAAAGTTAGCAGGATGCAAGAAAACACACGCTTTGTTTTTTTCACTGTGTTTGAGCATTTTTAAATTAACATTTAAGACTTTTGTGCTACCAACACCTGCCCCATCCTACACAGCATCAGGGTTTGCCCCAAACTTGAAGCATTTTCAGCATAAAACACCCCTTGCCTTGATCTGACTGCACAAAGCACCACCCGCAGACAACGCCATTTCTTAGAGGGAGTTTATTTGTGTTAGCAGGGGAGGAGGGAAGCTGCTCCCAGCTACATCATTACCTCGGGTGGTTAATCCAGGTGTCCTGTACCTGCAGCTGGAATTTCTGGGTGGCCCCACTGGAGTACCAGGGCAAACCCCTCACGCTCGGGAGGCTCAGGACAGGTCTCCACCGGCCCCAGGGCCCGGGTTTGTTCCTTGGGAACCCCCCAGGGCACAGCCCTCCCTGGGGACAGGCGGGAGCAGCTCCCAGGCGCTCCTGAGGGCAGCGCTTGCCCCGTGGGCTCTCCGGGGCCAGAGCCCGGGGCAGGGAGAGCAGCCCGGGCAGCGCTGAGCCCGCGGGGGGAGCAGCAAGGGACCAGCGACAGCCACGACACTCCAGAGTCCGGGCAGAGCTGCCCCGGGCCAGGGGCAGCAGAGTCCCGGCAGTCCCGGCAGGTTCCAGCAGCCCCGGCAGGTCCTGGCAGATCCTGGCAGGTCCTGGCAGGTTCCAGCAGCCCCGGCAGGTCCTGGCAGATCCTGGCAGGTCCGACAGGTCCTGGCAGATCCTGGCAGGTTCTGGCAGCCCCGGCAGGTCCTGGCAGATCCCGACGGGTCCTGGCAGATCCCGACAGGTTCTGGCAGATCCTGGCAGGTCCCGGCANCGGGCACACAGCCCCTGTCCCGCACTGCCCCGGGGCAGGCTCAGCCCCAGCAATGTCTCACTGCCCTGGGCACAAGGGGGGCATGGATGATGCCTCAGGTTTTTATAGTTTTATAGTTTTTATATTTTTTAGATCCTGTGCTGTTTTGATGGGCAGTTTTGGGTTTCATATTNGCAGGTCCCGGCAGCCCCGGCTCAGAGCCCTCCCCCGCTGCGGTCCACAGGGATGGCCTGGCGGCGCCGCAGGTTCTCCTCGGCGCTCTTCATGAGCACGGCCAGCCTGCTGCCCGACACTCGGCCCTTCTGGATGGCACTCATCAGCTGGGGACAGGGACAGGGACAGTGTCACTGCGGGCACACAGCCCCTGTCCCGCACTGCCCCGGGGCAGGCTCAGCCCCAGCAATGTCTCACTGCCCTGGGCACAAGGGGGGCATGGATGATGCCTCAGGTTTTTATAGTTTTATAGTTTTTATATTTTTTAGATCCTGTGCTGTTTT
>VZTB01001873.1:566099-576609 GCA_013397245.1 Thryothorus ludovicianus
TCCCAGGGGCAGGAGCTGCAGCTCACCTGCAGCACTCGCTGCACGTCCAGGATGGTGATGAAGCCCTTCTTGTCCTTGTCAAACATGTGGAAACGCTTCTTGTACCTGCCAGGGAGGGGCTGGCAGGTGAGGGCTGGCAGGGGAGGGCTGGCAGGTGAGGGGCTGGCAGGTGAGGGCTGGCAGGGAGGGGCTGGCAGGGAGGGGCTGCCAGGGCTGCAGGGCACAGCAGCTCTCCTGCCCCACTCACCTCTCGATGTCTGAAGGTGCCAGACTGATCTCAGACCTGTCTGTTAACTGATCTGTCTTCACTTTGTAGCCCATTTCATAGTACAGGAATGTTTTGGCCGTTTCCAGCTGTTCCTACAATGGAAACACAAAACCTGAGTAATAGCAAGTTCTTACACAAGAATTTATTTTTTTATACTTCGTTATTAGGTTCTTCCACTTAACCAGCACTTTGCTAAAGTCCCAAAATTACACAGACAGCAGCTGGAAAGTATCAGAGTTAAACTTAGGCACATTTTACTCTTGGAAAAAGGTACCCAGACTAGTAAAGACTTCCAGTTTCTGTGTAAATGCTTTCAGGACCACCCACACCTTCAGTCACACACACTCTGTCTGCCCCTTTCAGGAAGAAATGGCCTTTTTAGGACAGGCCTACAACATGTCATTTCTCTCCCACTCGGTATCTTAGTGTGATGATTCACCCAGCTGTCCAAAATCAGAAAAAAAATCAGGCAGCTCAACAGCAGGCAGGTTCTTTATGGCTACAGGAGCTTCCTTTGCTGAGGCAGATCTGTTCAAAAGTGTCAGTAAAGCAAAAGAACTGACAGGAATGGGACAGCAGTGCCAAGCCTGCTTTCATGTCTAAGCTGGGGATCAACAGGATACAGATCCTCCCCTCCCTCCAGCCCTTGGCCAACCCCAGCCCTGTGATAAAGTTTTCAGAATGAGATGCACCAAGAGGCTCAATCTCCTGGGAACAAAACATCCCTTGTAGCTCCCTCTCCAACCAACACCTGAACACGGAAACTCCCCAGGCAAAAGCAAGCAGCTCTGGCTGAAAGGGGCCCTCTGTACCTTCTTCTTCTGCTCACACCAGTTGAGCTCCTTGGCCATGATGTCCACGACCCTGGGCAGGGCCTCCTCAGCTGCCTGCACGTTGAGGAAGGCCAGGCGGGTGCGGCGGGAGATGATGTCCACGGCGGTGCGCGCGTACTCCTTCACAGCATACACCACCTGGCAGGGCACAGCACGCTGCAGGCTGGCTGCAGGGCCCTCACAGGGGCTGGGAGAGCTCCTGGTTCCTCAGAACATCACAGGAGCAGGGCTGGTATCCCAGAGTGGGGCTGGGAGAGCTCCTGGTTCCTCAGAACATCACAGGAGCAGGGCTGGTACCCCAGAGCAGGGCTGGGAAAGTCCCCCATTCCTTGGAAGATTTTACAGAATCCAGCTGGGATCAAGTGTTTGGATATGAAGTGACAAATAGGCACTATATAAATATTTAATTACACATAAATATGTGTAGGTATTGATATACAAACATGAAGTGTGCTGCAGGTACAGGCACTGGAAAGATCTTGGCCTCCCCAAAGGAAAGGGCTCGAGGAGATGTTTCACAGAGCCAGCCCAAGGACACAATCACAGAGCCTTTCCCACATACCTCAGCTTCAATGTAAGGAAATTCAGACACCAGACGTTTCCCAACAATGGGCCACCTCTTCCCTGTCACCTGGGCTATTTTGGCCACCTCAAAAGCCTTGTCCCCATAGGTGGAAGCCAGGTGCTGAGCCACCTGTGGAGAGGAGAACAAATCCAGCAGGCTTTGAAAGCACATGAAAGACACGTTTTCCTTGACCATTCTCTCATCCCCCATTTCAAACAGGCTGCCAGGGGTGCTGGAGTGTGGCAGTGGGGGAGGACACTCTGTGACAAGGGAGGCTGGAGCAGCACTGCCCTGCTGTGTCTGTGCCACCAGGACTGCCAGCCCAGCTGTCCCCACACGGTGACCACGGCTGAAGCACAGCTCGTGGGGTCCCCTGGGACAACAGACCCGGGCAAGCCAGAGTGTCCTTAGGCAGGAAGCAGTCAAGATTAGGAGGAAGGAAAAGGGGAAGGGGATGAACTACCAACTGTGTTTCTGTGAGAACTCTCTCTGCCCCAGCTCTGCTGGGACTCACCACAGCCCTGCCCAGGTTAAATCAGGGTCTGATTTAGGCGAAGACCAATCCCCTCCAGCCCAGGAACCCCGTTCTCACCTCACTTTCCAGCCCGTAGTCCTGGACCAGCCTGATGTAGAGCGTGGGGCTCCAGTCCTGGGCCCCCTCGAGCTGCAGCCCCATGGTTTGGCAGGAGCCTGCCTTCAGGTTGTGCTCCCGGATGGCGGCGTCGATGGTGTCCCGGGCCATGGCACGGTACGTTGTCCACTTCCCACCTGGGGAACACAGCTCCTTACTGGGGGGAGCAGGAAGAACAGGCACTGCTACACACTGCAGGCACGCCTGTGCACTTCATACATCCCAGGACTGGTGCCAGCCTCGCTCCAAGCCACTCCTGCTGCCACTGACCGGGCATCTCTGGCTGCAGGAGCTGCAGGATCACCACAGCACGAGCTCTCTGCAGGAAGTGCCCCAGGAAGCCCAGCAGAGCTGTGGGCTGGGGAGCCCCCAGTACCTGCAATGGTGACGAGGCCGCTGTCGCTGATGGTCACGACGTGGCTCCGGGACAGGGACTGCGTGTCCTTGGAGTCGGGGTTGGTCACCAGGGGCCGGATGCCACTCCAGGCTGCCAGCACATCTCCTCTTCTCACTGTGCAGAGCCACACTGAGGCAGGGCCAGCCCCAGCCCAGGGCTGCCCAGCTCCCTCTGGGCACTGCCAAGGGCTGCTCACACCCCTGGGGCTGGGAGAGCCCCCAGAGCCAGGGGCCAGCTGAGCTGTGGAATCACAGCCACTGAGGATGGAAAAGCCCTGCCAGGCTGCAGAGCCCAATTTGTACCAATGCCCACCTTGACAGCAGCCCAGAGCACTGAGTGCCACATCCAGCTGTTCCCTGGACAGCCCCAGGGATGGGCACCCCAAAGCTCCCTGGGCAGCTCCAGGGATGGGCACCCCAAACCTCCCTGGGCAACTCCAGGGATGGGCACCCCAAAACCTCCCTGGGCAATTTCAGGGATGGGCACCCCAAACATCCCTGGGCAGCTCCAGCCTGACCCCCCTCTTTCTACAAAAATTCTTCCCAATGAACCCAAACAGTCCTTACACTACATTTTATCAACCAAAATAAACTTTGTTAAGGGTGCAACATTTCCTTCCAGATCTTCCAAGCTTTTCCTCTAGCCTGAAGGTTATTATTCCAAGATTTCCTCTTGACAAGTCATCCTTATCCACGGCTTTCACCCTATGTGCAGTTACCAATTTGCTTTATAGTGAAGCCTTTGGAACATGTTTTTAATACAACTTTCAAATGGCCGATAATTGAAAAATCACTAAAAGGGTGTAAAAAACATCCCCCAAAGAACACAGAATAGATTTCCGAAATCAATGGTGCTCTGCCAGCGTGTTCAACCTGCCAAAATGAAGTGTTAATCACAGACACAAGATCCTGTGTTAGGTTATAAACTAATGAAAGTGCAGCCAGGCCCGCGTGGCGCTGTCATCAGGCAGCTGGAAGGTGTCCAAGCCTGGGGAGGTTGATAACCCTGGCACTGGCTCTGGCAGCACAGGCAGGGCTGCTGAGCCTTGATACGGGCAGGGCTGTTGTTATTGCAGCTCCAGCCATCTATAAACAGGGATTGCACAGGAAAACCAGCACAGGCCCAGCCAGGGGGACTGAACTCCTGTGAATGTGCTGCTGGAAAACACGTGGGAAATCATGGAATGGCCTGGCTTGGGACAGACCTTACAGCCCAGCCCATCCTCCCCTGTCACGGCAGGGACACCTCTCACCACCCCAGGCTGCTCCCAGCCCCAGAGTCCAGCCTGGCCTGGGACACTTCCAGGGATCCAGGGCCTGCCCACCCTCACAACCAAGAATTTCTTCCCAATATCCCATCTAATCTCTGTCCTATTCACATTCCCATCTCCCTCCCTGGCCTTCCGCTTTTCCAACACCAACTGCTGCTCCAGACACCTGACAAGAGCTTCCCTGGACACTTTCAGAACTTCATACAACATGCAGACGCCAGCTCTCCCCCTCAGGAAACAGGGAAATGAGCATTTCCCATCTCCAGACAGCAGAGTTTCCTAAACCTGAGTATGTTACAATGTTCCTGCCTCAGTGCTTTCCAGATTTAATGCTGCAGCACAAACGCAGCAGCACAAATGCTTTCACAGAATAATTCAAATAAAGCAAACCCTCACTCTGAATAGAGGGGGCTGCCCAGGGCAGTGGTGGAGTGCCCCTCCCTGGAAAATCCCAGTGGATGTGGCACTGGAGATGTGTCAGTGGTGACGCTGGCTGATGCTGGGACTGGATGGTCTGGAGTGTACAGCTCACACTGACACTGCAGCCAGCCAGGCCACCAGGAGCACAGCTGCCAGCCACAGCAACTCCTGGGGCAGCAGGATCCCCAGGCTGGATTCTCAGGGGAGGATTGCCAGGCTGGATTCCTGGGGGAGGACTGCCAGGCTGGATTCCCAGGGGAGGATCCCCAGGGGAGGATTCCCAGGCTGGATTCCCTGGGGAGGATCCCCAGGCTGGATTCCCTGGGGAGGATCCCCAGGCTGGATTCCCTGGGGAGGATCCCCAGGCTGGATTCCCTGGGGAGGATCCCCAGGCTGGATTCCCTGGGGAGGATCCCCAGGCTGGATTCCCTGGGGAGGATCCCCAGGCTGGATTCCCTGGGGAGGATCCCCAGGCTGGATTCCCTGGGGAGGATCCCCAGGCTGGATTCCCTGGGGAGGATCCCCAGGCTGGATTCCCTGGGGAGGATCCCCAGGCTGGATTCCCTGGGGAGGATCCCCAGGCTGGATTCCCTGGGGAGGATCCCCAGGCTGGATTCCCTGGGGAGGATCCCCAGGCTGGATTCCCTGGGGAGGATCCCCAGGCTGGATTCCAGGCTGGATTCCCAGTCTGGATCCCCAGTCTGGATCCCCAGTCTGTATTCCCAGTCTGAATCCCCAGGCAGGATTCCCAGTCTGGATCCCCAGTCTGGATCCCNAGGAGGATCTCCAGGCTGGATTCCCAGGGGAGGATCCCCAGGCTGGATCCCCAGGCTGTATTCCCAGGGGAGGATCCCCAGGCTGGATCCCCAGGCTGTATTCCCAGGGGAGGATCCCCAGGCTGGATCCCCAGGCTGTATTCCCAGGGGAGGATCCCCAGGCTGGATCCCCAGGCTGTATTCCCAGGGGAGGATCCCCAGGCTGGATCCCCAGGCTGTATTCCCAGGGGAGGATCCCCAGGCTGGATCCCCAGGCTGTATTCCCAGGGGAGGATCCCCAGGCTGGATCCCCAGGCTGTATTCCCAGGGGAGGATCCCCAGGCTGGATCCCCAGGCTGTATTCCCAGGGGAGGATCCCCAGGCTGGATCCCCAGGCTGTATTCCCAGGGGAGGATCCCCAGGCTGGATCCCCAGGCTGTATTCCCAGGGGAGGATCCCCAGGCTGTATTCCCAGTCTGGATCCCCAGTCCGGATCCCCAGGATCACCTTCCACGTCGGCGCCCAGGTAGTTGCGCACTTCGCTCAGGATGAAGTTGATGTCCTCCTCGGTGGGGATGGGGTGTGAGGTGACGTCCGTGGGGCTGTCCGTGGTGCCTGCGATGGTCATCTTCTCCCAGGGCAGGAAGAAGATGACTCTGCCATCGCTGGTGGCCGGGTCCAGCAGCCCCATGTTGTCAGGGCTGGAAGAGAGGGAAGGGGCCGGTGGCACCCGGGGCCTGTCCTGCTCCCCAGGCAGGGACTGGCACAGCACAGCTGCTCTCAGCTGAAGGAGTTATGAATGAACAAAGGATGGATTCCACACGTGGCCAAGGCATGGCTTTGCACAAAAAGCTTCCTTGGAGAAACGAGGCCCGTGGATGTTTTTATGCCATAAAATCGCAGTGACTCCCCCAGTCTGCCTCCACAGCAGAGGTGGGGCAGGAGGGGTGAGGGGAGGGGGCTGAGAGGAAAAGCAGCACAAAGAAGAGAAATGAAGATGTTTAAGGAATATCCTCCCAGTGACACTAAGGCTGAGTTTGTCACCACCTGCCACTTCAGCAGGAAGGAACACCCACAGACTCCCGAGGGATTTGAAGCAAGGAATGTGCTCTGAGTGCTTCCAGCTCGTGGGCCTGAGTGGGGAACTGTGCTTTGAGCAAAAAAGGCACAAGGGACACGGTGGATGCTGCTACTCAGGCATTTTGCATTACTTCTGCCAGTGCCACAACAGAATGATTCAGTACAAGGACGAGAAACTCTAGTGCTTTGGACAGGAGATTTTAATTTGTGTATTGGGTTTTTCTGGTGAAATGTAAGAAAGATATCCACAGGTACAAACTCGCTACCTCCTCGTGGCTTATTATAAACCTCTGCTTGTACTTCAGAAAACAAAAGGTTATTATAAACACTTCAAAATAAATAGCATTTATGTAGGAGAACACTGAACTGCCCCTTTTTCCCATCGTTTTTTTCTTCAAGGACTGATGCTGACTTTCATTAAGGTGCTCCAACTCCCTTTCCAAACATGTGCAGCCAGACCAGGGCTCTCAGGCTGTGCCCCTGCTCCTGAGACACAGGGAGCACAGGGAAGGAGGGCAGGAGAGGCAGATTTAGGGACTTGAGAGGGGAATTATTCAACGGATTCAAACCCTAAGGCAGTGTCTGAAGGCACTGCTGGGGTGGGATTTACCTATCCAAGCTGAATCCCTGAATATTGCCTTTTTAGGAAGTCTGAGGTGATTACTGAAGGGAAGTCGGCAATATCTGGCAAGGCTGGGAGAGAGGCTGAGAATTTCATAGCTAGCATGTATATCAGACCCATTTTAGCTGATATTTATAGACAGCTTAGGCACACGGTGGCAGAGGTACAATCTAATAGGGGAAGTCAACACAGGTTTGGGAAAGGTAAATCACCTCAGACAAATGATTACTTTTTAAAATGAAAAGGCTGTTGATTTAGAGACAGAGGAAACCAGAGGTTTAATATACAGTATCAGAATTCAGAAACTTTATAGACATTTCCTTCAAAGCATGATTTTTTTTTTTTATGTGATTTCATAAAAACTTGTTAAAAACAAGGAAGAGAAACAGGCAAGGACTTCCAACTACGTTTCCCCACAGCACCTCTGGACTGAGGTGTTTCAGATTGCACAGCAAGTGCTGAGAAAGGCTGAAACAGTTTTCCATATGCCAATTATTTACTGAATCACTGATACCAGATATCCTGGGAAGCTCTCTCTCCATGCCCTTTGCCATGCTTGTTCCAGCTTATTTAAATAACTAAAGAACCACCCAAACAAATGCAAAATAAGGTGTTTTGCATCAGAAAGAAGCATCTTAACACCCAAACACCGGCCTTCCCCAGGCCTCAGGAGTCATGCTGCTGCACACCAGGCACAGCCCTGAATCAACATGGCTTTAGGAGGCAGGAATTCCTACGATTCCACCATGGGTGGGAGAGGGAAGGAAGAGCCGCGGCCATGGTGAGATTTCTCTTTAGAGATGGCTAAAATGGGCTAATTCAGGATCGGAAACTCCAATCATAAAGCAATAAAGAAGGCAATAAAGCAATGCCTTTACAGGGAAATGTAGAGGAAAAAGGTCTGGGAGATCCATGGAAGGTCTTGGATCCAAGGAAGATCTCCAGCTGAAGAAGCATTTGGCCAAAGCACCACAAACACGGTTAAAGAATGATAAAAAGTGACTTTCCACAGAGAAGTAAGGAGCAACAGGCAAGTTTACCTGGAATGTGGAATGCAGAGCAGAGAGGAAAATTCCAGAAAGACAGAAACATCTGAAACTGGGGAGAAGGGAGAGGAAAAAGCCTTGCCTTCACAGACACATTCCAGGCAGGAAGCCTAATTGATGAGGGGAGGAATCTGGGACTATTCACGGAGGACACCAATGAGTAAGAAACCCACGGGGAACAAATGCATTAGGCTAACATTAGTTTTACAAAATCCTGACTGTATTTATAACTAAAACCCTCTAGATGTTAAAAAAAAATAATAATTTGTGTGACTATGGGCCAAAATCCTGTAACACATTCCCAGGGCACACATGTGAAATGCCAACCCTCCTGTGCTGAGCAGTGTTCCTTGGCACCAGGAGAAGCAAGGCCTGATACAACCAAGATTCAATCCCACGAGTGTTTTCTATTTAGCAGACAGTTCCCTGCTTTCAGCTATCCCACTCCAAGGAAATTCAGGGCAGTTTTATCTTATCAGCTGTGCTGTGGAGGCAGTGTGTGGGCAGACACTATTTTCCAAGGAAAGTAATGCCCACATGCTGACATACACCGGGGAACATGGAGAACAAGAATTCTCCACATTTCCAATTAAAATTATTGGGTTATTACAGAATAAATAAATCAGAGCTCTCAAGCATATCCAGCCATCTCCTACTTTGAATTTACCAAGTGAGTCCAGGTTTTGAAGTTTTCCATGTTTTTATGTAGGGCCATAAAGCTAATCACACACATCTTTCTCCTGCCATATGAGGAAACTGGGATTACAGCCCATTTCTCCACATTTTTAGTACTTTAAAGCAGCTATCAGGTCATTTTACCATTTTTCATGGAGAAAGATACAAAAATGAAAAAAAAAAACAAAAACCCAGAAGAGAATGCAGGGGTGATTTTACACCAGACCAAAAATGCCTCAATTTTCCAGCGTGTGGTCGTGTCCTGTTGGGACAGCTCTGGCAGGAACAGCCCGTGGTGCCCTGGAAGGCTGAATTCCCATTCTGAGGGGGCTGTGGAAGGCATTACTGCAAGGGCACTGTATCAACACAACTGGGCTAAGTCCATAAAGGGGAATTTCCATTAGGATGCTAATGACTTCAGGAAGCAAAGGTAATATTTGAGTTCTGACTGACAAGGCTGGCTCGGGAGAAGGGGATTTGGCTTTGCACAGCAAACAGGGAGAGGAGCAGGGGACTGCAGGGAGCAGAGAGCCACGGGAACCTCTCCTGGAACAAGGAGGGCACGTCCTGTCCACCAAAACCTTCCACTGCCTGTGATAGTAATTATTATTACTGATCACACTGCCCACTGTGTCACTCATCCTGTGCCCAGGCACTCCTGTTTTCTCTGGGCAGAGCCACATCCTGGCACAGCCACTGCACAGGGAGTGTCACATGTGAAGGCAGGCAGTGGAACAAGATGATCTTTAAAGTCCCTTCCAAGCCAGACCATTGTGTGAGTCCATGATTTAACAGGACAAGAGACTCTGTATGAAGGTGTAACCTCTCTGGAAGGTTGTACATGCTCCTTGTTTCCCTGAGGGGGTGACCAAGCAGCAGCACACCCAGCTCAGAGGCATCACTGACACGGGAGCTTTCACAGGCCTGGGGATGTGCTGCCTGAACGCCTCCTGCTCCAGCAGCACTCCTGCCTTGGGGAGCTCTAACTAAAATCTACACGGCTCCAGTCTGTTCTGAAGAGCTGAAACTGCTCTCCTCAGCAGCACAGCACCAGGCTCCTCTTTAGAAAACACCAATAAAATCCAGGGTCAGACCGTGCGCGCCGCGCTGCCGCACAGCCCGCGGTGCGTCCCTCACAGCTGGCTCATCCAGCAGCAGCAGCAGCAGCAGGGTCACAGGCAGTGCCACACGGGCAGCAGACCCCCCGTGCCTCACCTGTAGTAGCCAGGCATCACGATGTGCACGCCAGCGCTGGGCTGGCAGATGTTGGGCACCTCCTGATCGTCCATTTTGCGCACCGAGTCCGTGAAAGGTCCCGTGGCGTTGATAACACACTTGGCTCTGACGTCGAACTCCTTCCCTGAGAAAGAAAACAGCATCAGTCACAGGCACCGTTTGTCACTGCTCACTGAAGCTCTTTGTTATCCATCTCTCCGTGAACCCAACCTGCTGCAAAGCGCACCCTGCGTGTCTGAACACAGCAGCTGGGACGGCTTCTAAAAATGAACTAAGAGTTCACCCGACAGTAGGGCTGAGAGAAAATGCTTTGGAGTGGGACTCCAGCTTATCTGCAAGGGCGGGAGAGAGGCAGGGGGGTGGAAGTTGCTCAGCTGAAATCTGCCTCTCAAGAAGAGATTTCAGTGTCAGCAGACACGGTAAATGGGATCGCTACTGTACGGCACGGAGCCTTTGCCAGTGTCAGCCCTGCCTGTCACAGGGGCAGCGTGGAAAGCTCACTCTGGCCTGCCAGAACGATGGGGTTTGAGTGAGAAATGTGACAGAAGTGGAAGCTGGGTGACACTAATGGCATGGCCCGGGAAGATGGCTCCTGTGTGAGTTCAGGGATGTTTGCAGACAGCAGCGGCCCCGCTCCTCCCTCGGGTGATCCAGGGTGTCACTGTCCCTGCAGTGCCCACCCCACAGACCCCACTCACCTGTGAGCACATCC